>JBBPDC010000109.1:837376-857673 GCA_037974485.1 Hemigrammopetersius urotaenia | reverse complement strand
TGTGTGTGTGTGTGTGTGTGTGTGTGTGTGTGTGTGTGTGTGTGTGTGTGTGAGTGTGAGTGTGTGTGTGTGTGTGTTTTTGCGTGTGTCTGGCATGGGTTAAGGCCTGTTATGGCTACATGTGTTTAGTAACCTACATTCTTAGGTGCAAATGGGTTCTTTGCATGAAGAACTATTCATGGTTCCCTAAAGACCGTTTCGCCTTTTAAGGTTGAAATAACCTCCACATCATGGAAAGCATATTGAAAGAAAAGCTAATCGAATTTTTGTCATGTGAAGATTCTCTAAATGATGTCTCTTCACACACACACACACACACACACACACACACACACACACACACACACACACACACACACATATTCTTAAATCAGTCTCATTTAGTAAAATGGTTCTTTAGGGAATTAAAACTGTTGTACATTTTACACCTTTGGCACTTTTTGTGTGTACATATCTCTTTATGCTGTGTGTATCCATGTGTATGAGCCCACATGTTTGTCTAATTGGCTACATATTAAGTGTTAAATTCATGGCATAAGCCCAGAAACTACTTTTACTTGCAGTGAAATACAGCTCATGCAGTCCAGATGTGAGCCTGAGTGGCTAGCCCTGAGTTTATTAATATAGATCAGTAGTTTTAGAGGGTCCATTGATGTTGTTCATAAGTCACCATCATGGCCTGTAAGTCTGACAAGGTTGACCTTGTCTGCTCATTACTTTTGGATATATAATTAAACCCACATTTCTAACATAAAATTATTTTTCCATTCTACCTCCACAGCCCAAAGGGGGTTAAAAGAGAAAATAAATATCTGATTTTTTAAGAAGATTTGGCAGAATTTATCAAAACCTTTGACTAGTTCTTCTAGCTTCTTCAGGTAAAAAAAAAAATAGCCTTAAACATAGCTGTCATTTTCACAGCAAAAGTAAGAAGAATGGAGCCAGCTTGTACTTAGTGTGACTTAATTAAACTTAAATTATTTTGAAATACTTTTCCACTCCGTTTCTAATAACTGTGGAGGCACATCTCATTGAGAAGTTTTACACGAGTCTCCCTCTGACCCTAAGAAGTCATTTTTCAGCAAAACACTGTTATCTCGTCAAAATCGAAGATGAAAGGCGTTCATTTGAATTCTAGTTTTTTTTTTTCCCCAGAATCATCACTTCTTGGGGGAAAAGATAAGCATACTTGTGCATTTCTTGTTTCCCGAATCAGGCGTTTTGTGATTGGACTTGCTGGACTCAATTGGGTCCCTGCTGAAGTAAGCCTGAGTGGAGCTGCTGCAATAGGGAAAAAAGTGCTTTGCCATGGGAGTGTTTCTCTCTCTTTTCTTTTTTTGGCCAACTGCAAGGCTTTCTCTCTCTCTAATGCGATATTGACCCAATCGCTTCTTTCACCGACTTGAGCTAATGTTGTTTCCCAACTGGATTATCACAACCAAACTCCCTCAATGTACTTCACCCAGAGGAGCAGCTCATTTAAACTGAGGACTGGTATGCTTGCTGGTGGGACATCCACCGAGTAGCTCTACACCGAGTAGAGGTTTGATTAAGATACAATCCATTTGAACTGCTTCTTTCTGTTTTGAGACATCATGATGGAGCTTTCTGAAGACCTGATGGATGTTTCTGATGAAACCGTTAAAATTTTGTACTGTGAGGTCTTTCATGGCCCAGAAAAGGTACTGCATGTGTTGGCTTAGACAGTAGTTCTGCACATAGTAGGTTGCTACAGCTGTTTTTCTGACCACTGAAATTAGTTGCTTTTTGGGTAGGTTAAAGAGTTCTTTCTCAAAAGGAAATCCAAAGAGGGAGATGAATGAAAGGAGAAAGTTAAATATTAATGATTATCATCCTGGCGTTGCTTGTGAAATTGGGTGATCTGTTTATGTGCTTATATTTTAAAATTTTAGACATTAATGAAATAGAGTATAAATAGTTTTGGGAGGGGAACATACCTGAAATGGCATTACTTGGTGTAGGACTTGTTTAGGGCTTAGTCCTTTGCTTTGTAGATATGCACCATATTAACACATAATGCACCATATTAGGAATTATGCTCGTCAGAGACAGGGCTTCTGTTAAATAGGTATAATAAGACATTATCATCTTGGAGAATGTAGGCATGAAAAAAGACTGAAATGTTTATCACAACTGTACGCATGATGTCTTCAGGTTGGTTTGAGAGTTATTCATATTTTAGTTAGTTCATATTTTACGTGTTAGCTGAATAGTTAGCAGTCAAATAACTACTCTGTATCCACAACTGCAGTGGAAATTGATTATTAGTAGAAATGCATTACTCTGCACAACACTAGAGCTAAGCAGTAAAAATCCTCTGAAATGTGAGGATAGATAGATTACCTCCGTTTTCTTCCTTGTTACTTCTTACCATTAGATGGAAAAATAGCCCTGTTCACTATGCAAGTCTTGGAAGTTTTTGCCTCTCAACATTCAGATGTATATTTTTGCTGGTCTTAGGGCTGTCCTTTGTATGAGTTTGCTTTTTTTCTAAACACGATTACAGGTGTTGAATGTTTTGCTTATTCTTGCTTCAGCGCTATTAAGAAGCTTAAAATCTGATTTAGTGGATCTGAGAGAATAACATTTTTCAGGTAGATTTTTTTGCTGTCAGTGTTGCTAGAAAAAAGTTGCTAGAAATGCTGTTACTTCAGAAAAGAGTAAAGAAAAAGAAAAAGAGCCTGGTTCTAGAAATAAAAAAAACCTTATTCAAATGTGTCTTGTATGTATGTATACATATATAGACATTTGTGCTGGATGTTCTATTCTTTCAGGGTTCAGCTGATTCCTACACTAGCAGGCCATCCGACTCGGATGTGTCGTTGGAGGAGGAGAGGCAGGAGGGTGGGAGCCAGGGCCGGCAGGAGCGAGAGCAGCAGGCCGCTGTGCAGCTGGAAAGGGCCAAGGTTAGAGCCAATAGTGTAATGTTATTATATTATATATAATTTACGAATTATGATTGCTCACAGGTAAATTATAGCAGTTTTCAACATAAAGGTAAAAACCTTATTGTTCAAATGTTTCGAAGCATTGTACCCAATAGGACTGCGTGATTTGGCCCAAAATAGAGCTGTGGCATATACTGATATATATTGGATTTGATGATAATGAACATTTGATGTGGCATGATCAAAGATTGGTCAACTGGACAAGTTGGATCATATTAATGCCTTGATTCACGTGACCACACACAGAAGCTCTCTTTGGAACATATATTAGGTAACTTTTTTAGGCTTGTTAGTAACTTTCAGTACTGCAAAGGTCAATATCATGATAAATATTAAAGTATGATATATTACTCAACTCAACTACACCAGTTTCCAACTATTTAGGAAAATACAGCACTGTGTTCTGTATTACATACATATGCTTGAGACTGATGGCAAACTGGAGATTGAATCATCATTCATATGAGACATGGAGTACTTATCATGGTTTTATGCTGTTATGCTGTTACTATTTTTTTAAAGTATTTTTACTTTATAAGCAATCACTGTGTATTTGGCTCTCTGTGGGTTCATAGGCCAAAGCAGTGGCCTTCGCCGTGAAGACAAATGTCAGTTATTGTGGAGCACTTGACGAGGATGTGCCTGTGCCAGGAACGGCCATCTCATTTGATGCTAAGGACTTCCTGCATATCAAAGAGGTACAATGATTTGGTGTCTCGTTTGTCAAAATGTTAGTGGTGGAGAAACACTTCTTGGAGATCTCTACCAAAAGCAGTGGGCTGCTGGGTGCTTCAGGAGTTCTGTTATATCCAACACCACAGAAGAGTTCCTAGTATTCATATTATAACCAAGTGCCAGCGTGCACATATAGTGTGAATAAATACGTCTCATAGTTGTAATTCACTTGAAAAGGTCATCAGACTCTAGCATTAGGAGAAAAGAATAGTAATGCCATTCAAGTAGAGTATACACTGTACATAGAAGCAAGATACAAAGACTCAACTTAGACACACTAAATATAGGTGAACTCACTTAGGGTATTTTCCAAAGTACATATTTTGTTTGTTCCCTCATCATTATCAACTGCAGAAATTCAATAATGACTGGTGGATCGGGCGACTAGTGAAGGAGGGCTGTGAGATCGGCTTCATCCCCAGCCCTCTAAAGCTGGAAAACATCAGAGCTCAACTGGAGCAGAAGAAGAGCCGTGTTCAAGGGTAAGCAGCTGTAGGACAGTGGCTGGCCATTTGGTTAAGAATTAAATTAGAGCATTTGGTTTTCCATAAGACTAGGCGGTAATTTTTTGCATAATATTGCACTTGTCAAAATCTGGCTAACTTCCTAAAATGCATGTGTTGTTACAGAGTTTTGACCTAATGTACATTATTAAATGTCACTCAGCTGCAAATTTCTGTGTGAGTTTTTGTTTTTCATTCAATTTGCAATTTTGACAAATGATTGCAATTCATTATGAAGTTTATTGTTTAATGTCCAGCTGTGTCACGTTCAGAAAAAATGTATTTTCTTGTTTTGTTGGTTATTTGAATGCAGTTTTTATTTTGATGCCAGAAAATCAAATGCTCTATTCAATGTAATGTAGATAGAAAGTACAATAATGATAATACATAAATGCATAAGTGACCGAAATAAACTGCAGCCTGGTGGCGTAAATATTCACACTGAAAGTATCAAAACATAATTTAAGCAGAGGTTTTCAATTATAAACCACTGAAGGTGTATTGTTGCATCACTGGTTTTGATTTGGCTTTTCAGCTAAATACAGTGTATAATGGCTTTGCTTAGGGAAAGTTGGCTTAGCCAATTGATTGTTATGGCACCATTTACCATGTTCAGAAAAATGACTTTTGAATCAAAACCCAGACACTTTGAGAAGATTGCACATCAAGAACACCACCCCTCGGTTACATTCATTCCAGATTACCTATTGCTTGTTTGTTAACTATTGTAAGAATAGACAGTCATAGCACTAGAGGTCAAGACTTACTTACTTTTACAAATATTTTAAAGACTTTTTACCAAGTAATTACTGAAGTGTTGATCCTTAGAGTCTTTATCGAATTGAGATTTATGGTAATTTAAAATGATGCTTCTGCCCAGTTATTCTTCATTATGAACCGGGAACAGTTCACTTAAACTATAATAATGAGATTTTAAAAAGATTAAGATTTTCTCTTCAGATATATAGAGGTATACCATTTTAGTGTTTTGAAAGATAGTTAAGTAATGATAGATGTTAAGAGTAAGAATGTAGATAGTTTATAGAGTAGCCCCTATTGTGTTTGGTGGGGCACTCTAATACTGTGTTTTCTGTGTCTCTGTTTGTTCGCTCATCTCTTTAGTAAGTCCAGCGGAAGCTCCTCCTCCAGCTTGGGGGATGTGATGTCATCAGGTGAGCCTGTGGTCTAGGGGGGTGGGGCTTGGGGACACAGGGGTGGGGTCACAGGAATCTCCAAGAAAAACGGAATCGTAGACATTTCATCAATGGGCGATTTTACTTCATCACTGTCCTGCGTAAGGCTAAAGAATGAACAAGCAGCTTCTTGTGAGCATGGGACAGTGAATTATGATTTTTTGATGGTTCGTATCTTTTTTCAACTTTTACCAAGGCGAGAAAAGCTAGACTGACTTCTGTTTTGTTTTCGTTTTGCAGGCAAGCAGAAACAAAAAGTGGTAAGTGGTCTTCATCTTCACAAAGCAAATGGATATTCCGTGTAAATAACAGTTGAAATAAGTGTGTGGGACAGTAGATCATTACAGTAAATATACATATTAGAAACTTGTAGCTGACTTAGTATGTGTATGTGTACTTTAAAACCCTGGATTGAAGAAGTTGGCATGTTCATTTATTACAGAAAACACAGTTTTTGTGTTCAACTTTATCTTGACATTTTTATCTTTTCGTGTCTATTCATAACTGATTAGACAGAATCCCCCATTTGTATGCAACTGAATTTGTAAATAATTTCAACAGTTTTAAGTTGCATTAATGTATGTTATAAATCTTTTTAATTATATATAGAATGTAAATATTCTTGTAGATTATTTGTAAATTCATGTTAATATTCGATAAGATATTTAAAATAGAAATATTGCAGTCTTTATGTAATTGCATTATTACACAGAGAAATTCCTGTTGTCCTACACACTGGGAATGGAAGAGTATTGATATGTTTCTGGTAAGTGTACTGATAACATGTCATTCTTTCAGACTGAGCATGTGGCCCCCTATGATGTTGTTCCCTCCATGAGGCCTGTGGTCCTGGTTGGCCCATCTCTAAAAGGATATGAGGTAAAGAGTTTGATTTCATATGTTTAATTATTTCATATGTTTAATCTTAAATCATTTTATTCATATTTCATTCTCAATTCTATGTAGTACTTAGATATTATGTTATGTTATTATGTTATATATTTTTAAGAGTAATGTGTGTGATATTCAGAGTAAATATGTATTTATTGTGTAAATATGCCCTTGTTATATGCCTGAAAAAGCTAATTAAAATTAAATGTTAATAAATTACTTTGCATAAATATATGCATACATCAAAACCTAAATTTAACCCCATGCTTTTCTAGGTTTTATTCAAATGTGTTTGTGTAAGTGCATCTGTGTTTGTAAGATACAGAGAACACCAAATCTGTTCTCCTCTCTGCATCTACTCGCATGAACAAAACAAAAACATGCTCCTCCTCTCCGCCTTCGGTTGCCATGGCAACAACCTTCCGGGGTCCAAGAGACGTCAGTGGTAGAAAGTAGAGCAAGGTTTGAAATTAGAAAGAGAGGGGGAGAGAGATAGAAAGGAAGACGGAAAAACGAAAAGAAGAAAAGACAGATAGGGACAGGGAACTGGAGAGAGAGAGGGAAAGAAATAAGTGTCTGAGTGAATGAGCTGTCGACAGACAAACTGCCTGAAAAGGAGGGACAGAGAGAGAGAGAATTCAGCAGAGAGTGGAAGAAAGCAAAAGTGACAGAGACTGTGGGTAATGGTGTGTCAGATATGTCTAGACCCATGTCTTCCTTAAGGGATATTAAACTGTAGTCCAAACAGTTTCCAGAAAAATAACCAAAGACCAAAGTGCACTGTCAGAACGATTCTTGTAAAAGCATTTTTGCATTCGTCTTCATTTTTCCTCCCTCAGACACCTCTTACATATATTTTGTGTTGTGTAGGTGACCGATATGATGCAAAAGGCTCTTTTTGACTTCCTGAAGCACAGGTTCGATGGAAGGTGAGTGGAGTACCAAGGTCAAGTAGGCAATCAGAGAATTAGACACTTTCTGGGTCTTAAGCCTGTGGTCAAGAATTCTGTAATTATATAGACCACAAAGTCTAATTCTTTGAGAGATTACAAGCAAGTTTTTAATTTTTGTAGGATATCCATCACTCGTGTGACTGCGGACATTTCCCTGGCTAAGAGATCTGTATTGAACAACCCCAGCAAGAGAGCAATCATCGAACGCTCTAACACCAGATCCAGTCTTGGTAAGACATGTGCAAACTGGTAATAATGATAATAGTTCCAGTGATTCAGTTAATCTCACACAATCTAACACTAAAGTTATTAATATTTCAAATGACTGTCATACTTGGTATTGCGTTACAACATGTGTTAGTTCTGCATTAGAGTTTTTCTCTCAATTAATTGCATTTAAACAACTATGGTTTTGTTTTCACCCTCCACATTTGTGTGTAGCTGAAGTGCAAAGTGAAATTGAGCGTATCTTCGAGCTGGCTCGCTCTCTGCAGCTGGTAGTGCTGGATGCAGACACCATTAACCACCCCGCTCAGCTGATGAAAACCTCGCTAGCTCCCATCATCGTCCACGTCAAAGTGTCCTCGCCAAAGGTACTCATAGCCCACACACACACACTCACACACATGGCCTATGGCCCATTTGTAGGCAAAACAATATAAATGTTCCTTCAGATATGAACAACTGTGGCCATTGTACTCTGGTAACAATTGCAGAATCACCATAAATAACACGAGAGGCAGACCTATTTCTAAACCCTGGAAATGCTTTGCCGCGTTGCACAGTTGCCGGGTGTGTGAAAATCTTTGTTGCTCTACAGGTCCTCCAGAGGCTGATCAAATCCAGGGGAAAGTCTCAGAGTAAACATCTCAATGTGCAGCTTGTAGCAGCTGATAAACTTGCACAATGTCCGCCGGTATGTTATTCAAATCTTACACAAACATACAGTCATTGGCACTTTAAAACACCCCCTTGTTCTGCTGGTGTTCAAATAGAGACTGTTGTCCATCTGTTAATCTGTCAATGCACAGTTTGTATTATCCATTTTGTAGCTCTTTTTAAGTGGTCAGTTTCTGGTCACAGAGCTGCATTGGACTGGATAGTTTTGGGAGGTGGACCCCTCAACATAGTAGTTACGCTGACATGTATAAATGCTCTAGCCATTGTGACTGATACACTTGTTTTCACTCAGCACCACACACTAAAATGACATTACTGCTGTGTTGAGAAAGGATCAATCGCGTAATATCTGTTCTGTGGTTTGATCAGTGAACTAGAGGGTAGCTGACAAACTGTACCAAGAGATGATCTCTAGTTGTGCATCTACATAGTGAACCTATAGGTAGTGAACATAATAAAGTGGAAAGCAAATGGTAGTACAAAGTCAGGCTTTCTAATAATACAAAAGGTGAGTGTACATGTATATTGAACAGTCTAACACACTCATTTCAAAAAACAAAATACTAGCAGACATTATTGCCCTCGTTGACCACACAATCTGCTGTTTCTCACGCAATCAAATATATGCATATTTATCCTTTTACAGGAGATGTTTGACATAATCCTGGATGAGAATCAACTGGAGGATGCATGTGAACACTTAGCAGAGTATCTAGAGGCATATTGGAAGGCCACTCACACCTCCAGCAGCACCCCACTAAACCCACTCCTAGGCCGAAACCTCGGCCCTGCTGCCCTTGCCCCCTACCCCTCCACCATCTCTGCTCTGCAGGTCACTGACCCCACAAAAACACACCCCTCACTACAGTATTTGTTTTGAGAATGTCTTCATATTGAACGATGAAAGAAGTAGTAAAGTTAAATCACTTGATTAAATGCTCTATGAAATATTACAATTTGATTCAGTTGAGTCTGATTATAATCGATAATAACATTGAAAATGTATGCAGTTGAATTTGCCAAAGTTATTCCACTGCAACATATACTTAATATAACACAGTGTAATATAAAATTGAATTAGATTATCATGTAATAGTGTTCAAAAATGTTATGAATTCTGTATAATTGTCATTGTAGAGTTGTAATAGAGTTATATTGATCTCTTAGAATCAGCAGGGCCAAAGAACACGGCATGCCAACCACACCGGTGACCATTCTACGCCTAATGAGCGACGCAACCTGATGGCCTCTGATGAGAACTACCACAACGAACGAGCACACAAAGGCCGCAACCGTGGCTCGTCTGGCTCTCAGCATGGAGGCGGCGGTGGACGAGATCATCACTACATGGATGAACAACAAGACCCCTACCAGGACAGCTACAAGCCCCACCGCAACCGTAGCTCCCCGGGCAGCTACAGCCAGGACTCCCGCCACAGGCTCTGAGCCCCGAAACCCATCCCTTTCCTTGCCCAGTTCCACCGCCCAGGCCTGAGCTGCAGTGTGACCAGAGCCAAGATGGCGTCCTTTCTCATCCTCCATTGCATTTCTTTTGGTAGGGCCTCTGGCGTCAGAGTGGACGTCATAAGCTTCTCCCAAACCCAAGTCATCAGAATGAAGCCTGCGTCTCCATCTGCAAATGTGTGACTCAAGAGGTGTGTTCAGAGAAGGACAGTCCAGGGACAGGAGAGACTGCTTCACCATTCATGCTCTTTCTTGATGGTTTATTTCCTTGTTTATATGTCAGTTCTGTTGCTAAAGGCTGAGTTCTTCCCAGTCAACACATGTAAACAGATGTCCAAAAATACATCAGAGTGATAGCCCTGAAATCCATTGCTGGAAAGCAAACAGACACACACAAAATCTCCCTTAAAACAGATCAGTCAAGTCTGTGTGTGAGTCAAGTCTATGCGTGTGTTGCTACTGGCACGCTACCTTTACACATGCTTTCCTCTGGCATTACTGGTCTGCAAACATGCAATGCTGGATGCAACTGTGATGCGTTTGAGTGCATCACAAGAGCACCTCTGACAGTACAGTCAGGCTTAAATTGACAATATACCAACCCACTGCCAGTGATATTTTGTTATACTTACTGAATGAGGATAGAATTCTGTAAGACCAGGTCTCAGAGTCTTCCAAAGCCTCTGGATCTTTTGATGATGAAAGGGATTTTTTTATACAGCTGAGTAAACAGTTGGATTCATTCAGCATTTGTGCTGCTGCTCGGCACAGCACACAATACTACACTCCTAACCTGTGCAGTTCTACGTACTTCACACTAAAGTGTTCATTCAGGACAGAAAGGGTAACTTCTTCGATCGCGCTGCCTCATAGCTTCCAGGGCCTTGATGGCCCGCTCAGCATTGACCATCTTCTGCTTATTAGAATGGCTGCTTAACCAAGAGACGCACACCAGCCAGATTCGCTGGTGAACAATAGTTTTGCTCTGAGCTAGTTTACAAAACATGTAGGTGACATTGCTGTTTTAGGCTTTACTCATCTTCATAGTTCAGATAATCACCACAAGTAGACCTCAGAACAGATGCAGTCCATGGCACTTTAGAAAGTGCGTGTTAGTGGGATGTATACTATACATAGGGTGCTGGATGTCAACAAAGATAATCCCTGAAGATCAGGTGGGCACTACATTGGCCTTCTGACTTAAGTTCTGAGTGATTTGCCTCAACAGAGTAGCAGGTTCCTCAGTATTCACGTGACTTGCACTGACCTCTGGCATTGTCAGAAGGTAGGCAGCCGTCATACCTTAGCTGCTAAATGCTGAAGTCGGCTCTATTCTACCCCTCTACTTGAACATGGAATGAGAAAAAGGTGCACAAAGGTATAAGCATGTATGAACTTGAAAGTCAAGAACTCCCTGCCAATCCATGGATTTTTTCCTGCATATCCTTGTCTCATTGATTTATGCTAGTTTGTGCGTTTTCAAAAATATTTTAAAAGAAGAGAAAAAAGCTTCTGAAAAAAAAACTTAAAAGACTGCAAGAAGTATTTCAAACAAGTACATTCTGTATGCAGTTGTCTATGAGCATGCTTCTCTGTTAATACTATAACTGAGGATGAATGAACAACTACGGATTGAGAGTCAACGCCCATTTGACCATAAACGAACTGAAGATTCATTTCTGACTTCGCTGCTTGAGACAATCAGATGGAAGTTCTCTGTTCATCCGGAAACATTGTTCATCCCTTCCCAGCATCCTGCCGCCCCATTCCCAAGCTACATCTGAGCTACAAAACGGTGTCCATTTTTTTCTTTTTTGTGAAAGTTGGAAAAATAATGAGGGAAATGCAAAACTGCATGCACAAATATATGATTTTAATTTATAAAACCACATTTGAAAAAAATGTTTTATGGATATAATTGTGTAAAAGATCAATCTAGCAGTATTTAAGTTTTCTTTTACAAAAAAGAAAGGGGGGAAATAAATGGCAATTTTGAGAAAAAAAATCGTCACGTTATTTGGGGGCTAGTTAACATGCATGGGTCTCGAAAACAGTTGTGTATGGAGCATGTTATTTCTTGATTTCACCACCAGATGGCACTCGAAGTAAACTTTGACATCAGACTTTTCAGTAGTTTGGTTCAGGAGGGAGAAGTAGAAAAACTGTCCTGGTAGATATTGTGATTGACATTTGCTCTGAATATGACTGAATATGGCCTCTGTGTTAATTAGCCTAAACCCACACAGGCCCACTTTCCTTTCCCTACCGAATCAATCCTTCATGCCACCACCAGGGGGCAGTAATTCTCTACCACATACTCCCTGTTCACAGGAGCAGCTGGCCTTTGCTGATGAAAGATTTGCTTCCCTCGCCCCCTACCTTTCCCAACTCTCCGTTCTTTCCTAGATTAAAGGCACTTTGTAGTGGAGGACGCTTTTAAGATCTAGCCTTTGGAACAGTGTCTGTTCTCTCTCACTCGAGTTTGGACAGACTTTGTTCCTTTTTTTCAGTATTCGGGCCAAGTCTCGTGTTATAACACTTGAAACAGTGTCATTATTCGCTTTATTGGCAAACTACTTGTGAGAAAGCATTAGATGATTCTAGAGAATTTAGCCATTCTGTGAGATGTGAGGAAGAACTGTTTCTTTCCATTTATTATCAGTGTTTTAATGTTTAACGAAACATCTCAATCCCTATCATGCCGGAGAGGTGCCACAGCTTTTTATGCATTGAAAATGGTTGACGTCTTTAACAGGGATCCATGAGTCTGGCAGCGTTGAGGGTTCTGCCACCAAGTAGCATAGTTTAACTAGGTTTGTCCGGGTTTAACTAGGCTCTAATGTGTCCCATTTAAAAGAATGAATTCCCCACCCCATTCAGAAAAGACTAAATAATGAATATAATTAATAATAACTAAATCATTTTTTAAAAGTCCATGCCCTGAATGAATTCAAAGGTTAATGTTTAAATTCGTGTTTATTAATGTTAAAGGTTATGGAGGATACGTTGTGACGTAGGAAGCCTATTCTTCTTAGAAAAATGATGTAAGTTCATCCCTCTTCAGATCACTGGCACATTTTTTTTTAATTAGACGTTAAGTAACCACAGCGAAGGACTACTCTGTTGTTGCCAAGCAACATGTTATTCTCTCACACATCAATATGATGAGGGCTTGACAGTGGCCCACACTGCGCCTGGAAACAATACGGCTGATGCAGCATCATGTGGAGTTTTGAACGTCAGCATTTTTGGTGTGTTGAGACTGCTGTTCTTTACCCTCTAAGTTGACTCGGCCCTTGTGTTTAACTTCGTTACACGTTCTGCATAATTTGTCCCAACTTCCTCAGCGTTCCCACAGGTAGTGGAGAATGGTGTGTTTTTAAACTGCTGAGGAAGTATGCCAGCTCTGTGGACGCACATGTGGAGAGAGAAAGACGAAGGCACTTGTGAGGGCGTCATGGGGAGCCGCTAAAACAAGCCAGCCAGCGAAAGCACCTACATAAACATTATGCAACTGAAGCAGCGAATGTCAACGTGCCTCAGTCTGATTTGAACATAGCATAGCCTACATTTAGTACTAAAATTCATACAAGGCAGGAGTCCAGCTTGTGCCTGGATAACACATTTTACATTACAGCCAGCGAATCGTTCCAGTACGGAGACAAAGAGCGTTTTAACATATTAGTGCCTGTATCTGATTTTTTATCTGTTCCCTCAGCTTGCTCGAGCACAAATCTGGACATTGCACAAATATCTACAGAATGAATGTGCACAAATTCCAATAGAAACTCCAAAATCTTGTGGAAAGCCTTCCAAGAAGAAGTTGTAAATCTGCAAAGGGGGACGAACTGCATTTTAAAGTGTATGTATTCGAATGCAATGTCATTAAAGTCTCCGCTGGTGTAATGTTCAGACGTCCCAATACTTTTGTCAATATAAATACAGCCTCTGTGGCACTTTCCTTATCCTTCTAAATTTAGTTCTTAGATGTGACTGTTATTTCTTCCTCTGGAGGCGCTAATTACTTTAATATTTTAACGATATTACACAATGGCCCTCCAATGACACATGGCTGCTTTTTAAGCCTACACAGGCTGAAGCCTACACAGGCTGATGTGAAGCACAAGCACAGATGGTCACAGGTCAGGTTGCGCCCAGTGACTCTTGCCAGCCCATCGTGGGTGTGAATGGAGGGGAGGGGGGGGAGGGGGCTGTCAGAGCAAAGCATCCCGTCCAACCTGGCAGTGTCTCCTGCAAATCCCTCCTTCAGCTGAATGCGGTTTTTAGATCTGCTTCTCCCACTCATGCTCTAGCTCTCTGTCTATCTCCCTCGTTTTCTTCCTCCCGCTTTCCTAGTTTCTTTAGGTCTATTTCTGAAGAACTGGGTCACAGCTCAAAGATAAGGTGCTATATTTCCATTGCTGGCACTGTCAGACTTTTGGTCACTGTGATGAAAAATGGAGTATGATTTCATGCAGTAAACCGTCCAGACACTGTATACACTCACAGAATATAGGCTAATGATGGTGCTTTGACAACTACATTAATATAGGGTCTAATATCAGACTGCAAAGTATAGATGGTATAACGGTATCAGGCCCAACTTAGCAGGAAAATTACAAAAAAGTGGTGCCAAATGAGATGATCTGTACTCTCCAGTGGCGGCACTACCACATTTCGGTCATAAATCATTTATCCTTTAATTAGGTAGCCCCCCCCCCATGGGGTAATTGGCAGTGACTTGGCAATGACTGTGCCTTTTAAAATGTGGCAATTTTAAATGCTTCAAACTGTGCTCTGTTCACATTAACCCTTTCAAGTAACAGCTTGGTTAAAATGTATACAATTTTCCACTTATTGCCGATACAACCCAGGACATGTTTAGCTTCTTTATTTTAGAACTGGAGCTATAAGACTAAACACTAGAACTTAATAGTAACTCAAATATATTCCATAAATAGGACACAGTATGACTCACTTTGAGCTATACAACTGAATTAAACTTGACTGTGTAGCTGTGGATGGCTGGTTTAGACAACAGGGTCTGTTTTCCTTTCATTTCCACCAGTGTACCATGATTGTCAAAATCATTCACTTCACCTGTCAGTGGTTTCAATGGCTGAGATTGCACTTCAGTTTCAGGGCATTGAATACACAAGTTCAATGGACCCTGAACAAGTTTAATGGAGAATGTCACTCGAAAATGGTTGCTCAACTGCTATTTATGAATGGCCTTAAGAAAGGCGCTCAATTTATGTGGCATCACGTTTTGGAAATGACGGATCCATAAAACTGTCTTGCTGCAATGTTTGCAGGCAAAATTGCCCACGTTCACAAATTCGTGGAGAAAAACATCCGATTCATGGACCATAAAGCTATAAACGTCCTCCAATTATAACCCAATGAAGCACCTCAAATCACTAACTCTCTCTCCTTTACTCTTTAACATTTGTTATCAAGGAAGTCTGTCTTTTATTTTCTGTACTCTTGTCCAGAGACAGACTGAACAGCCCATGTAAAGTTTTGTACCGTTATTGCCACAGTTTCAAGGCTTTGTGTAGGAATACTGCCAGGTTCTTATTTAGTCCCCTAGTGACTGCCTTAGAATAGTTCTGAAGGAGAATTACACTCTATAGGCCATGGATATCATCAAAATGAACTTCTTCTTCATGGCTTGCCAAACAAAAAGGGCTGAGATTACAATCTTGACCTTTGGTGACTGCCAGCAGTAGCCATCAGCTGCTTGTTACTATACAACCCATTAATTACCCTCTTGATTAATCATTATGTGTGCTTTGTTAGCTCCGAGAGATTGGTGAGAGATGAGTAGCACGTCTGTTCGTCCTGCCTTTCCAAGCCAGCCAATCAGCAACGCTCCCCATTAGAGGCGACAGGAACGTCACTTCACGGCAACTTCTCACCACCCTCCAAAAGGTCACCCTCGAAAGGCAAGGTTCTCCTGTCCTCTTCCATTACACCTTTCTTTTTTGCTGCTGTTGCTGTTGTTACTTTTTCTCCTCCTCTTCTCCTCCTCCTTTCTCAGGCCACTTTCTCATTTCTCTTGTTCTGCAAAGCACTGATGCGTAGCCTAGGTGACATTTGAGAGGCCCTTGTTTGTTTTCCCCTGTAAGTTGTAAAAAAAAAAAAAAAAAAATAGAAAGGGAAGGAAAAAAAAGAAAGAAAGACAGATCAAACAGCAAGATCAAAACAGACCTGCGTCACAGGAGTACTAGCAGGTTACTGTAAAATGCCATCCGTCATCAGGGGGTCATTTGGTGGAGTGTGGCATGAGACTCAAGAAAGAAATGGGATCTAGACCCTGCAAGCATCCAGCCAGATTCCACAGAAAGACCACATCGCTCATTGTTGAGTAAGAGCCCATACAAAATGCCTCCTCTCTCAAAAACTCTATGGAGAGCATTACAGATATTTATGCAGTCAAACAGGTTTTAAGTAGTATCTGCTATTAGTCATTTTTTTGCATTTTCATAGTAACAACATCTGTGCATTTTTCCTGAAAATGTGCTATAAGATGTACTTTTTTCATCAGAAGTGTTTTTCAGGCACTAAGTTGTGTGTTACAGACTTCCATCCTGTAATACATATAATATCACCATTTCCAAGCATGCAAACAACTCACAGTGAGAGCCTGCCAGGCCAAAGTGCAGCCTCCACATGGCAGGGTTAGTCACAAGAACTAAGCCTTTGACACAAGTCAATATTCCCTCATTTAAGACAGACATTTTAAACTATTTTATACACAGATTCCTCAAATGCATACTCCAGATGTCTGAATTTTTCTTAAATATAGTCTTAAATATATTTCAGTTTTATTGCAATATTTCATTCGCTGCTTTAAATGAAAAAAAAAATTTTTTTCAGTGAACATTTTTTTATATATTTTGGATGAAAAGCTGCTTTAAACAACATAGAATTGTACTTGCATTGTGCATAAGCATACTCTTAGAAACTGTTATGGGTAATTTTCTGTTACTATTAACCCCTCTATGGGGCACATTGTAGCTGCTTTTGGCCGAATTGTTCACAATCTAGGTGCCCGACACATGGTTACATTTAGATTTGTGTCACAGATGCACAGGTTCCTTGCATTTATAAAGACGAGAGTTACTCACTTACTTTGCACCAGAAGTGGTATGTTGTGCCCCACTCTCCCCTACTTCAGATTTTATCTGGGTGGAGGAAAATGCTTTCATTTTATCTGAGGGCATTGCACTATAACTATCATGTCTTCTAAGCCTTTAGGCTACTTTATCTGAATATTAATGCATTTGCCGTCACAGGCATACACATAAAACCAAGGAATGCATGCCTTTACTTGACACAAATGCATTCATAATTTTCACATGAAGATTACATCACCACAAATACAGCTATATACATTAATTAAAAGCATGTACACAGTGCATTGGAAATGCCATTGATCCCAGGGGTGTATATGCTGTGCTTTCTTGTCGGTCTAAATGTGAGTCAAGGTCCTGCCTCTCTTATGCTCTAGTTGCTTCTTTTCTTAGTCCCAGTCTGCAGGCAGAGACATGAGAGGCATCAGTCTGGCAGCTGGCCTACATAGTCCTGTCTGCTATCCACTTTTGGCCTCTCTTTCTCTCAAGCAGTGTTAGGGTTTTAGCTAAGCTTGAGGGGGTGGGGGTGTAAGTAACCCCCGCTGTTGAAGTCTATTGGGTTTAATGTGCGTACCTGCATGCCCCACGGTGTTGTCCCCTGTAGGCCTAGGGCTACAGAACGATTTCCCACCTTGCACAACACAATGCCCTCCCCTGCCTCATCAGCATGTGTCAAAGCCAGCAGCTTAAGGCACGGGCCCGTTAGCCCTGGTGTAAATGGGTTCAAATCGGGGAATGAAAATGGTCAAGGTGTTAAGAGACTGCCTCTGGCCACGAGAGAGAGAGGGAAAAATTGCTTTCGCAACAGTGCTCCTGAAAGGCCTTGGAGACTACATGAACCGTCTAAGCTGTGGCATACACACCGGCTGAGAAGGTGGGGGATCATGTTGCGGCACGTATCATGAGGCCTGTGCTAACCAGGTCCTTTTATGTTTTAGCGCAACACATATGTTAGTTAGTTTTTTATGTCAACTATTAACCCGTGTTAAAAGATCAACACGGCAGTGTGAGTAATCTAGCAAGTTATTTAACATTTTTTTAAAGTAGTTGTCATTGGAAGAAAATGTATGGTTTACTTTCATTAATGGTTTTATGCAATAGAAAGTGTTTTAGGGGCAGCTGGTAGCCTAGTGGTTAGGGCCTTCGCCCTGCGATTAGAAAGTCCAGGTTCGATTCCCAAGACCGCTAGGCAGCTCTGAGGTACCCTGAGCAAGGTACCGGCGCCGTGTTCCTGGCTGCCCCCTGCTTCACTTGGTGAATGGGTTGAATGCAGAGGTTGAATTTCTTGCTGCTCACACTGTGTGCAGTGGTGTGTTCATGTATGACAGAATGATCACTTTCACTACATTTTATGGTACCTTAAAAGCTGGCAGTAGGTGTATTTGAGCCTGCCGATTTTAGTGCCGTATTTTTATCCATTTTTCTCCCACAAGGTTCAAAAACCTCCACTCACTCTGACAAAGTGCTCCACTTAAACCACAGCATGTTAGCAATCTAAGAAAAAGCTACATCGCTGCTGGAACCCTGCCTCTGAAGTCAGGGCCTGACAGAAGCGTTTTGCTCCTACATCTAAGCTGCTTTTTTCTGAAATAAGTACTAGATATAGTCAGTGAACTCACTAGGAAGAAACTGGATACTACCTGGAACAGAGCTGACCAAAACATAAAGGAATTAACTTTTAGGCAGAACAGCTTAAACACACCTGAACTTATCAGATAACTGGCGAGGCGTTTATGAGAACTCAGTGATCGAAGAGGGAAAACACTAAACCCTGCAGAGCTGTGGCCCAGAATGAACCCAGTTTGACACTGCTGATTTAAAGCACTTTGAATGAATGAATGAAAATACAGTTGAATATAGATGCGGCCTAAGGGTTTAGCATGCTAACTAGCACTAGTCCAACCTAACATGACACGTCATGCCAACATCTGGACTCTCCCGGTTTATTTGATCAAAAACACATATTAAAGGCATGCAAGGCAGCCCTTGTTTTAAGTAAGATGAAAGCACTTTGTGCTTATGATTCACTTTTAAAACTGCCCCTGGAGAACCTAGCGGCTAATGGTATTATGAGTCAGCCTCTCTCTCTCTCTCTATCTCTCTCTCCCTGTCTTTCAGGTGTAGCCATGACTACCAGAACCGTAGAGGTTGGGGTTGTAGAAAAGGATGTGTGGGTGGGGAGTTATCTGCCGCTGCAGTGAATGACAGCAGATGAATGAGACTGAACTGTGGCATTGAAAGTGCTCCCATATATATATATATAGAGAGAGAAGTAAGTGAATTAAGCCTGATTCAGGGCTATTACTAATGTTTAATCATGTCACTGCAACTGAATGGAAAGTAAAAGCGTTAACTACTGAATGAAAGGGTACTAACGCTATAGGAAATGACTGTGCTGCCCTGAATAGGAAGAAACCTTGAGAGTTTCTGACCTCAAGCAATGAATGGCTGTGGAGGAAGCTGCTCTGAAAATGTCTTAGACAGTGATGGAGAATGCTTCTCTCTAAATGTAGAGTTTTAACACGATAAAGTTTTTGGCTTGATTTATGCACAGAAAGTTTGTATAGTCTATACTTTCTCACTATTCTAAGGAATAATGAATATTAATAAGATATTTCAGTGCATTAGATTAAAGCTTTTGACTGCCTTCCAGTATGAAACCTTGTGGGTCTGATTCTGCATAACCGCAATGTCTATGCATTTCAAGGTTTGAATCTATAAAGGTCTACTTCATAACCCTGAAAGATACTGTTTTTTCTAAAAGTGTAATATGCATTTGGTCATTCCCACCAGCCCTATTTAAGATGAAATTGTTCACTGTAATTTAAGGGATAACTGGTGAGATATGGGGTTTTAATCCAAAACATTTTAATCCCACACCTATAGTTTCCTTCAGTAATAATTGCAGAGTGAATGACTTTTGATGACTCAGACCTCACTCAGTGATAGTACTCCAGTTCAGATCCACCTCATGTTAATGACATTACCCGCGAATAGACATGGCCAGGTGTAAGACATGGCCACTTTTTAATCTATGGCCATTTGGGGTATTATACACATATTTAATGCCACACTACAAACTACAACATATTGAGGGATGAACATTTAAGGTAAGTTTGATTTGTGCTAAAAATGACACTATAATACACTTATTTAAAGCAATTACAAGTTAAACATGTTACAGATGTAGGCAAATGTAACATTAGGTTACATTTAAGTATCTTGTCCATTTTTGTAACTAGTAACTTTTGTAACTAATTTTTGTAACTACTTTATGGTGCACTCACTGCTGACACACGTGCCGTCAAACAAATATCCTTAAAAAGCAGCTTCGGTTACAGGGGTATAAAGGCCCTCAGCGGTGGGTGGCAGCTTTGGGATCAGTTCCATAAATTTCAGTCATTTCAAACAATTATACAAAATCTGCCTTGAGAAAACACACCCAGGTTAAAGGATATCATATATATATATATATGAATGTAGGGTAGGGAAAGTAAAATCAATCAATCAATCAATCAATCAATCACTGCAATATATACATATATATATA
>JBBPDC010000109.1:816611-830906 GCA_037974485.1 Hemigrammopetersius urotaenia | reverse complement strand
TATATGTGTGTATGTATATATATATATGTATATTTGTGTATGTCTGAATATAATATACATATGTATGTATGTCTGCGTGCCAGTCTTTTGTGAGATTTTTCTGTCTCTCCTTACATGCATTAACATGCGTTTACGGTTGAACAGAAAAAAAACAGATTGTAAGTGATCTGCCTGGTCAGCTTATGTTTGTCAGAGACTTTTATAACCGGCAAATTCGTTGTATCTCTGTTGGCAAGTCATGGTAATTGTGCGGAAGCAATAAGAAGGAAAATATGGTTTAATTACATCTTATTTAGCTCAGCTGCTTGGCTCAGGTCTCCGCCAATAATGATACTTGCGTCAGGGTGTGTGTGTGTGTGTGAGAGAGAGAGTATGAGTATGCGTGAAAGAGAGCAACACTGGTCATACATTTCTGTACCTTTCTGTGACAGCAGGGTGAAGCTTGTGCCTTATGGTGGGATTGTTATTCACCCCCCCTCCCCCACACACTACGAGAAAGATATTGTAGAATATTATACAAATTAAACCCAGTTATGATCTTGCACGCTTCTCCTCTGCTCTCTCTAGTTAGGCTTAGTGAGAGTGGCTCCCTCCCTTGGGCAACAGATGGCTGTGTGTAGTTATGTAAGGCCCCCATCTGTACCGTGAGGCTTAAATCGTGTGTGTGTGTGCGCGCGTGCAGGCGCACGCATAAGTGCATAAGTTGGTGTAAGAAAGTGTGTCCCTGTTCTTGAGCCGCATGCTCCATTTGAGGAAAAGAGTCAGTGCTCCACAAACAAACAAGTTGGTTGAAGGCTCTGCACATCAAAGGGACAGTTGGTCGTGTCCTGTCAGTTTTAGGGACGTCCAGTGACAGCTGCCCAAATCTCTGGCCAAGTGCTCAGCTCTCTCAAAGTGCCACTTTTCTCGCCTCTTCCTTCATCAGGTTCCGGCAGGCGAGAGGAGAGACCCCCGTGTGAAGAGAGAACCCCCCACTCCTATTCTCTCACCATCTCCAGTTCGTTCCAGTCCCCCGGCCGCGCTGCCGAACCCGCCCAATGGACGGCTTTTATGACCAGCAGGTCCCTTTCATGGTGCCACCCAGCGTAAGTGCTGAACCAGCTTTGATTGAACTTTGAGTATGTTCTAATAGATACTCTTAGTTCTGGTCAGAAGAGTTTAATGTCACTGTCTTAACAAAAATATGTTGTTTTCAGATGTGGTAAAAGCTTCAACAGAAATCAAACTGTTGCAATGTCTGATAAATAAGAGCATCTGCTAAATTAGAGCCTCTGCTAAATGCTGTAAATGTTATGCCAATGTACTGTACATATCAATTTCTATACCCATCAGTGCTATAACGTTCCGACTACAGCACTGCTGGCCCCTGCTGATTGTAATGGTCTGTTTGTAGAAATGTGACCCCAGGGAGTCAGTGTGCAGGCCACTGAGTGACAGGAAGAGAAAGTTTGTTGACACAGAACTCGCCCAGGACACAGAAGGTAAAGATCAATAGTCTGCAAGATACATTTCAAATGAAACTGTGCATTTCTCATGTACAGTATAATCCTGAATCAATTCTCCTTCTCCCACAGAGCTCTTTCAGGACCTCATTCAGCTGCAGGAAATATGGATAGCTGAAGGTAAAATTCTTAACTACCACATAAAAGCTTGTGATTTACCTTTAGTTCTTTTTGTATGCGACTAGTAAAGTTCCTAAATCGGGCATTATGGCTGATTAGCTATCTTGAGTCCTCGCTATCATATTTGGTAGGTCCCACAGTTCCACCTCAAAAAAAACAAACCGTACTCACTGCTGCCCTCTAAAGGTGGTACAGTCAGCCCCGGTCAGCAATTTTGTTTTTGGGAAGAGCCTTAGAGGGTCCTCGGGTTACATCACAAACCCATTCCATCAACATGCCTTTAACCTGAAATTTGGTGTAAGTTGAAACACCCCCTAGCCTCAGTCACTTACCGATCCTTACACAGCTGTGAAATCATCATAAAAAAGGAAACCCCCAACGTTCATACGCCACATGGCTGCGTATTCTGCCATCACATGCAACCAAACTAGTTCGCCAATAAGTACGAGGCTAACGGTGTAAGCAGAGTGAGAGTGTCACATTGTAAACTCGAAACGTCATATGTCGAGACTGTTGTAAACCGAGGACCCCCTGTACAGGCCACGTTCAGAGCTTTCAATGCTTCTGCATTAACGTACCTTGTTATTTAATACTACATCTATATCCTGCTGTTACAAAAGTGTTGTTTACCTGAAGATTGATCTTATTATTACGATGTGTTTCATTTCATTTTTTGTCATATTTGTAACACATGGCCGTGAGTGGATAGTAGTGTGTTAGTGTTTTATCATGGTTATGGGGTTTGGCCGATTCTTAACAGTGGTAACATCACAAACACAACCTGGCTTGGCTTGTTCCTTGATTGTCCAGTCAAAGAATCTGATAATAACCTCCCAGGATTGTTGATGCCTCTTCAACAACAATTGTACATGTACATTATGCTCAACCCTGCTCCGAGTTTAACATGAAACAAGTTTGGAAAAGGTTTGGCTTTTGTAAGCTTGTCCCTCTTTAAAGCACTTTAAAGAAGCAGGCTAATCTCCCCCTTTATTATCCTCTGTCTGCAGCCCAGGTTCCCGATGACGAACAGTTTGTTCCTGATTTCCAGTCGGATAACTGTGAGTATCTGATTCTGGAGTATGCGGGAAAGGCAGGGAATGTGGCAAGTTGCACGACTGCCAGTAGTTGGCTATTTGCATGCGTTTCATGAATTATTAACAACAGTCTGTGGTGAAAAAATTCTCTCTCCGTGGACTGTCACAGATTTTATGACCTGCTGATATTGCCAGATAGTGTTAATAGTCACTTTGGTTAATGGCAGTGTTGATAGGGTTTGGAGTAAGGCTTAACATTTAATGGTTTATCATCTGCTAAATGTAGCTGTGTTAAACATAAGGCTGCTACGATGGGCTTGGACAAAAGCCTGCTCTCCAAGGCCATTTGAAGATCATTGTGTAGGCTTTTGCTTTTGTGCCTTTTGTGTGGAGTGAAAAATGGACTTCAGTAGGGTTTCCAATTTTCATTCCAAGCTGTTCTTGTGTTCTGGGCTTGGGCTCCAAATGTTTGGATTGAAAAAAAACGTGTGCGCGCGTGCATGTGTGTCTGTGGGTGCGCACACTTGAGGAGGATGTTGTGCAAGGGCCCAGAAACACTACTGCAGTGCTGTAAATCACTTCAGCCTTCAACGAAGTGACATTTTAATGGGTCGAGACACACACACACGCACTGCACATTCAAACACAAACACACTTACTTCATTATGTGCCGAACACTGGTCTGGCTGTTTCCCTTGTTAGGCTTTTTTCTCCCATTTGGCATTTGAATATGTTTAGTTGTGCACTCTATAGAGTTAATGCGACTTTGTGTGTCTTGTGCGCCAAGTGTTTACACATGCATATGTTTGTATAGGGGGTCTGTGTTACTCTGGCATGGTGCTGCAGCTTTGGCCGAAGACTTGTTTGTCTCACAGACCGCTCTTTCACCATGCCTGGGCAAAAGGACTCCTTTTCCATCATGACGTTACCCTATAGCCTATAAGTCTCTTTTTTTGTGTAAATGAACTCACTTCATTTACACAAACACACTCGGAGAATGCACAAATACTCTATTTGAGATGGTTCCTGGTAGAATCATGGTTTTACAGGTTGGTTCCATGACACATGTACTGAATACATTGGCTATGCTTGTATACATGAGCACTTAGGAATATTGGTGAAAAGCCCAAAACATTAGGATTTTGTTTACTTGATACAGACTAAAAAGAACCAGTAGTGCCACATTGTATTTAAACAGCAGCAAACTTGCCTAATGTGTCTAACATCTGAAGAGAACACATGCGTCCATGGAACTGTTCCACACTGGATGGGGTTCCCCACTGGAAAAATATGAGAGAACCACATTTGGTTCTCTTTAAGACCGTTTCTTTGGCTGGTTATTTAAATAATCATGTGTAATAATTGGGATTTGCAGATGTGAAGAACATACTTGGCATTAAAAGCTTTAAAAACCTGTTAAAGGTAAAAGCTCTACCCGTATCATTTCTTGATTCTGTCATTTCCTCACGTCTGACTTTTTTCTTGCCTTGTTCTTTGTGTCTGCAGTGATGTTTCATGGCCCTTCTCAAACTAAAGTGAAGAGGGAGACAAGCCCGAGCAGAGAGTTTTCCCCCTGCGGACAAGAGCAGAGACTCTCCCCATATGGGGAGAAGTGCCTTTACAACTACAGGTGTGCCTTAGTCTCACTCATGCAAATACCCTAAACTCTATGAACACCATCAGGGAGATTTGATGGTTACTATTGACCTGTTTTGAAGTGTTTTTTTTTTTTTTTTTTACTTTTTACAGTGCCTATGACAGAAAGCCGTTTGGATTCAACAAGCCACTCGCTTCACCCTCTACCCCTGTCTCACCTTGTGACTCCACCCATGCCCCTGGGACACACCCCCTGCATAAAAGAGTCACAACCCCAGTCCACGCTCAGACGCAGGGACTGCTAGCTGGGCAGGGCCGCAACCCAAGCCAGAACCACCACAGAACACAGACCCCAGTTCACAGCCAACGCCCACCTTTTGCAGTGCCCCATGTACCTGCCAGTAACCCAGATGCCTCCTACAGTACAGATCACAGGTGTGTGTTCCATTTCATAACCTGAATACCTCCCAAAGTAAAGCCTTTCTCAGTCTGTCATATGCTATACATTTGTCAGAACACCCACATAACGCTCCTTAAGGAATGTCTGGATACTCAAACCACACAAGCAGTTTTTTTTTCATGTTCCCTCAGCTGTATTACATAAAACTGAAATATTACATTTAAAAAGAAACAAAATGGCATGCAGCCCTTAAGTCTGCTTGTCAACACTGCTTATTCATGTCAGTTGACCGATGCTGTACCTTAATTAGTATCTTGTGCCTGAGCGGTTAGTCAGTCCTGTAATCAGCTCACAGTGTGCCGCTGGGTATTAACCTCTTAACGATTCCACACTGACCTGGAAAGTGAAGCTATGTTTATCCAAGGGTTAACTGATGGGGAACAAATAGACTGAAGTCCTGTTTGCCCTTAATATGGCATCTACATCTAATGTTCAGTGGTCAGTTGTCTTTCTCTGTTCCTGGTTTCATTATTTCTCTCTGATGCTGTTTGTGACCAGTTATTTTTTATTTTTCTGAAGATCGTCTTTTCTTTTAAAGCATTGGTTAAAACTCTGTACCTTTTGGTCTCTAGGTTCCACAGGCAGCTTTCAGAGCCATGCCTGCCCTTCCCACAGCCTGATGCCCGCTGTGGGACACCATACCCCCCACAGACCCCCAACCCCTTCCCACGGGACAATCGCCCTCCCTACCACCGGCAAATGTCTGAGCCCTTGGTCCCGGTTCCTCCACAAAGGTTTAAGCAGGAGATGGTGGACCCCCGGTACCCTGAACAGGGTGTGCCCAGCATGGGAGCACCTCGGGCCCCTATGTTCCAGCAAATGCCCATTAAACAGGAACCCAGAGACTTTGGCTTTGACTCAGGTGAGCATTGCTGGCTTAAAGGCCATGAAACACAGCACAATCACACTTTACTTCAAAGGCACGCATGGCTGTGAAATCCTTCCATTTGCATTACAGCTCTCTCTGACGTCCAGTTTCGCTCGCTCGCTCTTTTCCATTTGCTCTGTGATGGCACAGTGTGTGATGTAACAGTAAATCCTCTTAGCTGCTACTAGCTGAAACACTCTTGGCTGTGAATACCATGCATGTTTCAAAAGACCATGTTGCAGACACGACAGAACATTGTGTTATGGCATTATTGCTTGCTCGAAAGCAGCGAAAGCCTGCACTTGCTCCGCTTTTGCCTTTAGATTTAGCAGATAATTGTTCTGGCCGTGAATTGTTCTGAGCTTAATAGACTGATTAAAGTCTTTATGTTACAGAGATACAGACCTGCCAGTCATCGTTCGGAAAGTCATCATTCTTTCAAGCCAACAATGAAGGTAAATATTCATATATCAGGTTATCAGATATAATTGTGACCATGTTTCATTTGCCCTTGCCATGCTTTTCTTGCCATTCTTTAATATTAATAGATTAAATAGATTATTATAGATTTAAATAGATTATTAAAATAGATTTAATTAATAGACTATTATAGATATATAAAAATATAAACATTTCCATACATGCCCCCAAAATTTATCTCGAGCCACTTGCTGTTCTAGAATCAGTTATTTCATGGTGACTGTCATGAATAAAGATTCTCCTTACGGCTGCTTTGTGATTGCCAACTCTGGTGTTGTCTGAAGGGACAATATCTGTGACATTTTGTTTTTGCCATAAACCACACTGGCAAGTCTGTGCCACATTTGTGAAGTGCTGAAAGTGGTTGCAAGGAGGTTCAGGGTAACCAGAGTCTTTCCTTTTTTCCTTTGTGTGCAGGGTTCGCTTATGAAGGAGAGCCTCATCTCTACTACGATGATGCCTGTGTGGTGCCTGAGCGAGGAGAGGGGAAGGTCAAGCAGGAAGGGGCAGCTTTCAGAGACGGGCCACCGTACCAGCGGCGTGGGTCTCTGCAGCTTTGGCAGTTCCTGGTCACTCTGCTGGACGACCCCTCCAACGGACACTTCATTGCCTGGACTGGCCGTGGCCTCGAGTTTAAACTCATTGAGCCAGAAGAGGTCAGATGGCTTGCTTACTGATGTGAAGGCGTTGTGTTTGCTTAGTTGCGAAGCTGTTTTGTTTTTGGTATGTTATTGGTACAGCTTGCATAAAAAAAAAAAAAAACTCATCCCAGGTATGTGTTCATGTATAGGTGGCTCGACGCTGGGGCATCCAGAAGAATCGGCCTGCCATGAACTACGACAAGCTGAGTCGATCTCTCCGCTACTACTACGAGAAGGGCATCATGCAGAAGGTAAAGGCACGTTCCCGTTCCAGTTTCCTTTTTCCTCTTTCACTTTTTCATGCCTGTTATTTACTGATGATGCTCAAGATAAGGAACAGTCAGCAGTCAGCATTTATGGTGAACACTAGCCCATCCTGTTATTTTGAAGCTTAATCAAAACTTTTTCATTGTTTAAATGTCAGATTTTCCAGGTTTAATGCCCCTCTCTCTTTCTGCAGGTCGCGGGTGAGCGTTATGTGTACAAGTTTGTCTGTGACCCAGAAGCTCTCTTCTCCATGGCCTTCCCTGATAACCAGAGGCCTAGCCTGAAAGTGGACCCAGATGGAGTGCAGGTTCCAGAGGACGACACCGTTCCTTTGTCCCACTACGATGAGGCCAGCAGAGCCCCCTACCACAGAGACGGCCAAGACCAGTGCTTGACGGGATTACCTTTCTCTGAGAGCTACGCATTCTGAACTGCTTTTTGAAGCTTTTTGGACATTAAATCACCCCTCAGCCGCTGAGCAGGACTGATTAACACATGCGTACACATAAAAGCGCACACACACACTCACACATGCTGATTCACCCCTAATACATAAAGCTCCTTCCATTATGGTTTTAAACAGTGGGAGTATAAACACATACTTATGTCCTTTTTTTCTTTTTTGAAGACCGTTTCCTGCACACTCCAACTTTTATCTTGTGATTTGAACTGGTGTTATGATCCTAAATACACAAACCACAATTTCTCTACTGTAATGGACCTCTCATTTTGTCTTGCAGGGTTTTATTTTTTTTAATCTGTGAAAATGTAACTAAAAGGGACTCGCCAGTATTTTTCAACAAGCTTTGGGTTTTCTATGTTCAAAGATATATGTGTATATTTTAAGAGGCGGCTTTCGTGCACTGTTTTCTCAATGTAGAGCCCGCAGTCCTTTTTTCAGCTCTGTCCTTAACGACAAAATGTGCTGTTGAACGCTGAACTTATAAAGTCTATAACTATCATTGTGATATGAAAAAAAATGACATTTTATTCCAACTGTGCAAGTGTACATGCCATTTTACTGGCCCTAAAGGTTTCTGCTTTTCTATTATGGCTTCAATGATTCTTTCAATTGTAGATGGGGTGGGGACTGAGGATTGGGTGGTTTTGGGAAGGCAGGAATATTGAAAGAGTAAAATCTATGTATATTATATGAATATATTTTTGCAAAGTCTGCATTTGTTTGATGTTGTATAAGCTGTATACCAGACTTTCATCACTCTAATATCTTTGTTTTACACAGTGGTGAGTGACAAAGTGGAAAACTGGGCAAGACACACAATCATAATGTTTTTTTTTCCTCCAAACATATTTGACACCTGAAGTATGAACATTTTGGAATTTGCATGTCAGTTCCAGTTTTTGCATGGAGGAAAAAAAATTACACACCTGTTTGTTGATATGCAAAGCAGTTCATAAGTTAAATTTAACAACAGAGGAACATACCTTGCACCCACACGGTGCCGTGTTGTATCTGAGTGTTGTTAATGACCCTCAGAAACAGGTTTTGGCCTGTAAAGACCCTCCGGCATCTTGAAGTTCAACATTTCTGAGCTGTTTTTGCCCAATTCCATTAGTTATGCTAATCCGACCATCTGAACTGGACGTGACTATCCTGAGCAAAGCTGTGTACTGCGGCTGCTGTCAACAGGTAGCCCAGTGTTGGGTTTGTGCTTAAAGCCTATGTTACAAAGAACAATGCTGAAGAAGACCAGTAACTATTCTTACAGGGTCATTCTACCTTGTAATCATAGTGGTCTGACTTGCTGTAAGTGAAACTGATCTCTATTCAAGAGTATGTGGGACGTAACATGAGCTTCACGGGTAACTGGGTGTCCTTACCGCCACTCTAAAGCTTTATAATCTGTTCTGGGTACAATAAACTCTTCTGCTTCACTTAAGGGGTGCTGAGTCTGGTTTGAATGTTCATTACCTTTTATCAGCTGAAGTTTCTTATCAGGACTGATCTACCAGCTTCCAGATTGTTTTTTATGCATCCAACCGTTTCTAGTGCACCTTACTTAACCGTGTTAAATATGTAGGCAAAAGTAGAATTAGGAGTGGTGTTTGGGGGCCCTGTTTTTCAGTATTTATGTTTAATTAACAATGATATGACTGATATTATTTGCAGTGGTTTGATCCAAAATGTCCAGATCTACAGATTGACAGTTGTTGTATAGAGGCTCTGACTGCAGTATCTTGGTTAAATAGATGACTCAGATTTAAGCTGTTTTTCAGGTAAGAAACAGTTGTGGACTTCTTAAGCACTGATGTACGTCACTGGATAAGAGCGTCAGCCAAATGCCGTAAATGTAAATGTCCCCACATCAAAATTGTTCAGGGTGCTGGTGAAAGGAACCAGTCCTCTGAAATGTTGAACACCTACAGAAAGGTAATACAGAAAATGATTAATAATTCGCTGCCTAGACTGAACATATACTGAGATGAGATGCGTGGTGCACGGGCTTGTTTGGATTGTACATTAAAGGCCTATATTTGTGTTGTAACAAACCTGAGTCGGTAGGTTTATCCACACAATCATTACTAAGTGCAGAACTTTAGAAAAGTGTCTGAAATTTCTCTTTAAACCCAAAATAACACAAGTCTGACATTGTCAGATGTACTAGCTAATGAATGTTAGATCCAGTCTAGTGGATACAGACATGGACAACTAACAATGGTGTCATTAGAGAGCACTGTCCAGTTTGTCGGATAAAAACTTAGACGATTCTAATGTAATCTGGTAAAGCTCTAAAGCGTGTAACAGGTATTATCTAAAGTTAACCTACTGACTCCCATTCCTCCTTCTGCTTATCCACTGATCTCTCTCTCTCTCTCTCTCTCTCTCTCTCTCTCTCTCTCTTTCTCCCTCTCTCTCGCTCTTTCCCTCAGCGAGGACTCAGCCAAAATCCTGCTGATGACCCTGATCCGCTGTGCAGAGCTGCAGAATCTATTAGTACTGTCAGGAGCTCAGATCATGAGTTTGCTCTCGTAAGCCTTTACAGGGATGACTTGGCCTGACACCAGGCCTGAGAAAAGCATGTTATTAGACCTGACTGGTGATTTTAAGCGTTAAGTTCTGCATTTTTTCCAAAATTTTGCATGTGTGTGTGTTAACACCATGGGACATGACTCCTACTCTGAGCAGGTTGAAGCCTTGTAATAGGTACTAACAGGTACTTGACCAATCTAAAATAAATTGAATATTTTTGTAGGCCACACACTGCCCTTTCAGTCCTGGTGGCAATAATACACTAAGCAGTATAGAGTACTGGCGCCCCCTAGAGGCTAAAACGCTTGATTTCACCAACCCACCCAAAAGCAGAAACGAAATGGCTCCTCGCAAAACCTTCAGTTTTTAAATCACGCCTCGAGGTACCAGCACTTTGTCACAAACATGATATAATCCATTACCCCATGAACACTCGTGAACAAAACAACACCATGTATTAAGAATAAGTGTTTGTTATTTCTCTGTGTAGGCCAAAGACGATTTCTGATTGTGTTTGCGATTGAGCTGAACTAGCGGACATTAGAACCGACTCTTATGAACCGACTCAATTCAAGTCAAGTAAGACACGAAAAGACGTATTGTCATCCCAGCCATATACAAATACTTGTGTACTTCAAAACAGTTCGTGGCAGGGATGGTGGCGTCATGTATGATGCTGGTGGAATTACGGATGCAGCGAAATTCAGTTCATTTCAGGGAGCTTTATATGCCGTGAGCATTACAGTTTTGCCCCAAAGTTTTACTACTCGTACAACTACTACTACTACTACTACTATTACTACTACTACTACTAATAATAATAATAATGAAATAAAATGTAGCAGCAGACCTAAAGAGAGGTAGGAACTAGAAATAGGTAGTGCCAGTAGTGTAGTGTCAATAATAAAAATTCTGCGAAAGTAATAACGTCAGTTATTATTTCACTGATAATAGATAAAATATTATTATAATGATTATTATTTAATATTCCTACTAATACTTTACTACCTACTTCGAGTTCCATTATTATTATTATGTGTGTAATGTGTGTGCCCTAACCACTAGAGCACCAGCTGCCCTAATGTGTGTGAGTGTGGATGTGTGTGTAATAAATAATGCGTGTGCGTGTGTGTGTCTGTGTCTGTCTGGCTGGCTGGCTGTCCTTCAGGCTGTGACTCGTAAATCAATGAATCATTGAATCACAAGTTTGACTCATTGAACTTGACCAAAAGAGTCTGTTCGTGAACTGAACCAGGCTCCCTAGACTGTGTTAGAGGAGGGCAGTTATTGGACTGGGCGGCTTTCACTCAGCGGGCCTTCAGTTTCGTCTGGTCGATACAGAAACCCAGAGCTGACTCAGGATCAGCCCTCCCCACCCGTGAGCCGCGGCTATATCCATGTGAAAACTGATCTGTGATCAGGGGAGAACCGTTTCCGCCTCGTCAGACAGAGCTGTAGTAGGAAGTGGAGTGTTCCGAGAAGAAAACGGCACTGGACAAGTTCCCCTGCAGCTCTTCTGCTCGAACTGAGAAACAGTAACATGGCTTATCCAGGATACGGCGGGGTGAGTTACAGGACCTTCTGTTTTCCACTCTGTCTGCCATTTCTCTCTCAGCTTCAGTCTCGGAGCCCGTTCCAGTGTGAGGTGTGTTCCTGTAGGACTTCCAGATAACTGGCCAAGTATTTCTAATATCTGATCTACGGTCTGGGAAAATATCTGAAATTCATCCCAAAAAATCTTGTTTAGTTACTATTGAGTTCCTACAGTACAGAACAGTTTAAGCCTGAGAGCTCTGGCACACCATCAACAGGTCTCTGAGAAAAAGTGTGGGGAGAAATGTATGTATATACTATATGTATATGTATATTTTTATTTATGTGTGTGTATAATATATATACATATATACATATATATATATATATACACATACATACATACATACATACATACACACACACACACACACACACACACACACACACACACACACACACACACACACACACACACACACATATATTGTGTGTGTTTTGAACTGAAATATGGGCGTGTCTATCTTGTAATTTACACGAAAATGATTTTGGGGAACCAAGTTTCATATTAATAGTGGCATTGCATTCAAATACATAGAATTTACTATGAAGTTGGTCCCTATGCACTGAGCTTGGAAGGCTTTGGAGTGTTTCCGTAGGAGTTCTTTCTGTAAAGCATTTATTTGGTCATTCATTGATGTTGGACGTGAAGGCCTGGCTTGCAATCTCTGTTCCAAGTTATGCTGGAGTAGAGTCACGCTGGAACAGAAAACTGTGTCTGCAGGAAGCATGGTGTTGTGCAAAATCTCTTTGTACACTGAACCATTAGGCTCTCCTTCACTGTATGTAAGACTCCTAAAGTCAGTATTAAGAGGTGTGTCCCAAGACATTTGTGTCCTAAGGTGTGTCCCAAGATGTTTGTGTGTGTATAAATATATATATATATATATATATATTAGTGCTGAGCCGTTAACGGCACAAGATTCTTATCGCATATATATATATATATATATGTATGTGTATATATGTGTGTGTGTGTGTATAAATGCTAAATACATTCAGAACAACTGTAATTTAATTCATTACTTTATATGGCCCTCTGGGATGCTTCATAGAATATTGTGAGGAATAATAACTTTCCCCACAACATTGCTATTTTTACACTACAAGGAAGACCTGCACATGAAACAAGCTCTGTTTTTGAGGACAGTGTATTGTAAACTGGGCTCTGAAATAGTACCCACTTGACTCACCTGATTTTAGCATCAAAACAAGTCCACACATGGCCGTAACACAGACATTTCTGGGAAAGTAGTGCGTCATCCCTTTGAGATTATTTGCGTGTCAGCCCCCCGGAAGTGGTGTGAATGGTGAAGCATATAAAGGAAGATTAATGATAAGTGAAGGTGTAATGCAAGCAAGAAATACAAAAGAAAAGAAATACCAGAAATTGCAGGACATTAAATGAATGGTGTATGGAAATGGTGCGCTTTAATTGTGGAATTGATCAGAGATAATATGAATGGTCATGCACAGGCCACAAAAAAGAACACTGTAAGTCTTAATGTCATTTATTTTTAAAAAAAAGAGAAAAAGTAACAAGTCAGATCATTTTTGTTTTCATTTCATGCAAGTGTATAGTCATAGTTTGCCGGCTGTCGCAATGCTACCCAGTCAATCTTAATTGACCTGCGCTGAGCTCCAATCACTGCTTACAGCACCAGCATTTTGCATTTGAAGCTGTAACTAAAGGAAAAAGATTACTTCAGGGACCTGGGAAAGTTTAGATACCCAAACAGTGTCGAGGCTCTTGCTTGTCAGTGATCTGGAAATAAGGTACAGAGTCCTTACGCTGCTGTGATGCAAGCAGGTTAGGGGATTTTTCAAAGACCCAAACGTAAGGCTAAATTAGCTCAAACCTGGTTTCTACAAAAATGTCAAGGTTCTTGCATGGCCTAGCCAAGCTCCTGATTTGAATCCTGATTTGAATTCCAAAATGTTACCACAGTGCTCTAAACGTCTTGAAGCTGTAACTGACTTTGCAACAAAATGGTTCATTTGTGACGTCTGAATATTTTTTCTCAGTTTTAATGAGTTTTAATTTTTAAACCTATGTTTGTGTAAATTTGACATGATGGTGGACGTCATATTACCACAAGCACTAGTGTAGTGTAGTGAAGTAACATGAAACAGGAAATGTGGGGGCTTTTGTGGAGAAACGATCAATTGCAATCTCCTGTTTTCTTAATATGAAGCCATTTCTTTCACTTTCTTTTTTCTCTCTCTGTCTGTCGGTTTGTCTGTCTCTCTCTCTCTCTCTCTCGCTCTCTCTCCCTCCCTCTTTTTTTCTCTTTCACTCAGAAAACTGAGCTTTTAATCCCCCTCGGCCTAAACACTGCTGTTAGCGGAAAGCTTTCGTCATTCTCTAGCTTGTCTTGGGTGTCTCTGTGTAACATAGGTGTTGTTTTTGATCAGTTATTGAATTTTAATGCTGAAGTGAGGTCCCTTAGCTGCACTTGTTTTTTTTTCTCATTTTAGAATCTTATCTAAGTCTCCAGGGCTGAGATCGAAATGCTTATTTGTGCATATTTTGCTTATTTTATCTTGTCATGCATTAATTATAGGGCTGGGAATTTAACGCGTTAATTAGATTAATTCATCACAGAAAAAAATAACGCATTAATATTTTTAACGCAATTAACGTGTATAGACATGTGACGTTACCCTTTGTAGAACTGCAGCAAGCTAGTAGAGCTGGGATACTCGGATCCTTTTTCGGATTCGGCTCCCTCTGAGTCACTC
>JBBPDC010000109.1:802029-816511 GCA_037974485.1 Hemigrammopetersius urotaenia | reverse complement strand
GTGTTCAATAAGTTACAACTGTCATATACTGTAACCTAATTCATAGGTTTGTGTTCAGTCAGTGATAATGTCATGACTATTGTAGCCTAAGGTATAGGCTTTGTATTCAATAATAAATGGTAAAAACTGCTTCTTGTAATGTCTGTATGTATGATTAAATGCGATTAATTAGATTAATTAATTAGATTAATTAATCGCCACACCATGTCATTAATTCGATCAAAAATTTTAATCGCTTGACAGCACTAATTGATTACTGTTACTCTCTTTTTACTTGTCTAAGTAAGTCTGGTTTAACTTGCCTGCTGAAGAACTAAAACGTGGCTGCTAGGCTTGTTACTCACTCCCATAAGTGGACTCTCTCCTATCTTACTTTCTCTTCACTGGCTCCCTGTGGAATTTAGGACACAGTACAAAATCCTCATTCTCGTCTATAGATCCCAACATGGTCAGGCACCTCAATACGTTGTGCAGTATAACACCACGCCTTGAGATCCACCCACCAAGCCCTTCTCTCTGTACTTTGCACCAGGCTGAAGACTGTTGCTCCCAGACTGTGAAACAGCACTTGGCACTGAGACTGGTGCAATTGGTCGAACAGTTTGGAAGGCCCAGCTTTTTAGACAAGCCTTCGGGCAGATGTTATTAATATATCCTTATGTTTTTATTTACTTTATGCATTTTACAGCTTTTATGTCTGTCTGCAAAAAGTGTTTTATAAATAAACTTTACTTACTTACTCTCTCACTCACTTTCTGTCTCTCTCTCTCTCTCTCTCTCTCTCTCTCTCTCTCTCCCCCTCTCTCTAGCTGGCCAGCAGAATAGTGGATTATGTTGTCTGTTTCTGTTTCTTTCTCAGTATGGTGGTCCCATGCCAGGCATGCCAATGTCAGGGGGCCCAATGGGTGGCCCTCCAGTCGGGGGATACCCTCAGCAGTTTGGAGCATTTCCTGGCACCTTCGCTCCTCCTTCTCAAGACCCCATGTGGAGTTACTTCACTGCCATAGCCGGACAGGTAAGAGCAGAATGCAGATTATGACCGTGTGAGCTTAGTAAAACAAGAGCCTTGAACAGCTGTACGCTGAGCTTGCTCTGTGGGACCAAAAGGCCAGACATTAATAATAATAATGTGAAAGTTATCTAGCTAGGGGATTTCTGAAGGTGCACTGCACAGCTTTTTATCAGGCAGGGTTCACACTGCATTTTTGAATGCCACTCCTGGGTGCATCCTACCTTCCTATCAGCCAAGACTTCCTATATAGACCAAAATTACCAGGGGAGGCCGAGTTGGGGCTAGTGTGCTTTTAGGGAGGCACATATAATGGCAAAACAGGTCAATACTTTATTTTAAATTTTTTATTTTAATTACAGGTCGTTCTGACCGCATGAAATCACACTCTTTTTAAATCACACTATCATCATCCCACTGCTGGTTGTGCTTCCTATCTTCTGGTTGCAGATAACAGCGTCTGTGTGTAGCGCTTTAAGCAGTCCGTCTAGAACACACGTAGCGTTAGTTCTGTTCTTCGAGCCAGCGCATGTCACGATAAGAAATTAATATTTAAATCATAGGCTGTGCAGTGCTGGGGCCATAACAGTGCAGGGGTCCTGGCCCACGCTGGCCCCTCTGGATGTTAATTTGATATGCGGAAAGTTCTGGTCCTTGTCCAAATAAAAAGTAATGTCATTAACTAGCAAACTAACAAAAATGCAACCATACAAGGTGCATTAAACATGGATAGCCACAATGTCTAAAACGGCATGCAGAGCGTATCTTTCTCATTTAAATCCATTTACAAAAACTGTTGGAAAAGCAATCACACAAGCCTTTGCCGGTGTGTTTGTTATAGTAATGTTGTTTTGTGTTGCCAGGACGGAGAGGTGGATGCCGAGGAGCTACAGAGATGTTTGACACAGAGTGGGATCACTGGCAATTACATGCGTGAGTGGATCTGCGTGATGTAATATTGATTGTCCTGGAGAATACTGTATGAATACTCCAGTAACTATTACAGTGTTGGATGAATATATGTATTCTTTAATAAAGTCTAATTTTGTATGTCCTTAATTTACAGCCTTCAGTTTGGAGACATGTAGGATCATGATTGCAATGCTGGATGTATCCTTTACGGAAATGTAGTAAAATACTTACTCTTTGGCCTGTGCAGAGTCTCTCATTAGGGCTGCACCATTAACTGATCTTTGCTGAATTTTGTTTTTATTTTTTAGTATTTTATTAGCATTTTACTAAACCTAAAAGCTCACATTGTTTGTTCTGAATAAACACATGAACAGTACTAGACTGATCTTTATTGCTGCTGTCAGTTGCTGTTCCTTACCTGCATTATTGTAGAGAGATTACTCAGGAAAGATGGGCTTCAATGAGTTTAAAGAGTTGTTTGCCGCACTGAATGGTTGGAAACAGAACTTCATGATGGTGGACCGAGATAACAGCGGGACAGTGGATCCTCATGAGTTGTCCCAGTCCATCAATAACTTGGGTGAGTCTGCATGCATTTCTCAGGGCGGCCAGTAGAATATTTTCTGTTTGTGTTCTGGGTATCTTGGGTATCTGAACTAGGTTCATTTATTGAACTTATTGGAGCAGGACTTTTTCACCGATTATGACATTTTACCCTTTGTAAACAACAACATGGCATTCATTTCATGTGTAAATATTAAAAATTAAAAAGTCAGTTTAAATTTTGCAATACATTAGAAATTTAACTTGAGTTGTCTATGGGTTGTTGACTGAGGGTTTGTTTGTTGGAACTGAAACTGTGTTTGTCTACAGGATATAGACTGAGTCCTCAGGCATTGGGCTGCATCATCCAGCGCTTTAGCCGAGGAGGCAAAATCTACTTTGATGACTATGTGGCCTGCTGTGTGAAACTCAGGGCTCTAACTGGTGAGTGGGAAGTTGTTTTTGCCTCAGAATGCAGCACACACATAAACCTTCTCATTTTCTGGCTCATGGCCTTTGCTCGCTCACTCACTCATTTACCTTCTTTCATAAACATGTGGCTCTGTTTCATTGACACAGGAAAGTTGTTTTTAAGTATAGCTTAGTTAAGTATAATTTGTAGCAAACCACTTTAAAATGGCGCTTAAGAGCAAGAAACCGTCTGTAGGAAAGGATTTTTATATATGTGTTTGTTTTTAGAGAACATCAATTCAGATGCTGTCAGTTCATGTAAACGTTTTCTATGCATTTCGAACAGTCTACGATCCCCACTGTGGGAGTATGTGAATTCCCTGGAACTGCACCCAGCAATTTTTTTTTCCTATTTGAAAAATTGTGATTATTCGAATAATCAATCATTCTTTAAATGCCTCAATGATGCTTAAGCCTTGCCCAGTCGCAGTGAGTACATGTACTCCAGGGTCATTCCCTGCACTGCAGAGTTCAACAAATTAGCAGCAAATTACTCCCCAAACTCTCTTTTCCACATTTTTCTGTTATTTCTATTATATTATTTTCAGTCATAAAAATTCTTAAAACATTTTTTAAATGGCCGCATTTGTACTGAGCCGTTTTGTAACTGCTGGGTGTTTATATTTTTCTGCAGAGAATTTTAGGAGGAGAGATGCAATGCAGCAAGGAGCGGTAAACTTCCAGTATGACGACGTAAGTAGATATTTGTACACACGAGTGTGTGTATTGCCAGGGGGTTTCGTGAACAATTTATAGAATCGCATTTTGGGATGGTGAAATACCCCTGTACTCAGAGGTGGGAGGTTTGAAAGTAGCCAATCTGAGAGCTTTATTCATTTCTCCTGGCTGCTGATTGGCTGCTGCCGCATCTCTGGCAGACGCAGTCCAGCATTCCTGCATTGTAACAATTTCTCAAGTGTTCTCATGTTTTTTTGTTTTGTTCTTCTTAAAGCCTTGTATTTTTATGACTTTAAATTATATTAATTTATTACTGTATTTACCCTGCTTATAACAAAGAAAATCGCTTGCATAATTTACAGTTCAGTCTATATAGGGGCAACATCTAGCACTGTGGGAGACAGCAGTTCAGTGTACACTCTACAGTACATATATGGATTTACCTTTACCTTTTTTTAAGGGTAGCGAGTTAAAAATGAAATTAAAATGTTTGGGAGCATATTGCAAACACTTTAAACAATTAAGGAGCATTTTAACAGCAATAATCCCATTAACACACTTCCACAGCTGCAGTTCAAACTTAAACATGAATGTAATCAAATCAAATAGAAAACCAAAGCTATTTGCCATTGCAGGGCATATATATCACATTATATCTAGTTTTATATAGGAAAACTATTTCCCCTCGGAGTCCAGAGCATGGATGCCGGAACCATTATAGCTTAATAACATCATAAACAGCTGAGTGTTATAGACCGACTATAATCTGTATGAACTTAAAGGGAGCATTTTTTGACAAGGCAGCATAAATCATCAGAACACCGGCACCGCCCGCAGTCCAGAGCCATGATCAGAAGATTATAACATTCACCTTCCGAGCAACAGCAAGTTAACATTTTATAAATCGGTTTTCTTTTTTTTCTGAATAGGTACCAACAGAAAAATTTTTCTTTTATCAGGGAGCAGCAGAAGCACTCAGATGTTCAGTAGCGAGTGTCCCGGTTAATGTGAGGTGAAGCGGTTGAGCACAGAAAAACTAACTTTCAAAATAAGAGTAATTTAAAAAAAAAAGCGTCTAATTACGTTATATGTAAGATTGTTTTAGAAAATAGAATAACAGCCTTAAGGTTACAGCTACAGTTGCACTAATGAGTTTTAAAGGGAACGATTGTCAATATAAATATTTACTTATATTTACAAACCGAGCTTTTGTTTTCTCTTGTAGTTCATCATGACAGCTATGTCAATCTGAGGAAGACGGAATAGACTACACCTCATGGGGGGAAATCTCTGCTTCTGGAGACCTACCGAGAAATATACAAGTATATTAAGCAAATGTATAAGCAAAGTTTATGCAAAATAATATATACATATATCAATTGCAGGCTTTCAGAATGGCTACCTCTATCAAGTGCCAGTGGACTTTTTTTTTTTAATCAAAATGAGCCAGCAAGGAAAAAAATGATTTGTTGTTTATGACAGAGTTTGGCTCCCTGAACCATATGCTAACATAAAGCCATTTGATGCCAGTCTTGTGTAAAAGGGTCTGACCCTTAGGGTTAGATCCCTTAGGGTTTGCTTTGTGCCAACATAATCCTCACTATTTTTTATTATATTATCATTTATATTTGTTAACATTTTTTTTAACAAGTTTCACAAGCCAATACTCAGCCACTCCATGTTTAGATATATGTGAATAAACTGCATATCACTTTAAAACAGGCATACTGTGTTTACTGTGAATAAGTGTGGACTGTCTGAATATAAATTGCCATTCAAAACCGCATCATTTATTTATCATTGTAACATGCAGGAACAATATAGCTAACTGGGGCTCACTGGTACAACATTTCATTGGATTTTGTGCTCATTCCAGACTACCTTTAATAATTTTATAATACATAAAATATATAGTATAAACTGCATACATTTGGTTTGCTAATTCATGCCTTTTCCCATAGAGATGGCATAATGCAAAGGAATAATAGTGCAATGTAATGCCTTTATACATTATACTTATACATTATAATTTTTGTAGGAAAGGCACATAATAGTTTGTATGAAATAGATGCATGTACCAGTGATTTTCCAAGTAGAAAAAGACAAATGGATACACATAAAAAACAGGTGAGTCCTGCGGTGCTACCTGGAAGGCCTTGCTCAGAGACATTTTACATCAAAGTGCCACACTTTGGACCATACAATCTTGCCTATGTTTTTAAATTAAATGGACTATTAATTTGAACTGGCTGAACTTTACTGAATATTTAAACACTGACAGCACCTTTGAGTGGATTTTATTGACATGTTTATAAGTGTGATGCCTCTGAGCACTAGCTGAAATGTCATCAAACAGGAGCTTCTTTGATGTTGCATGCATGAATGCTGTGATTATGGCAGCATTATTTAAGCAGTTTCCTCTGGGATCAACAAAGCTTTCTGATTTTGATCCATAAATAACAAGAAAGCAAAGGGTTACTTTTCACAATTTCACCTTTTGATTTCTCTTTTGGACTATGAACAGTTAGAATGAACCTTTTTTTTTAATTGCTATGTTCTATATAAAATCTTAGTAATACGATGATTCCATGCAAATTCATTTAAATGGATAGTTCAGCCTAATGAACACTACATAGCCAAATAGTATGTGGGACAATAACCCCAATGCTAACAAATGAAATCAGGCATGTAGACATGCAGTCTCCATAGACAAACACTGGAAAGGGTCTTGTTGAAGAGCTCAGGAGCTTTCAACTATAGGACCCTTTTTTAGCGTTGACAAGCCACCATGAGACATTTTCTGGTGATGTCCTTGTGAGGGACATATTAGAGAGAAAAAAAAAGAATAATCTTTATTGTCACTGTTACAGGAACAATAAAAACAGGCTATGCTAACTTCAGGGTGGACAGGACCGACCAGTCCGGAAAGGAACGCGAAGGAGGCTTGAGTGTGTACATAAATAACAACTGGTGTACTGACGCCATTGTTGGTCATCCACTGCGGTCCAGTCACTGAATATCTAGTGGTACAGAGAGAGTTTGTGTCGGTTGCGATAATTCCAGTTTATGTGCCGCAGCAATGTTAAACCATGTTAGCCATGGAGATACTACAGCGCTCTACCAGTCACCAGTTAATGGACCGTTTCATAATCGTGGCAGGCGACCATAACCACCTGTCCGTACTGCCGAGATTCTACAAAAACGTGAACTTTCTGACAAGAGGAAAAACATGCTGGATCAGGTTTACACCAACACCTCAGACGCCTACAAAACATCTCCCCTGCCTCATCTCAAACTCACTGATCATCTCTCTCCCAGCTTACAAGCCTCTGATCTGTAGTCAAAGGCCTTCAGTAAGAACAGTCATGGGTTGAGCTCTAAAGGACTGCTTTGAAAATAGACTGTGAGGTCTTTGCAAAGGGGACAGACCTGAAGGGCCACACACTGCTGTACTGTCCAACATCAACTTCAACATGCCAACAGCAACAAAAGATCAATTATAGCAATAAACAGATGGTTAGAAATACTTTCATTAGAGCTGATGTCATCTCGATAGGCCTAAAGTCATCATCCCACACTGAGATGTCCGTCTTTGGTGGAAAAGATTGAACGGGATAATCAACAAAATTCAACATATCTTGAGTTCTATGCTGCGTCCAAAATCACATACAACTTGAGTAGGAACTACATTTGAATGTGAACGTACTGCTCTACCGTTAAAACAGTACGTTCTTTATAGTATGAATGAGGGTAGTATGAATGGAATTCGGACGTACTACATCTGCTGTGTTGATGTTGCCGTGTGTCGTCACAACAGCGCGTTATCTTCTACCATTACAGAGGGCATTTTTTCACAAGTGTAATTTAACCCCAACGAACGTGTAATTTAACGTTTTGAAAAGAGACCCGTCTCCGCTTTCCACCATTTTTCCAATATGACGCCGCCTCTCCCGCTGCCTTATGGGATAGTGCAGTGTCCATCGAATGCCTACTATAATTCGGCCATAAGAGGTAGGTCATCCAGTTACTTCTCGCCTACTGTTTTTCGAATACTATATAGTAGGGAAGTGCGCGATTTCGGACGCAGCGCTAGTCTATGATCATCTTCAGACTATGCAATACTCCTGTGATTTAATTTAGTATGAAACTTGGTCTTGAGCTTTTGTCTATGCTCCACCTTGTTTATTCACCTTGGGTGTGTCCGAAATCACGCACTTCCGTCAGTGCACTGAGATTTAATAACTAGATTTCTGTAGTGCGCACTGCCGTGGGTCAGTGCTGTCCTAAACAGAAGACTAGCATTTGCTCGCGATTCTCCAGCCCGCCAAAATATCTGCCGGTTTTACCGCAGTGTACATCAGTAATTTTATTAACGTTACTTTCATTTATATGAACCAGCTGCCTCCGATTGGCCTTGTATTTCATGGTTTGCCGCCGTTATCCAACTTGGAAACACGTTGAAAGGCCCGTCCCCTCCGCTACGTGGTCAAAATGGCGCCTGTTTAGTGCGCAGTGTGTATCTGCACTGCGTTTTCTGCCCGATTTCAGTGCAGCATCCGGGTACTTTCAGTGCACTGAGTTTTAGCTCGGTTTTCAGTGTGAGCGCACTATGCCCTAAAATCTTTTAGTGCACGGTTTCAGACACACTCCTTGATTCATAGACTTGTCCACCCCAAACCTTAGCAGTTTCTTGCATCTCTGCTGTACCATGGCTTGTTATTGCTGTAGTTACTGGCTAGTCACTGAAAGCATGCACTCTCAATAAATTGTCTATAGGAAATGACAGCATGGACATGACACATTCCTAGGTTTCACAAAACTACACTTATGGTTGACTGGGGCTGCTCTATCAGGACAGAAACTTGTCAAAAAGGTGGCATCCTAAGCTAAAACCATCCAAGAAACTGAGACATCAAGAACAATGCATTCGGATGTTTGCTTAAGGAGATTCCAGAGATGTGCTTCACCTGTGCCTAACAAACTCAATCCAGTAGTTAATGTGGATGTCCCAGTGATGCAGTAAAAACACATATACACAGTGATGCTGCTGCATCACTTCACGAAACTGAGTTTTATTAATCATCACAAGATACAAAATAAATATATTTCTCACTCAGATACATATATTTTTTTATATTATTTTTATATTTATGCAAGAGAGAAATAATAACGATCACAGTCAAGAACGTCAACACGTATGTGAGAGAAAGAGACAGAGTTTGATATGAAGAGAAGGATCTGTTGACATCTATCATGTAGGAACCAACTGCGAAACCACATTAACCTATCAAACAGAGCTTGGTCAAGTGTGATCTCTGCCTGACTGCATTCCCTAAAGCCTCTCATGCACTAATGCTACTGGAGACTAGAGGATCCTGGGAAAAGCACTCACAGCTCTGCTTAGGTGGAAATGGGACAAAGCCATCACCATGGTTACTAGAGGGGAATCGGCAGCCTTATCCAAAGAGCAGAGCAAATACAGGGATCAGAGATCAGAGGATTACTTATCAACCTATTCCACCTTTTAATACAGAAAAAAGGACAAAGACAGGTCTTGCAGAGTTTGGTAAGGGTGTGTGTGTGTTTGTGTGTGTGTGCCCGCACGCATGAATGCAGGGACATTGCACAATTTTTTGGGCCTTGTGCCAGTAGTCTTTTTCAGCTCTCTGCCCATTTCTTGGAAAAGAATAGTTACAGCCATAATATTCTCTTATAATATTATAATTTTTAAGGATGCATTTTTCTCCCAATATAAAATCAGACACAAATTGCTTCAAAGTATAATATTCTGCACAAAAGCTAACTTTTTGGTAGCAGCCCCTTAAGGGCCCCTCCATTCAGCAGCCATGGTAGTGTTTTTTACTACTGCCCCAGCTGTGATGCGCTGCAGTGTGTGCGCACGTTAGTTTGTTTGTGTTTATGCATGTGCTTGTTTGTTTGTGTATGTGCATGCATTTGTTTGTTTGTGTGAACATGTGTTTATGTGTGTTTGTGTGTGTGTGTGTGTGTGTGTGTGTGTGTGCATGCTTGAGATGGTGCAACTTTAGTACTTCAGGCTTCAGGAAGGCAGGCTGAGGCAGGAGCTGGGGAGGAGCTGTATTTCTTTGTGTTCATATTTGCTAGGGTGGTCTAAGCAGCCAAGTTCAAGCAGTGCTAGAATCAAGAGTGAGGGAGTGAGGGCCAGGGCACGTCAGGTTGCGTCAGGTTGCTCCTATGGAGTAAAATATTCTGTCTGTATTGTGTGTGTGTGTGTGTGTGTGTGTATAGGTGTGGGGGGGTGTATGAGACAGTTAGGTCCTGGTCTCACTGGGGCAGAGCTTTAAGAATGGCATTGACCTCTTCAGCCACAGCAGTCAAAGCAAACTCAAACTGGTCCTGAGGAGAAACAAAAACACATCTCAGCAGTGATAGTAACTAACAGTAATAATAATAATAATAATAATAATAATAATAATAATAATATAATATTATTATAATAATAACATCTATATATATACAGTAAACCCACACTTTAAAGCGGATCAGCAGTTTCAGTTCATTGCGGATTTTTTTTTTTTGCTTTTGTGACGTCTGGCCCTTTAGCACTGAGGGAATTTGCTGGCTCTTATCAAGCCATTTATAGGTAAGGTCGACTCAACACTTAGCATCCATGGACAAAGACAGAACAAACAGAGAGACTTGTCTTTTTTTATATATAACTGACCTGAGCTTTAGTCTGTTTATGGGTCTGTGGTGTGTCTTGCCTTGTTTGTTTCTATGGGTTTGGGTTTTTTGGCTTTTTGTCAGTTCCCAGGACCGTTATTTGTGAAGTCATAGACTCACCATTTTTTAATCACAAAATTATATACAAGTGCACAGCTATGGATTTTAACAGACGTGTTGACATTGGAACGGTTCCAACAGTTCTGCTTTTAAACCATTCTCTAACATCAGCAGCAACTTGGTGTTTTTATGTGGTTATTAACTATGCTTTTATACTATGCAACTACCATAAAGGCAATGTCTGGATCATTAATCTCTATAATTTTACATACTACATTTACATACTAATTTTAAATCTACATTGTTACTATGGAATATTTTTGTTTTACATGGTAACCTGAAATGTGTTGTATACAATTATACAAGGAGAATAAAAATTTTCTATATTCTATAAGAGAAAATATGCAGTTACAGCTACTATGACACACCTGTGTGATTACATGAGTATAATGTCAATACTACTACTATACAATCTGTCTGTAACAGTGCATACATCATCAGTAGTTATATAATCGTTGCATATATTGTTAACATGTAACTACACACTAATTAGTGACGATGTAAAGTGAAACTTAAAATGATGTAAATTAGACTGTGTTTTTAAAGCATGACACTAAATACTAATGTTTTTATTCTTTTTATTCTAAAAAAATATTATTCTACATTACTTATGATGCTTTTATTCAAAGCGAATTCTATTTCCTAACTACAGGGGGCAGTCTCCCTGGAGCAACTTGGAGTTAAGGGTCTCGCTCAGGAACCCAGAGGTGGTGCTCAAGGTAGGATTCGAACCCATGACCTCTTGGTCCAGAGTCAAGTATCCTCCCAGGCCACCACCACCTCAATGCAAACAATCATCAATAGCAATCAATGATAGCAACCCTAAGAAATTATACTCTAAATCGATAATTATATCTCTTGGAAAGTGATGCTCTTGCAAAACCCGATTTACTGCTTTGAGTTCCAGCTGCTTCATGTTTGCATACATGGTACAACATACAGTATACTCTGTGTTTTACCTTTGTGCGCACCATTCCTGGTCTCTGGTCCCTAATGTGCTCCAGAGTTGCAGCAATGTCAATTTCCTTCACCCCTACACCACAAACACAACACACACCTCAGAAAAGACGCTCTCTCTGCACATTCATAACAGGGTTATCGCTAGGAGAAATAAAGAAAACTGAAGCCAGACCTATAGCATACTAATTCCTAATTTTCAGTTAGAATAAACATAAAATAACAGATTGAGCCATGAGGTCCTAAAGGGATCAGCCTATTCACACAAGATTATCATGAAATAAAATAGTAGCTAATAACTGTAATACAGACAAAATGGCAGGCATGCATGAAAATGTAAGCAGCTTAAGAATCCACCTTTAGCCATGCGGTTTAGAACCATGTCAATCAGGATGTACGTTCCAGTCCGGCCTGTACCATCACTGGAAGAGAGAGACGAGCACGCTTACCACTGAATTTTGGACCAAACCAAATCACTGCAGAAATTAGCACAAAGGTGCTGGAAATAAAAACAATGCCTAAGGTCAAAACTGTCATGTATAGAAACAGTCAACAACTTTTTCCGTGTCAAACAGGGGAAAAAATAACACAAAAACAAAACAAACCAACCCTATTATTAGATTTTGCTGTGTAATCAAGCACCTTGCACCTCTGCTTTTATGGGAGGTTGTTGGTGTTATTTTGAATGGCTGGCACTGTGTTCTTCATAATAAATGGACCAGAAAGGGTTAAAAATGACTCAAAATTCATATTTGTACTAAATTCCATTGTAATTTAAGGCTGTTTTTGTAGAGTTATCACTTTAGTAGATATTGTTTTGTTCTGACAGTGAGGATTTGCTCAGAAAGTGTACCTGCAGTGGACAATGATGGGGCAGGAGCGTCCTCGGTAGCATTTGTTCACCTTCCTGTGGGAAACAGGCAGAAAGACAAACAAGATAGGAGAGAAACACTCACACAAGGAAAGCCAGCAGCCGGCGAATATATCTATGCCAAAGCACCAGCAAAGCAGCATTCAATAAAACATCAAAAGGATCAAACAGTGAGGAATTACTCAGAAATGACCACAGAGAAATAGAAAGATGGTAGGACAGACAGACAGATGCTGACAAACAGATACCAGGAAGGACAGAAAGTAAGAGTGAGAGACAGGTAGAACGGACAGAGGAGGGAAGCTTTGGGGCGATGGAGCGTGTCATCAGCGTTGCTCTTGCTGCAGCCACACCTGTCCGTGCTCATTTTTGTGACTATGCAACTGGAGTCAGATTACTAGCTGCAAACCACAAAAATGACACAGACAGCTGTGCAATACCACGGGCCCCGCTGCGCTCCATCGCACATGCAGAGAGAGAGAGAGAGAGAGAGAGAGAGAGAGAGAGAGAGAGAGAGAGAGAGTGAGCAAAACAGAGGCAGAGACAGAAGGGAAGTGATATGAAGCTGAGAGACAGATAAGGGAGACATGAGGAAGGAGAGACAAATGGAGAGACTTAAACCCCCATAGACAAAGAGTAAAGGCAGACAAAAAATAGAGAGGAATTGTGGTGACGATGAAGAATAAATCAGGGGACGAGAGGTCCAGCAGCAGAAGGGATATCATACACACTATACAGCATTTGTACAATGACAATTTGCACATATTCTATTTATTCTCCATGGTAATTATTCAGATACTTTTAGGCCACACTTTGCACATACTGTTATATTTCTATTGTTTATTATTGTATTATTCTTCTCTATTCTATTTCTTACTTATTGCACTTCCATATTAGCAATCCAGGACTACATTCACTGCTCAGTGTATGTGTATAACTGTGTATGTGACAAATAAACATCTTTAATCTGGAAATCTGGAATCTATAGCACATGGGTCTCCGCTGCCAGAATGGGAAACAGTTTCTTCCCTCAAACCATCAGACTCCTCAACTAGAACTGAAACATGAACTTTACACACACACACACACACACACACACACACACACACACATACACACCACCAACACACTTCTGAACTTCCCTCTCCTCCATCTAACACAATGCATACAAACTACTGAAACAACTCAAACTTTAAAAATCTGTGTAAATACCCTTCTATTTATTACAGGGCACATTCTATGTCCTTCTGCAGCCACATTAGCATGAGTATATTTATTGCTGTCTATCTCTATTCTGTATTTTTGCTCATGTTCTGGATATTTACACACAAATTCCCCCCTGTTAGAAATGCTGTACCTTTCATAATACTGTATTCATTCAGATTAGTTTTGTATTGCACTTGTGGACTTTTTGTGTTCTGTTTCTGTTCTCCATTTGGTTTCACTGTGTACAGTCTGTATATGGTTAAAATGACAATACCCCTATATGACTTGACTGTACCTAAGAAATGACTGTGCATATGGTGCAGTACCTGCGGAAGTCCAGCAGGGGGCGAGTGGAGGTGGGTATACCCTGTGCAGGCCAGCTCAAGAAGTGGAACTGAGTGAGAGTACGCGTCTCCTGCGTCTGGACGTTCTTCAGGTAGAAGCTACGCACCAAGAAGTCGTTACACCAGATGTGCTCGGACACCAGGTTCACCTGTGCATGATATCACAGGCTATTTCAGTACAGTTGACCACTCAACCACTTTCTTTTTAGACATCGGTTTAGTTTCTGATGAATCCGTATGTTGAGATAAGAAAAGCTGAGCTTAAAGCAAATTAAACGCTTACTTTCTTTAAGAATCGTGTTTGTGGTTCCAACTCATGCAACAATGTTTACTCAGTTGAGTATTGTTCAAATGACTGGTCTTTTTCTTTGTTATGATCCTTTGTTTTCTTTCAGTATCATATCATTTAGTTTTACTATATTTTGAGGACTTCCACTGACTCTATGTCAGTGATACTACACATAGAATAACTCTGACTAACCAAAATGCAATCTCTCTGCTTAGTTATTCCCAAAAAGTTGCAATAATGCTGAAAAAGAATATCAGCAAAATTTCTCTAAAGATTCCTGTCTTCACAAAGAGCTAAACACACACCCACACACCCACCCACCCACACACCCACCCACACACACACACCAACACACAAACACACACATACACATATCTCCT
>JBBPDC010000109.1:783651-796341 GCA_037974485.1 Hemigrammopetersius urotaenia | reverse complement strand
AGAGAGAGAGAGAGAGAGAGAGAGAGAGAGAGAGAGAGAGAGAGAGAGAGAGAGAGAGAGAGAGAGAGAGAGTGGGAACAGGAGGTGTGGTGTGAGTGTGTATAAGGGCATACACACACACACACAGGACAGAATGAGTATCTAAAAAGGAGGTTGCACCTCCCACCCTGTTGTCTGGGTTACCATGCGTCTCAGTGGGGGCAGCAGTTGCCATGGTAACAACAGAACGCCTGATGTAAGCCCTTTGGCCATCAAAAGTGACCAAAAAAAAAAGGAGTTCAAAAATGTGACACATGAAATGAGAAGAGAGGCAGAGCGCGTGAAAAGAAGCACTGCGGCCTGTTTTGCAGCTCAGCTCCACAGTTCTGCAGGCTAATCATTCAAAGATCTGAAGTCATTCCTGAATCCTGTCCTGCACATACACTACCATTCTTTCCTGCCATCCTTCTCCCTCTCTCCATGTCTCTGCTGGTATGATGCAGACCACACAGGAGCCGGGGCATTACATCATCGCATCTGGGCCAACTGCACTGACCTTGTCGCCACAGCAACCGCCTCACCTGACATCACTGTCTGTGAGGGGATTGCAGCGAGTTGAGTTGAGTGCATGGGCCACAGGATTCCCTTATGTTCCTTTAGGGATTTCTTCCTTCTCTTTCCCCCCTTTATTCGTGGTTTTATACATACCACAGGTTATTATAATTTTTTTTATATTGTATATATGCAAAAAACATGAAACCACCTATGACGGTAATGGAATTACTCTAATTTAAAATGACTGATCAGCAAATTGTCTTTACCAGCATCATAACAATAAGTATTAGTGCCAGGAAAAAAAGTTTAGGCTCCATTTAAAATAGTGAGTTTTTGGCGCTCCTAATAAATAACTTAATAGCATTGAACTGCTGTATTTTGTTCGTTTGGGTAGTTATCATTGCTACAGCAAACATCTGGAACCATAAAAAGGGACAACCTTCCTTGTATGATGTTACCACACAGAGGAGCACGTGTAAAGTCAGTGAGTGGTGGTATCGCAGTGTTACACAACCCCCGTAGCCAAAAATGAAAAATACAGGCAAAACGCGTTCACACGGTAAACGGAATCACGGCATCGCCCGTTTCTGCTGAACTCACCTCCTCCTCCTCTGCAGAAGCGTCCAGCACCGGCCCGTCGAGCTCCTCTCCGTTCTGCACCGGATTTTCATCTTTTTAATTTTATTTTCGTTTATTTCTGAGGGGGCGGAAACTTTTGAGCGAGCCAGAGTTACCGAGGTGGCGGCGTTTCAGCCAAGAGTGACCGTTTGAGTGTGAGAGAGAGAGAGAGAGAGAGAGAGAGAGAGACGAGGAAGAGGGGGAGTGGGAGATGAAGAAGATGGGGGAGAGAGAAAGCGGGAGAGAGGGAGAGCGACAGAAAGAGAGAGAGAGAGAGAGAGAGAGAGAGAGGAGAGGAGAGGCTGGAGGGACCCTGTCTCGGGAGCGCGCACACGAACCCCGCGCGCGCGCCTGACAGTTTGACACTTATGAAGTGGTTGTCATGGCAACAGAGCGAACGGTGACGAGGGAGACGGTGGTGGTGGTGGTGGTGGTCGGGGGGTGGTTGGGAAGAGGGGGAGGGCGTGAATGGCCCTTGAGAGAAAAAAAGCTCTTGTCAAGCTTTGAGTGACAGAAAACGAGAGAGAGAGAAATCAGACGAGAACCAGTGAAGCACACCAGGCTTGTTTACCAGCCGTTCAGACGGTATGTACTCCCAGTGCCTCAGTTTCTCGCGAAGAATTACACTCACAAAAATTGACGGAATTAGGGCTAGCCTATGTGTAAAACACCCCTTCACCATGGCAAACCTACCTCTCCCACTCCTGCCTGCAGTACGTTCAGGCCGGTCTCGGATTCTAGAAAGTTCTTCTCAGCCACTGCTCGAAAAAACAAAACGTAGGAATGAGAAAATCACTGCTGTATCATTAGCAGAGGTGGGTAGAGCAGCTTAGAGCAGAGTTATTTCAGTCAAATGATGATTTGAGTAGGAGCCAAACTAGCAACTCAACGTGGGAGCAAAAAGTGGTAACTAAAAACTAAAGTTCATTAGACACAGCTGTCGCCAACAGAACAGAACAAAATGGCCCACAAAAAAGCAATTAGATACCAAATGTAATATAGTGGAAATGAAGAGAATCTTCACAAAACTCTTGAGTATTCAATGCAAAACACTAGAAAAGTACAAATCCATGTTTTTCCAAATATATGCTCCAGAATAGTTGCACTATATGGACTAAAGGATTGGGGGATTTTCCCAGTTTGAGCTAGACCCTTTACTTCCAGTGAAGGACAATCTTAATGCTTTAGCATACAAAGACATTTTGGACAACGCCATGTTTCCAACTTTGTGGACACAGATTGTTGAAGAACTATTTCTATTCCCGTATGACTGTGCCCCAGTGCACAAAGCAAGGTCCACAAATACATGGTTGGATGAGTTTGGTGTGAACTGACATAGCCCTGACGTCAACCTAATAAAACACCTTTGGGATGAACTGGAATGGAGATTGTGAGGAAGGCCTTCTCATCCAACATCTGTGCCTAATCTACTAAATGTTCTACAGAATGAATATGCACAAATTCCCACAGAAACACTCCAACGTTTTGTGGAAAAAAGCAGTTTTAGCTGCAAAGGGAGGACCAACTCTATAGTAAAGTATATGTGTTTGAATGCAATGTCATTAAAGTCCCTGTTGGTGTAATGATCAGGCGTGCCAGTACTTTTGTCCATATAGTGTACCATCCACAAATGGGCATTAGACACATTAAGATATTATGCAGACTGGATTCACGAAGCACTAGCTAATTAATAGTTATGACCTTTTTGTGAATTATCTTGGTCTAATGTAAACTTTGCATCATTAAACTGTGTCTAAAGAGCACCAGTGCCTCCCACACACACTTACCAGCCTTGTCTGCCACTTCAGCAGCTGTCAGGTTCTGGCTGTTTGGGCGAACTCGGAACGTGAGAGCCGGACCTACCACGCTGTGAACAGAAGTTACGGTCACACAGCCAAACAAGCACAGGCTGTGAAGCATGAAGGGATGGTAGGGAAGAGGTTGAGCGACAGGGTGGGGGGGGGTCAAGGGGTCGGGGCACCCCATGGTTGCGATTGATTCATGTCATTTATTTCCTCCCCCCCGAAGGTTCTCCACCATGCTGGGAAACCTAGGTTAAGGATCCACCTCACCACAGCTTGGGATACAAAAAGGGTCCGAGGGTCATCATCAGGAGGATTTTGCTGAATCATGCATTAAAGGGACTACAGTGCTGTTTCACATGATATAGAGCATCCACTGTTTCTAATTTAACCCTAAAATGTTTGTTAGTCTTCTGTGTTTCACAGCATTTACATTACAGCAGAGCTTGCACTCACAGTGATTTTTGTGTAGGAAGTGACCTTCATGCGCTAAGGATTTTGGGGAGCATCAGCAGAGAAAAGTTTACATTTTCTCAACTTTGTGCAAAGAAGAAAAACACATCTTGCTGGGTGGCAGTCAGTCAGATTGTTGAAACCTGCGTTTCACTGAAATTGCTTTTGAGAACATTTTAACATGAGGCCTTTTCTGACCTGCATTTTAGTGGAGTACAGTATTAAACTCAGCAAGTTTATTCTGGACAGATCATTTTGCTTGCATACACAGTCACAAAGAAGCCAACAGTTAGCGAAGTGTTTGTATTTCACTGTGATGTAAATGCAGCATTAGGCTCGTCAATTTAGGCTTAAAGGAATACCTGAGAATATTCAACAATCTCTGTCACATCTGTATTGTACTGTCAATTAGAACAGAAGATCCATAGACTTGCGTTTATAATAAAAGTCTTTGGGCAGTTGCTGAATTCTGTGAATTTTGTATTCTATATATTTTTAACATTAGTAAATGGGCTATGTTGCACTGCCTACATACGTGTCTCCCTGTCTGTGCGTCCTTGTTGCATTCGCCACCTACCTTGTAGAAATTGCGACGGTCACACGTGTGCATTAATTTGCTGATGCAGGTTAAACAGCAGCAAGCAAGCAGGGAAAGCTAAGGTTAAATGTTGTTAAATTAAGTATTGTTACAGTAATTAACCTAGATACATGTCTGAAATTACGAGCATGCAGGATTTTTAAATTTGACTAAAAAGTCATTGAGAAGGCCAGTACCATATTACCATTAAAGAATTCATGAAAATATAAGTTTGACATTAATGTTTATTATGGAATTCAACAACTGTCCAGTTTCTTTTTGTTTTATGTCTATGGCAAACACTGTCTGTGGCAATCAACTATACAGATGCAAGCAGACACTGAAAAAATTACAGGGGTTCTCCTTTAAGCTTGGCCTATTTGGGATATACCACAGCCTGGGACTTTCCTAAGTTAGAAACTGAAACTCTACACACTGTCTCTGGGCCTACCTGATATTGATGAATGAGCCAGTGGTGAGGTGAATCCTCTCAGCCAGGGTTTCCAGCAGACGAACCCCATCAAACAGAGAGAGGGGACTGCAGAAAGACACACACACACTCATATGCTACACACACAAACAGACAGACTACACAAAACACAGGCAGTCCACCTCGCTGCTTGACAGCTGTTATGTGAGGTTTTGATGCATGGAACTATCCTGATTCAACAAACGAACACAAAACACTGACAGTGATGAACTTGAAACAGGAATAAACAGACTCACAAACGTCAAAGGTGAACAGTCAGTTCAGCACCCATGTGGCAATGGTTTTACCTCTGGTTTGTAACGATGTATCCATATTCCTCTTTGTATTTGGTTTGATTCTGTATGGGTGATTTATTGGAGACTCCCTTCCACACTTTTTCCTCTCCCTTCCACCCCTTCTCCTGTTTTAATGGGGCTGGAGGTCCTGGTACACTGTCCCCCTTTATGATGTTGTTATTCTGCAAGGAGCCCTCAGGAGCAGAGGAAGAGGAGGACGTGGAAGGGATGGCTGGCTCTGAAGGTTTTTCCACCACATGTGTCATCTTCCCCTCTGTGATTTTCATCTATTAAAAAGCAACATAGTATAAATCTTCTCAGCCAAACTCACATGAAGTTTTTTGGTTGTGAAACATTCTGTTGGACAGCCATTTCCTGCAGTCAGTGCATACACTGTCCTCTGCTGGTCAAGTCATGCAACTGCGATGAGCTAACAAGTACAACACCAGTAACTAACACATAGCTAACACTGATATAGCATAATAATTGGATGATTAAGCATACCAGTTTTTGTGGGGCAGCTGAATCAGCATGATCTAAGGGAAAAGAAAGAACAAAATGATCAAGTTCTTGTCCAAACAAAAAATACTGTTCTTTAGAATAAAGCATGCAAAATAATGGTAATATAGTGAACTGGGTTTGTTGAGCTATACAGAAATGGTTCATGCTATAATGAGCTATGATGATGGTATAAAGAGGACTGAACTGCACCGGGTTCGCTCACCCTTATTCTGTGAGATTAGAGGCTCATTCTGCAGGAGGTCCATCACAGTGAAGAGGCGCTCCATCTCTTTAGGGTTTAGATGAGCCAGGTCAAAACCATGCTGCACTAACAACTCATTCAGACTCTGCTCAGTCGGGTCTACATACACAAACCAGCAAGTCCAAAAGCATAGAAATGGTCAGATGCACACACAAATACACAGTACATATAATTCAAGATACATGATGACTGATACTACTGTTTTCAGCTGTGTCCAGTTTATAGATAACTATGTCACAGTGTTAGGGATCACGGAAGCAAAGCTGTTACTGAACGTGTTGACACAGATTGTATAGAAGTGTATAGCAATGTAGTTTACACCAGGTATATTTAGTGAGGTATAGAAACTTCACTCACCAAACATTTTAGCTGATTTTTGAAGCACATACATAACATTGAAAATTCATATTTCATTATTTCCCCCCCAGTCCTAGCTCTTAGTAATTATTTTATTTTAATGTGCACCAATTAAAAAAGGTCCAACTGAGCTCTACATTGTATCTTAGAGGTGCATGTACAATACTTTTATTTTTTTTAAAAAAGGTACCGTCAATACTCTGCACATTTGCATATAACACAAAACAGGTTACAGAGATTACATACACAGCATTTACCCACAACAGTAAAATCACAGCTGAAGTGAAACATGTTAAATTATTTATTATAATGGCACATGTCATTGGCTGGGCAGCATGTAGTATTAGGCAGCAAGGGCCAAGCTGTGATGGTCAGACGACTGAGTCAGAACATCACTAAACTGCAGATCTCAGCAGGTGTTCCTGGCCGCCGTTAGTACTTAGAACAAATGCTAGTCCATTTGGTTCCTTCCCCATAAGAGCTTTGTAACGCAAATCGCTGAAAAAGTTAATGCTGGCTATGACAGAAAGGTGTCTGAATATAAAGTGCATTTTCTGTAAATGGGGCTGCAGAGTCACAGACTCATGCTGATCCCATGCACCACTGCAATTGCCTACAATTGGCATGTGCGCCTCCGAACTGGACCATGGAGCAATGGAAGAAGGTGACCTCGTGTGATGAATCACTTCTTCTTTTGCAGTGGATGACTGCGTGTGTGGGTGTGTGTCTCTTACCTGTGGAAGAAATGGTACCAGGATGCCCTTTGGAAAGAAAGCAAACTAGCAGAGGCAGTGTGATGCCCTGGGCAATGTTCTGCTGGAAAATCTGAGGTCCTGGCATTCATGTAAATATTTCTTTAATATGTATAATCTACCTAAACAGTACAGCTATTCATGGCAAAGGTATTCTCTAATGGTAGTGGTCTCTTTTTTAACAGGTTAATGCGCCCTACCACACTGCAAAAAGTGTCAAGTCAAATAGATTTATTGACATTACAGCCAAATACACAACACAACAGCAGAAACAGGAACATCACAAGACTCCATAAGTACAGACAGGACATAAAACAGGGTGCAATAGGAGAACCAGAGAGAAAGTGCAAGAAAAATTTAAAAGCAACAAAACAGCAGGATAAGAGTATAGTATAGTACGCAGTGTTTTCGAATGGTTTAAGGAACATGACAAAGAGTAAGTCTGATCTGTGACTTACTCTTACTCTTACTAAGCTGTGGGATGTGCTGGAGAAACTAGTCTAATCGACACCTCACCTTGCAAACATACAAGACCTAAAGGATCTGCTAACTTCTCAATGCCAGATATCACAGCACACCTTCTCATAGAGTTCAGCTCTTTTGGGGCCCACACAATTTTATGGTTCATCAATGTAAAGCTCATAAGCAACAAGTGGTCTATTGTAACCACATAAACTGCTGCTGATTATTATTATTTGCAGGTGTATTTTCACTGGTGTGGCTTGTTACACTTACGTTTACATTTACAGTTACAGCATTTAGCAGGTGCTCTTATCCAGAGCAACGTACAGCAGTGCTTAAGTAGTCTACATCTGTTCTTTATACCTGTAAAGCTACACTAAGATCAATACCTGCCAAGACTGAAAAGAGTCTTGATGCATGTCGTCCTCTTTTCAGCAAGGTTCCAGACAAGCAGTGCTTGAAGCTCTGAGAGGACGAGAAGTGATACACTGCTTGATCAGTGCGGGTAAGTAAAGTGGTGTAAATTCACTCTTAGCCTTGAAGGCAAGTGTTAAGGTTTTAAACTTAATGCGAGCAGCCACTGGGAGCCAGTGAAGGTTCTGTAGTAGAGGCGTGGTGTGTGAGAATTAGGAACATTGAAGACTAACCTCGCAGCTGCATTCTGAATCAGCTGAAGTGGTCTTGTTAACGTCAGTGGAAGTCCAGCCAGTAAAGAGTTGCATGCATGTCCTGGAGAGATGGTCAACGTGCAACAGGAATGACAGTTCTTCTTCTAGCATGACACCAAGATTTCTTACCTTCTTTGAGGGGACAATAACAGAGTTTTCAAAAGCAACTGTGAGGTCATGGCATGTTGACTCCCTTTGAAAAGCAGCTCAGTTTTGCTGGGATGGAGCTTGAGGTGGTGGGCCACCATCCAAGAGATTTTAGCCAGACAGAGATATGGGAGATTAGATGTGGGTCGAGACCTGATCATCACTGGAGGGGAAAGAGAATGAGTTAAGTGTCATCTGCATAAAAATCCTGTGAGGCTATTACATCCCCAAGAGAACCAGTATATAGAGAACAAAGAAGCGGTCCAAGGATGGATCCCAGTGGCACACCAGTGGACAATCTTTGCTGGGCAGAGTGGGAGCCATGCCATGCTGCCATCAAGATAAGAAGCAAACCATTGCCAGGCTGTGCCCGATATCCCAAGGCTCGAGAGAGTAACCAGGAGGATCTGATGTATCGAAGGCTGCAGAAAGGTCCAAAAGAATCAGAGCAGAAGACAGGTTGGCTGATCTTTGAACCCGGAATGGTGAGGGCCCTGAAGCCTGTTTTGAGAAAGAAAGATGTTCAGTTGGTTATAAAAAGCACGTCCCAGGACTTTGGAGAGGAAGGAGAGAAGAGATACTGGTCTGTAGTTTTTGATATCTGAGCCTGGGTTTCTTCAGAATCAGTGTGACCACTGCAGACTTGAAAGCAGATGGGACATGGCCAGTTGTTAAGGAGCCATTGACAATGTAGGCGATATGTGGGATTAGATCTGAGGATATGATCTGGACCATACTTGATGGGATAGGGTGAAGTAGAGACATGGTGGGTTTGCTATACATCAGGAGCAATGAAAAATCCGAGAGAGAGAGAGAGAGAGAGGTGAGAATCCAAGAAACTCGGTAGTACTGGCTGGTCTCAGGCTGGCAGGTGGCTTGATGATTAACGGAAAGGATCTACTGTCATCAGTCTTCTCATCAAAGAACATGGTGAAGAGAGCTGGAAAAATAGGGAGAGATGGAGATTTAAGAAGTGACAAAAAAGGTGGCAAAGAGCATGCGAGGGTTGGATGCCTATTCTTCAAACTTGGTTCTGTAGAAGGAAGACTTTGCATTCTTCACAATCTTGGAAAAGCAAGTTAAGAAGCAGAAGTGTCCTGAACAATGCCCTCCAGTAGAATGGTTTTATATTTTTGCCATATCACCTGCTCTTAGATATTTCTGTATTGAGGTGACATTGGTATGTTAAAGGAGTAAAAACACTAAAACATTTAAGGCCACAGTACACCAGGTTCACACTCACCATCAAACTTACCATACACCTCAGGGGTCTTCTTCTTTTCTTGTTGGCTGCTAACTTCTGCATCCTGGGACACGTAGTCCTTGCTGTAGTCCATTGGAAAGTCCAAACCCTGGAAGAAAGATGAAGTGGAGAGAGGTGTGGCCACCCTGTGGCGGGAGCTGGGTTGTGCCGGTGAGGAGAGGAGGAGAGCCATTAGATCTTGAAGCAGCTGTGTATCCTTGTCCAGTGTGTGTGGATGTGTTGCAGGCCCCTTGGAGTGAGAAGAGGATGCGGGGTACATGTCCTCCTGCACCAGGTTCAGAGAGCGTTCTTCTTCATCTTGGTAACCATACTATATGGTGGGAGGATACAAACATGTGGTTAGCCAACTTAATAATCACTCTAAGACAGAATATTCAGTAGGTTCAAGTTGGTTCTGAAGCTTTACTACTTTGTTTGATACACAAACATCAGTTTGTAGCTTTAGCATTTTAGCATTTTATTTTACAATTACACAAATAGAGCCTTATATACATCAGTTCTTATGCAGATAGATCCTGGATGCAATTAAGATCAATACAGTTCTATTTAGCAATGGCTCTCAAACTGAGGGATGTTGCCCCCTGGTGGAAAAGTTGCATCTCTGCTTGGTAAGTTTTAGTAATTTTAAATTTTATTCCTTTGTCATATCAGATTTGGCCAGATTCAGTGGTGCATATTTAAATCCGGGAAACAAAAAGTAGGGGACAAAACAAAAAAAAAAAACAAAAACGAAAAACACAAGAACACTCATTGCACTCCATGCAGGAAATTCTGGACTGCAGATGAGTCAAAGGGCAGCAACCGATCTACTGCAATGAGAAATAAATAGCGCTATTGAATTAGCTACTTTCAAACCTCCCGCCTCTGAGTACAGCGGTTTTTCACCATCCCAAGACATGCTTTCTTTGTGTTCTCTGGGCAGTACCAGAACATTTAAAGTTATCTTTATATGGAAATGTAGCTGAATTTACATTAATATTTATATTACAAAATTAGTAAATCATATTGTTCTTAATAATTTAGCACTAAAATGCATGAAACATATATTGCTGTCCGGGCCTCGTGCACCACGCCCCCTTCCTGCTGGGTTTATGTAGCACGAAGACAAGTGGAAACGGCAGACTGAGGATACCTGCAGTTTTCGCCTTAGTGTGGGGGTTTCAGGGAACAAGTATTAGTTCGGTTCTCAGAAAAAATTCGCGATGGACTGAAACTGCGACTGCTGATCTGTGTTAAAGTGGGGGTTTACTGTACTTACTGAGTTTCTTTTACTGTTGGACCTTTTAGCTCAAGTTGTCTTTTATTCCTATTTGACTCTTTTATTGACTTATTTATTATAGTAACAAATGTTATGTGTGGTTCTTAAATACCTTTTTAAATAGCTATTCACTAGTTATTAGGAAACTGTTGCGAGTTATACAGTTATAGCACGGTTATACAGTTATAGCCCTCAGAGATAATGAGAGTACAGAATACTGACCTTTTGGTAAGTAGGCCTGTAAGGTTCCAGGCTTTGCATGCGGAGGGAGGACTGGGGAGAATCCACAATCATATAGTCCATGTAATGCTGTGGTTTGGGGTTGAGCTTATCTGGTGGCCCTCCATCTGGCCTGAACAGGGAGAGAATTTTGTAAAAAAGAGAAAGTGTGAGAGAGGATGGAAATAAGAGACAAGGTTAAAAACAAGATTAACTCTTTTTTCATGGATGAGTAAGTTTTGCTTTTCTTAAATGATTTACAAATTTACAAATTGATATATTCTTTGCTGGTTTACAATAATTATTACAATATTATAGACTACCAGTTTATTTTGATGGAAACAATGTCCCACATTTTTCTTTCTAAAACAATATAGCAGTTTCTTAACTTAACCTCCTTTAAATGCTCATCTGTAACAGAAAGCGTATTACTACAGTAATATCCCTGTCAGGGTTCGGTCAGTGGCCATTAGGGCCACTGCTTTTCTGTTGGGTTTTTGGGGCTTGTATTTTGATATGTTTTCTGGGTTTTGCTTTTGTCATGTGTTTGGTATTCAGCTGTTTTCTGTTCGTGTCTCATGCTTTTCACCTGTTTGTGTTTTGCTCACTGATTATGTTCTGTATATATGGTTCTGTTTGTGTTACTCTCGCTGTCAGTCCATCACCCTTATCTGCCTGTTGCTGTTCCTGCCCGTTTTTGGATTAAAGAATGCACAGAATGGATTCCTGCCTGTCTGTCTCTGGTCAATGGGAAAAAGCACAATCCCTGTTGTTAGAAAATAACACTAAACCTGTTAACTTAAAGCTTACCTTTAAGTAGGTGCACCTGTCCATTGGTTTCTTTTATAAATAAATATAAAGTTAACTGATTTTATTTAATCACATATTTAAGATGGTTTTAATAATCACAGAGAAATTAATTGCACAGAGAAATTGTATTGCAAGCTGTGAATGAGGCAGATAGAGATTAGGGGTAAAAAATGCTGGGCAAGTCTTTTCATAAAAAAATAGTGAAATAGAATATTTGATAAGGGGGCGTAAATAATTCACAATGTGACGGCACACATTGTTAGCGGGTGCAGGGGCACCCTGTTCTCTTCAGAAATGGGAGCTTGCTGTATTGGCCAAGGACGGCTTGTTCCACGCGATAAAAAGGAGCAGAGAAAATGATGGAATGTGAATGGGCAGATGAAAGAGTAAGAGCTGTGACACTGAGAGCTGTATTACTCACAAGGGGCCAAGTAACAATCTGTATAATTTTATATAAAGTATAATTTTAAGAAATCTAATTGGTCCTCTGTGTTGTTTGGCTTGTTTCTGGCCAGTCTGCTTCACATAGAAGAAACCAAAGGGGAGTCATTGTACTGGCCAACAAAACATTTTACAGTCATTGTACTGCCACAATGTTAAACTGTTAAACACTTTTGTGAGACAACATCAATGCAGTCATCCAGATTCAGAGCAGTTGGGTTAAAATATTAATTTACTTGAAAGAATGTAACATTAGATGCCTTGCCCATGGTCTCATATTTATTTATCTGTAGTGTTTCTGCCCACAGAGGGAAATTAAACCAACTGCTTTAGGTTTTATTGGTATAACTGTAACCATAAATCAGGATCTGTATTGTTGTGATACCCTGTGACAAATTATACATTGTTTTTTTTTTTGTTTTTTTTTTACAGTTTCCATTGTATTAATTAAGGGTTTAATTGCATCTGATGGGAGTGTTTGAATTGATTTAATTTAGGTGGTTGGGTACTATGCTTATCTTAAAACAAGACTACAGATCATCATCATTGTACAGGAGTGCAATTAGCCTTGCTTGTTCTTGTTTTCATCTGCCTGTCATCCTGTTACGGACTCTTAAGCATTTTACAAATTTAACTTGGTTAACTTGGTAGCTCTGCACCTCTTTCTGAGATTACAAAATGGCGGCAACACCGGCTTCAAACCCCTCGCAGCTTCTCCCGCTCGAGCTGGTGGACAAATGCATTGGCTCCCGAATTCACATCGTTATGAAAAATGACAAGGAAATCGTCGGTACCTTATT
>JBBPDC010000109.1:766148-783551 GCA_037974485.1 Hemigrammopetersius urotaenia | reverse complement strand
AAACCAGCTGTGGCTCAGGAATGAGGCCAAACCCCCAACGTCTACCCAAGGGTGCCCCCTAGTGGCCACCCTCTGCTTCTGGACCCCTGGCGTAACAGTGTGTTGCAGTGGAGAAAGGCCTACTAACAAAAACAATATATTTAATTCTAAGAGATAAAAGGAGGTTTGAAAATGGCTTTGTTAAAATCAGTAATGGCTGATCATGGGCCCCTTAATGCACTAGAATACTAATTTTACACTTCAAAATAAAACAGTCGCTTAGATCCCTTACTCAGAGGAGGGAGTGTTTATGGGAGCAGATGGCAGCGGCATCTTCTTAACTTTCCTGAGTTCCTTGTCGATGACAGATTGAGTAACGTCATCCTGCCAGGTCAGCCCTGCAAAAACATCAGACAAAAGCTATTTCAATCAAGAGAGGATACACCTAGTCTATACATACTGCTGTTACTTTATGTTGCTGGGTTTATGTTCCTATGGCAACAAATACAAAATGTTCCAAGAGCCAGAAAGCGCCTCTGCAGTCAGTCTGTACTAAATAGAGCTATTGTGTAAGATAAGAGGAAACAATCATTATGAAAGTGTGTGTGCGTATGACTGACCTTCCTTCATGAGCATCTGTAGTAAAGACTGCAGTCTGTCCAATAAGGCTGCAGTTACCCTATAGCGAAATCTCCCTTCCTGCTGTGCGAGGCACTGGCCGAACAGCTCATCTGTAATGCACAGAAACACCATGAAAAACCACATGCATATGAACACACAAATAAATTCAATGTCCATTCACTGTCCCCTTTATTAGAAACATCTACCATGTAGCTTTACCAATCTGGTGTACAGTTAGAAACTGTAACCTTATTTGTAACTAATTTGTTAATACTCATCTCATGTTAGCAACTGTCTAACCCATAACTGGTAGCCACTTATTTTGTGTGAACGCTTTGTGACAAATGGACCAGTGAAAATGTTCCAAATTTATTTAGAATAAAATCCAGTCATATGCAAAGGTTTGTGCTGCCCTGGTCGCTTTACCTGTTACTGTTTGCTGAAAAATGTGGCCTAAGCTAAAAATATGGTAGATTTTATATTTACATTTTGTAACACTTCACTAAAGGCCAGTATCTTTAAGCCTTTCATGACAACTGACATAAATCTACATGAACATTGAGATAAAGACTTCCAACCAGCGTCAGTTGGCATAAAGGATGCATTAGTCAATTTTGTTGACACTTCACTTAAAATAACCTTTATAACCTTGTTGGAATAAACCTTTATAAATGTTTATGAAAGGGTTCCATCAGTTGTTATGAAAGATGTACAAATACTTGTCTTCAGTGAAATAGTACACATTTAAGAATGTTGTTAGCAGATATGTAGGAATGATGCAAAAGTAATACCTCATTTAACTGCGCTCTCTTTAATGTATAGCACAGTATAAATATTACTTTTAATTTATTAAAAGTATGAAAAGGTTTTGTTTCTTGTCTTGAGTTAATTGTTTTTTGAAGATCCAAGTTTTTGATCTTGATAATATGTATTTATTTAATAATAAGACAAAGAGATTGGGGAAGGAGTATGAGAGAGCTCAGTGATACTGTACTGATAAAAGCATATCCGTCCAGAGCAGTTCTGTGGTCAGATATTGATTGATGAATGGAATAAAGTGATTGTTATTGTTATTGTACACCTGTAGTGGACATAAAATGTGGACTGTTAGTGTACAGCAAAGATGCCGACATTTTGGTCCATTTAGTGACACATTAGGCTGATACATGTTTATCTCTGAAGGGCGATTAACATTATGGTGTTAATGAGTACATGCCTAATTAACAGTAAGGCATGCACTCATTAAGGCAATTCTTACTCTTTCCTTTATTATCATCCCTTCCCTCCCTCCCTCATCCTGTCTCTGACTTTACAGAGAACTATGAAACAGAGACATTATTGTTGGCTCAGTGACGTGGTTGCTATAGAGACAGTGTAAGATCATTAGAAAAGAACATGTGATGGTTGAGGGCACTGTTTGCATAGGCAGTGTTTAAAGTGGCATTTCTCATAAAGGCAAGTTTGCAAAGAGCGTAGACACACACAGAATTGTATAATACAGCATACTACAGGGATGTGAGTGCTTAGTTCAAAGTCCTTAGGCCAATGAACAAAAATACATGTGAATAAAGACCACTGGTGCAGGACTGAATCATTTATTTTTAAGCCCATGAGTAACCAAATCTTTCCATAGGGTTCACATATTAAGTGGCAAAAGCAGCCCTTCATAATTGAAGGCATTTTTGTGATATAATGATGTCATTTACATATTCCATGTGCATTTACATATAACTGCCTATTTGGTCTACAGCAGTTTTCTGAAGAAGACATAAAGAGTGATTCAGTCCAAACTGCAGAAACCGAGACCATTTACATATACATTTACTATATTTTCTAATGTAATGTTTTATATACTAATGTAATGTTTTATATACTAATGTAATGTTTTTTATACTATACTTTTTCAGGTTTACAATTTTCAGAAAAATGTAACGTTTTAAGCTCAGAAAGTGTTTGTCTGCTTTCACAAATCGATAAAACATGCAGGCCTATATTTTCTCTTTTGCTTTAATGATAGTGTACACTTGAGTTGGCACGGATTCCGCACTTTAATGGAAAAGCCTCTGAGAAGTCAAATCCATGGGAGAGTCAACTGCACAGTCTGAGTTTTTTGCATAAAGGCCTTTATGCGGCCAGTCTTGAGCCTGGCTTTTTATTTAATTCTGAGAGATAAGGTGAAACCATACAAGCATCACAAGTGGACCTTAGCTAAATAAAATAAAATACAGCACTAATGTAAAAAAGAATTAAGTGACGTTACCTGAGAGATGGGGTGAGGATTAAAGAATACAAAATGTATTCTGCACGGTGGTTTTCAAAGGTACTTCAGAGATAAACATGCATTTGACAGATCTGTTGAAATGTGAATAAATCACAGTACCCGAGAAAACCCTGAAACGTGTAATGCATGCATACTCACCATCGCAACAGACCTGCTCACTCGAGCACAGGCCTCCATCAAACAAACAGCCTGAGAGAGAGAGAGGGAGAGAAAGAGAGAGAGAAAGAGGGGTGAGCGAGAGGAAAAATGCAAGGAGCAATAAGAAAAAGAAAAAAAGAGACTGAGCATGAGAGATGGAGTGAGGCAGATAGCAGATGACACGGGTTTCTTAGTAACCGATAGCGAGGAGGCAGACCGCAGGTAATTGGCTCGGTGATGGAGACGAAATGCTAGGGTTTCAGATGTGTGTGTGTGTAAAATCAGCTAGTCAAGTGTTAGTGACCTTTATGCCTGCACGATGGATGGAAAACTGTGATTATATTGCAACAAACACTATCTATTAAAAAACTATGGTAAAGTAGTTTGGTCAGGATGCTCCCAGCACGTAGTGGGAGTTACAATCCCCTCCAAAAGTATTGGAACAGAAAAGTCAATTCCTTTATTTTTGCTGTACACTTAATACATTTGGGTATGACATTAAAAGATGAATATGAGACAAGAGATCAGTTTTTCAGCTTTTATCTCCAGGATCTGTTAAACACCATAGAAGATATTAGGTTGAACCCACTTATTTTGAGCAAAATCATTGGAATATGTGACTGACCGGTGTGTTTTGTTGCCCAGGTGTGTATTATTACAGTGATTATTCAAACAATAAATAGTATTGAATGTCTAATCTGAGCTTCAGCTTTGGGTTTTGCCTGGGCAATCCACATTTATAGTTACAAAGGTGTAACCGACATGAAGACCAGAGAGCTGTCTATGGGAGAAAATCAAACAATTTCAAAATGAAGGGAAGGTGGAAAATCAATCAGAAACATTGCACAAACATTAGCTATAGCCAGTACAGCCAAAATGCCCTGAAGAAGAAGAAACCACTGGTGTTGTAAGCAACTGCTGTTGTGAGGAAAACATCAACAAATGCTGACAGAAACTATGTGAGAACTGTGAAGAAAATCCCTAAAACAGCAGTCAGAGACTTCAACAACCTTCAGAGGGGAGGAGTGAAGTTGTCACAATCCACCATTCGCCAAAGACTTTGGGAACAAAAGTACACCAGAACAAACCACCCATTACCAATAAGAATAGGAAGGCCAGACTGGAATTTGCTAATAAGTACCGAGAAAAAGCTGAAGGTTCTGGGACAAGTTTCATGGACTGATGAAACTTGATGGACATTTTCCAAAGAGATGAAAAGGCTAAAGTAAAGAGAAAAAAAGGATCTGCTCATGATCCCTAACACACTAGCTCTTCTGTGAAACAGGGTGGAAGTAATCGTATGGCTTGGGTCTGCATGGCTTCTTCTGGGACAGGCTCTTTGATCTTTATGGATGATGTAACACATGATGGTGAATTGAAGTCTACAGAAACATTTTATCTGTCAATTTAAAGAGAGATGCAACCAAACTGATCGGGAGATATTTTATGATGCAGCAAGACAATGACCCGAATCACACTGGCATAGCAACCAAGAAGCTCATCAGAGGAAAGAAGTGGAAGGTGTTAGACGGGCCAGGTCAGTCTCCAGACTCAAATGAGTGGGCTCCTCAAAACAAACAACTGAAAGACGCTGCGGTGAAAACCTGGAAAAGCATCACAAAAGGGTCGCAGGCTAGATACTGTTATTTCAAGCAAAGGATTTGCAACTAAATACTAAGTCTAACTGTTGGTCACCTAAAAACTGTGTTCTGTTCTGTTACAAACAATGTAATCTAAGTTGTTTAACAGTTGTTTAATGTAAATACCCATTAAATAAAAGCTGAAATACTAATCTCTTGTCTTATGTTCATCTTGTGATGTTAAATGTTTTCAATGTACAGCAAAAATAAAGGAGTAGGCCTTGTTACGATACTTTTGGAAGGGACTGTATATTTCATTTCAGTCAGAGCTATTTCCTGGTGAATTAGCTCTGTCTCACTGAAAATCTAAAGTAAATGTCAGAGAAAACATTTTTCTTTTTTTATTATAGACCCCCCTGCACCTCTATTTTGTGCTGTGTCTCTTTTTTAGCTGTGTACAGCGTACATACAGACTTCAGTACACCTTCATGAGATTACACAGGATTCAGAGTGAGCAATCTGAGACCACTCCTTAATACTGAACCGCCATTTTCCTCTAGATCCTGTCTTCTGGACTCTGTCTCCAGCTCAGCCCACAGGTTTCCGCAGGGCCTTCGCCAGCAGAACAGGGGGTCAGGTCAGAAGCTTGAATCTGAGGTTATTGAAAATGGCTTGGATGTATGTTTTGAATCGTTATCAAACCCATCTTATATGTTTGTTGCCAAAAAGCTATTTTTGTCTCATCTGACTATAGAACCCAGATCAGATTTGCATCCACCAAACTGCAAATACTTGCAACAGTTAGATGAAAGTAGCTTTGCAAGGTGATCCCTAAAATGCTACCATCTTCACCATCCAGCTTCCAGTTAAGTAAAGATGTTTGTTTATAGCTAGATGAAAGAATAAATTGGAGATTGGGTGGTTTTTCAAATAGCTTTTAAATCATTTGGAGACTTGAGGGTACATTTTTTTAATCCTTGGAGAAAATGAACATTGAGATGGGGGCAGTATAGATGAGTCCAGAAGAAATAGTTGGGATTCTGTGTACACTGTACATATAAACAAAGAGTGAAGATTTTCAAATCATGTAAACCCATATTTAATTGAGAATAGAACAAAGAAATATCAAACGTTTAAACTGATATTTTCTCATTTTGGAATTTAATACCAGCAACACATTGCAGAAAAGTGGCATGTTTACCACTGTGTTCCATCACCACATAATTGAACAACAATCTATAAATGATTAGAAATTGAGAAGACCAGTTATTGTAGTTTTGAGAGTAAAAGGATGTTGCCTGACAAAGGATTTCAGCTGTTTGGGGTCTCCGTTTGGTTTCATGATGTGCTGAATGCTCCCAGTGGGTGACCAGTCTGGAGTCCAGGCAGGCCAGTTTAGACTCCTCTTCTACTGAGTCGTGCTGTTGTGATGTGTACAGAGTGCAATTCAACAGCGTCTTGCTGAAATAAGCAAGGCATCTAAATCGTAGCATATGTTGTTCTAAAGCCCGCAGACATCGTTCAGGAATAATGGTGCCTTCCCTGATGTGCAAGCAAACCATGTGCACTAATGCACTCCCATAGAACTTTTGAACTGTGCAATAATAACAAGCCAGATGGCCTTGACATGGTGTCCATGATTTCTAACATTTTTGATTCTTCAGGCCACAGGACAGTTTCCCCTTCGCCTCAGTCGATCTAAAAGGAGGTCGGGCCCAGAGAAGGTGGCAGCATTTCCTCTGTTTTTTTAATGCAGCGTTGCCGAAAAGCCTGAAGGTCCAATATTGGCGGGCCAGTATATTTTTGATCTTGTCGTTTGGTCCCGAGATTTGTTATGTTAAATTTTATTTAATCATCATTTTTGCTTTTTATTTTTACAGGTCACAAAGGGTGACCAACCACCTGCTGCAGTGCAAACGCTCCACTTAGAGGGTACGTTTCTACTTAGCAACCAATCTGCAGCCCGATCTGATTTGCATACACAGGCTTATCAGGTACTGTCAATCATCTGCTACCCTAGCAACGGACAAGCAGCGCATACAAACGCATGGTCACCACCCTGGAAAGGATCCACAGCGGCAGGTCTTAAGGTCTTCTTTATTTGGTCTTTTTTTCTTTTTGCTTTTTTTTCATCATAGTAAAGGCTCAAATCTTAAGAAACATGACTCTACTGCATGTTCTTACCTATTGGTTGGTGTTTAATTTGAGATGTTTAGATTTAAGGTGTGCACACATTTTTATACAATAGAGGATCATTTGATTTATTTGGTTCAAGTGCGGATTCTCGTTCTCACCCCCAAGTTTTTTTGTTTTGTTTGTCATTATGCTTGGTGGCACGGCTTCCTGTATTATTCTACTGATTTTCATGTTATGTATGTACTGATTATTTCATGCTTTAATGTTTTAACTTGCTAAATACATTTGCTCAGTAAGCCTCATCCTTCAATCACCATAGATTCTCTGCCATTTATCGTTTTAAATGTGATTTTAAGTCTAAATGAGGCAATTAGCAGAATTTGCATATAGCCAGACCCATAATTTGTTCAGAACTTGTTTTGTTTCACTAAATTTTACAGCTATAAAGTACAGTGTTTGATTTTCTGAGTGTTGTTCAATGCACTTGCTTGTTTAGCTAGATAGTTTATAGTTTTTCTAGATTAATATTTCCTCCACCAGTTCAGCAGAGTTTATTTGGTTAGTATTATTATGATGGAAGGCTTTCATAAGTTTGAGAAGCATGTTTCCAAATCTAACTGGATGATCTTAAATACTTAAGAAAAATCATTTTACAAATGTTTCCTGACATTCTCACATTTGCAGTCTGAAAATTTGGGTAAACAAACAATAACACTCCCACCCCCACACCCACCCCCACCCCCAGCCCCACACACACACACGATGCATAATTGAGTCAGTGCACTAAACTTGGTTATAAGAGGGGGAGTTTCCTGCTGTTTTTCTCTGTTCTCAAGCTGCAGAGGGAGCTTCCTCTGCTTCTTTTCTCTGCTCTGCTGTAGCTACCTGAGGGAGTGTGTGGATGTGTTTGAGGGGAGAAGACCCGAAAGTGGGAGGGAAAGAGAGAAAACGTAAGAAAACAAGGCAAAAAAAAGCTGTATAGAAGAGCAGAGGGGAAGACACTGCTGTGACAGAAGAGGTCTTCTTGCAGTGACTCATATTGAATATCCTTCTGCACAGGATGAAAATAAAATGACGAGAATTCTCTTGGGAAAGCAGACAGACACTCCGAACTCACTGGGCGCCCACATATCATCACCAGTCCAATATTTTCACTGTGCAGCTAAGACCATCTTCTCTAGACGCAAGTCTGTTGACGTCCAATATATTCGAGCAGTGAGTCACACTTAAACACATGTGTTTTGTTAATACACTTCTCACAGTACAGTGCTGTTTACACACACAGTGGCTGTCATGAGGAGAGCACTTAGCAAATGAATGAATCCTAAATGTAATTACCTGCACAGGCTCACCCAGAACAACCTCTTCGAGACTTATCTCTTAATCTCCACCACCAGCGATTGTGCTCACACATACACACAAAGCCCTGATACCAAATGTACCTGGACAGATGCTCAAACAACAGAACGTTATCTCAGTTCATTCATCTTACTGTCCTCTCAACAAACACATAAACACACTTGAACAATAAACACTACTTTAAAACACAGGGTTCTTGAAAGCAACACCAGAGAAAAGCCATTTTTAGAATTTTACCTTTCAAAGGATGAGTCTTACATTACTAGTTCAATAAAATCTCATTTACACAATTTGCCACTTTCCCCCAGATGCTGTCAAGACATGTTTAGTGTCCAGATTTTGCTTCTGTAGACTAGAACTGGAGCTATGAGGCTAACACAACTAACAAACACAAGGAATCAATAGTGACCCAAACTGTTTCCATAAATACAGGACACCTCCAAACCTCTCTCAACTCACTCAGACCACTCCCAGCTCTTCCATTGTATGTTTGTATTAATTCACCAGTGCAATTCATACATATTTCAACATATTACTATTAATTTTGTTATTGAATGCATCTTATTTGGTTCATGTTTTTGAACTGCATCACACTGAGTCGGCTGCACCTTCAATTCCGCTGTTCTTTGAAAAAGTGACAATGACAATAAAGATTTATCTTCCTCTTTATCTTTATCTTATATCCAAGGCACAGATCTGTGGATATGGTTTAGGAATCAGTGTTAACTATTTAAAACTGTACTGTTATGTACAGCCATTTCAGAAAAAATGAAGAGTGGGATTCAGAATGCAGTTGTAAGGAGGGCTGATCTTGGATCAGATTCCTCTGTATTTATGATGGCCATTCTCACAAAAATGATCCTAGATCAGCACTCCTATGCCTGAAGTTTTGTTCAGCTTTGTTGTTCACAGAGAGTCCTAAACCACATCAGCACATCTGCACCACCTTAATGAAGAGATGGATGCATTTTGGGGGAGTCAAGAGAGATGTGTTTATATAAAAAGATTGTAGACATTTTAGCATTTGTTAGCAACATTAGCTCCAGTTCTACAAAAGAATTATACCTTTAAAAGAACAGAGTGTTCTGGAAGGGCTGTAGTTTTTTCACAGTATCACAAAAAAACTACCCATAGGGGATGTAGCCAAGTTCAAAACAAACAACTTTCCTGCAGTTTTGTTGTAGTCTGTACCCCCGCAAAGGGTGATGTGAGACTCATCAGAGGTGAGTCAGCCAGCGGAAGAGAGCAGAATACCAATGTAAATCACACAAACAAATGAAGATTAAAACAGACTGCTAAATCAAGTCTGTACACACCTATAAGGAAAATAAGGAAACAACGCAATGCATTTGCGTCACATATTGACTGTCCGATGGAATATACACCGAGTAGAAAATCACTAAACAACATGCTTGTGCATTTTGTAAATATTCACAACTACATCAACAGAGAATACTAAACACAAATTCAGTGCCCTGTGCAAACTGGTCTCTGTCCATGGTGCTGAAATGAATCTGTATGGCATGCCTTGACAAGGTGAGCAGAGTTGATACAAGCTATAATTTACAGTCCTCTCTTTGAAAAATGTTAGCCATACTGCACAGAGACAGCTGCAGACAAGCCAGATTTATTGACCTGCACGACTCTCACCGCAGCAGTTTCATATTTATTCTGCCCGCTCAGATTTTCTACAGACCTTATAGCAGACTGCATCAGGCAGCAGCTCCACTCAGAACGTGTTTTCAGCTACACTTGCAGCTTACTGGACTTGGCTTAAGACCGCTCTTTGGCTGAATGCCAATACTCATCCATCATTTAAAAGCAAATGTTCCTAAATTGTTGTTGGCATGGAAATGTGGTTCTATGAGAACCACAACTATTATAGGACCTTGACATCATGTGGATGCTCTTCACCCTTACACCCCAAAAAGTTCAATGAAGCATTTCAATGCAGTTAACATGTTCTGTGGACTACACAGACCATTGTGATTGTGATGTCACAAAATCCAGCACAATACCGTTTAGCAATTTATCTCTGCCTATTTATGCTTAAAAAAGTGCTTCAGCCTGTGCTTCTTGATGGAGACACAATACAACACAGCAAAACAAGCGCTGTTTACATATTTTTTAAAAGGCACAGTAACAAAAACTGCCTGTTCTAAGGGAGAAAAGGATATGTAAATATGCAGTACAACTGCTAATGGTACAGAAACCCCACACAAAACGCCATCAGTGAAGCTCAGGGAGAAAAATAAAGCACAAGAAAAAATGTTAGTGACCCTTAAAGCAAAAAATCTAATTTTTGGATATTGGATATTTAAAGGATTTCTTCTGGCCTGGAGCAAGAGCAATATAATAGAAACAGAACATTTCTCTCTTTCTCTCTCTCACGTCTTGGCGGATGTTTGACGGGAAGATAAATGAACCATTTGTTGCTTTAATTGCTGAGGAAATTGCTGCCTATCAGAAGTTTGGAACATCTAAGGCAAGCTGGATCTCAGAAAAACATATTCTTCTGCATAAAAGACTCTCCACAGAGTCAAGCAGGCCACATCTGCGACACTGCTGGAGCAGTGCTGGGCCAGCTTTACTTCGTGGATGAGTCATAGTGCATGCTGACAGCTCCGTGAGAAAAGGATGCCATCTTTTCCGCACAAACAACAAAAAAAAAACAACACAGATCTTTGCAGCCACTGTTTACCACAACAAAGTATCAGCAAGTCCAAGAGCGCCATTAATCATAAAGACAAGACTAATCGATTAACTTATGTAGCGTCTATGTCCTGAATCTGCCGTTTAATCAGAGATGACCGGATCTCGTGCTCAGAAAGTGACGATAAACTGACCCAAAGCCGGTGTTACTGAGGGCTAGCTGAATCACGACTCTCGCTCGAATCTACCATTGACACGAGTGGATGAATCACGCCGTGATCTGGAGCTGTATTGGCCCTCGCGCTGCGTGGGCACCGAGTGGCATTTCAGTGACGTCGCCACATACTGGAACCACACAATCCTGTCCACGCACAAACAACACGAAACAACAAGTTCAGCCGCTGTTACGACCACTAAAGGGGTGCAAGGGGGCGGGGGTAAGAGCAAAACAAGCGTAAAAGGAAGAAACTGGCTTTTTTCTCTTTTGTTCTGCAGTTGTTATATTTAACAAATAAGACAACAACAACGATGTATACGGATCATTTATTACTATTGGCCTTTGCTACTTGCTCTTAGAGTTGAGGGTGCAAACAGGACAACCCAGAAAACTGGCAGAAGAAAACATCCCCGGTCCTTTTTTCAGTGAAACCTGCAGCATCAAACGCGTGAGCTCACGTACCGTATCTGGAGCAGCTGCAGAACTGACAGCACGCAGTCACCAGCGCGAGGAGCGCCCAGAGCCGCGAGGACTTCATGATCACTCCGGGCGAGAACAGAGGGGTTTTTTTTTCACTTTCTCTCTCTCTCTCTCACTCTGGCCCACGCTCACGCCCACATCGCTAAGTCGCTGAATGAGTGCTGTGACGCCGCGCGCGTGAAGGAAGAGCGGGGGAAGAAGGAGGAGGGGAGCAGGAGAGGATGCAGAGAAACGGACAGCTGCGCGCGCTATTGAGCGCAGAGGACGGGCGGGGAGTCGCTCAGAAAACACCGTGTGAGGCGAAAGTCTGTAGTCCCAGGCTGCACCCAGTACCCTGCACCCAGTACCCTACACCCCGCACCATACACCCTGCTCACAGCTCCTTACACCATACACCGTGTACCCTGCATCTTACACCCCGCCCCCTCCAACCTTCACCCAGCTCCTTACACCATACACCCTGTACCCTGCCCCCTTCACCCTGCACACAGCTCCTTACACCATACACCCTCTACCCTGCACCTTACACCCCACGCCTTCACCCAGCACCCTACACACAGCTCCTTACACCTTACACCCCACACCTTCACCCAGCTCCTTACACCATACACCCTGTGCCTTCACCCAGCCTCCAACACTCTGCACCCTTCACTCAGCCTCCTCCTTCCTGCTCCCTACGCCCTGAACCATATACCCTGTGCCCAGAACTGTGGAAGCTCCCCAACCACAGCCCTTCCTATTACCTGCTCCAAATTCAGCAAACCTGAAAACTGCCATGTCCTTTATGAACTGGGCTGGTGAACTGGGGGTAGGAAGTAGTTTAAAACACTGCAAACTGTTGAGTCTCCAGGAGTAGAATTGAGAACTATTGCTTTAGCCATCTGATGCACCATTAACTAATAATGCAATTCTGGTTCATGGCAAACAAGTTACATGGCAAATGTACTACTGGAGTTTTTTTCCTACTCAAACACACTAGATTAAACTTCGGTTGGGCTTAATAATTAGCTAATGAAATGACTCAGGTGTGTTACAGCCGAGAAGACACAGAACAGTGCAGTGCAGTGCAGAACTCTAGGAAAAAATACAGTCTAATGGAACATAAAGAGACAAAGTTGCAAGTTAAATGTTTATTGTGTGTTTAAAAATTACACTGTGCTTAAAGAGCAACAGAGCGTGATGTTCAGTTGACAACAATTAAACACAACAATGCTGTTGATATCAATAAGGGCAGGACCAGCAGCAAGGACTGAGATGTGGCAAAGTGAAGTGAACCAATATCGATTTTCCAGAAGAAACATCCGGCTACTGGTCTGGCTGCATCGTTGCATCACAGTAGCACAGCCTAGTCCACCACAAGCATGTTCCTCACAGTGGGGAAGAGTTCAAAGAAACCCTGAAAAGGATTGAAATGCAGTTTGCTGTTAACTCTTACATAGACAACTCTTGAGAATGGTACAAAATATATTTTGCTAGTTCAGAGCATGAATTAAAAATATGGTAATATGAGAAGACATAGCATGACTTTAAAAGAGAGATAACTATGAAATGAAGCTGGAGAACTTTAGCTGGAGAATAGGGAGGAGATGGGGTGCAAAAAACAAAATGGAATGGAGTGGAAATGTACATGATGTTTGATTGGAATTGACTGATGGGATTTGACTGAGGAGGGCTTTAGAAATGGTCCTATTCACAAATTTCCTCTCTCTTATTTCCCCATTAACTAAACAGAGCTGAAACATTTCCTTTCTAGTGGTTTCAGCATCATTAACATTTGCAAAATAGAGCAATCTTTCTGAGACCATGATATATAAAACACATGGTATCATCATGATATAATTAAGAAAGTAACAGGCCGTTAAATATGATCAGTATTTCCCATAATTAGCCTCAAGTATTAATAAAATTATGCCACTGATAATTAGTAGAGACATAATAGCTAGCAATCATTTCTGATATTTAATGCTCTGGGAAATGATCAAGACACTTTATCAGACACACCTACCTTGTTTCTACACTCATTTCTTCAGTTTCAAATACAGTAGAGCACCTATTTCTCTGCATCCTTTATTAGCCCCCCTTCAACATGTTCCAGGACCCCAAGCTGATAACACTTAAGCAACCAAAACTATTCTACCAAAAGTGAGCATTGATTTCTGGAGAATTTGGAATCGCAGTCAACATCCTTTCTGCAATGTGTCTGCATGTTGTGAAACACGGCAAAGTAGCGCAAAACATGAATCCCATGACTCAAGGTTTCCCATAAAAACACTGCCCAGAGGATCACATGGCCTCTGCCAGGTTTGTCCTCTTTCCTTAATCTTGTCCCCAGTTAAGCAATGCATATGCACCCAGCCATCAGCATGATGTAAAAGAAAATGTGATACATCACAACGGGCCTACAATGCACTGTGTGTTCAGAAACCTTTCCATCATACCTATTAGGGCTGCACAATATATCGCAAATTTATCGTCATTGCAATATCAACATGCACAATATCCATATTGCGAAAGACTGACTGAACTGCAATAAATGGTGTTTTTCCTCTTCACCCAGTGTCACATAGGAGAGGGCAAAAAAAAATCACTGGGCAGTTTCTTCATCTTCTGTGCTGCTGTTATAGATTGCTAATTTTGCTATTTTTTCTGGCTAAGAACTTACTATAATTATAATTATGTTTACATTTATTTAACATTTAAAATGATAAAAAAATATTTTCAGATTTTTTTCAACAATGTTCAATGGTTCAAATGTTTTACGGGAGGCATTGAATGCTCTGTTTAAGTAAATTTAAGTACATTTTGGAATGGAAATATTGCATTTCATTTTGTTTATACATAGATTAATCAGCGTCTAGAGTCTCTGTTACCAGCAAATCCAAAGCAGAAAAACATAAACACTAAAAATGTAAAGTTTTTACTCACTTATCGCATGTGATATCGCCATCGCAACACTCAACAACATTATCGCATGTTTTCCTAATACCTATCTTTACTAATACCTTCCTAATACCTATCTTTACACTTTCAGAAATTTGTGCTGCAGTAGCTCATCTGTGGGATCAGACCAGATGGACTGGCCTTCAATTCCCATCAATAAAACTTGGGCACCCTTGTACCCGGTTCACAGATTATGGTTTCTTGTACCACTTCAGTTAGGTGCTTACCACTGTATATCAGCAACACCCCACAAGACTCGTTTTGGAGAGGATCTGATCTAGTCATCCAGCCATCTCAATTTGTCCTTTGCCAAATGTTTCACTTGCCCATTTTTCCCACTTCCAATACATTAACTTCAGGAATAGACTGTTGCACAGGGAGTGTGGATACAAGGAAGGTTTACCAAACAAAGTGGCTTGTCTGTGCAAATATGAGAAGATTTTTTTGGTCATATTGCTCAGATCTAGCCTGAGGTCCATAGTACCTTAAAGAGAGTGGTGGTCTGTAGGACGCCTGAGGTGCAGCACATCTCCCTGATGGAGTGCATGGCCAACTGTGGTGCTCCTATGTCCAGCACCGGAATTCCCAACCTAGCTGCCAGAATTGGCCCAATGGTTGTTCCACAAGGACTGTCATTCCGAACCATCACATCCTGAAAAACACGGAGAGTCATTCACTAATTATGGTTGTCAACACCCATAACAGATCACAGGTGATCAGTTCTAAGTGACTGAGGTTCCCAGTTCTGGCTTTGGAGGTCCTTTCCCCTACAGATTTGAGTGCTTTGATGTTCGAACACGTTGACTTCATTCTAGAAATGGCTTAGTATTTAGCTGTTCACTGCCATCAAGCTTATTGGTGCAGGAAAACACTAAAATGTGTGGAGCAGGAGGCCTCCATGACCAGAGTTGAGAAACTATGACTTAAATGGCCAAAAATTGGTCATTGGCAGCATTACTCTTAATCTGATGCTTCAGTGAACCGATCACCACTCCTCTCTGTCACAATTCTAGGCACATTTTTCATTGAGAACATTGTTTGTGTTCAGACGGCTTTCAATAAAACACACTGGCTCAAGTTCATAGAGGAACACTAAAAACCGACAGAGTGATTTATTTGCAAACCAGCCTCTAGCCTTCAGAAGACCAGACAATGAAAGACAGTGAGAATGAGTGGAAATAGAGAGAATAACTGAGATGGAGGGAATGAGAGTAAGAGAACATGAATAAAAAGACAAAGTATACCTGAATAGGCACATCCACTCTCCCTGCAACTTCTCTTAAAATAGAGGCTGTTATTGCAGTGGTGGCATATCGTTGGTTACTGTTAAACTTTATGGCTGGACCCTGGACCCAAAAATGCAAAAAGACAATTAGCCAAAAGCCATATCAGTCTCTGTGTGTTTAAGTGAGTTGCATTAATGGTCTCCATACCTTATGGAAAGCTGGTCTGTGATTTTCCTCATGTTTCTCTCTGTAAAGAGCAATAAAGCACATTACCACCCTGAGGTACAGGCACTGAATGTCAAAGGCCCAAATGCTGAGGATGTTTGTAGACTAAGCAAAATGTATTAACACTTAATGTCAATATATATATATATATATATATATTTGATAGAGAGACATGAATATGGTTAATAGCATTTTTCATAAAGGGTTAAAAGGATTCAAGTCAGGTGATTGGCCTGGACGTGCAAGCAGCTTCACATTTTCCAGTAACCAGTCTTGAGTTTCTTCTCCCATTGCTTGGCAGATGAATTTAAATTAATTTTCTCGAATAGCTCCTGGTATATCTCTAGAAAAGCAGCTTGATGAGCACAACCCTGCCACCTCCATACTTCACTGTGAGGTTCTGGGAATCATATATGCTAACCCTTTCATGAAAAGCAGTACTATTTATTTGATAAATTAGAGCACATTATTTCACAACTTTGCATTTATTTAAATAACTGTGTGCAAATTCGTGGTACTGTTTTGAGATAATTTGCTTCTGCTGTGACTACCTAGTGCTGTGATGCCAGAAGTGTCATCATGTTACATTTTAACAGCACAGGCTGATGTCTGACAAGTGTGTTTCTTGGGACAGATAACTGAATAGTTTCTAGAGAGATGCAGCTGTTGCCACTGTGACTGACTGGTAGTTAGGATGCACAGCATGGGCCATGTCAGCACTGATCATGAAGGAGAGGGGCATGGCTTCCTGGAAGGCAGTCAGGTTGTCAGGTGTGGATGCCAGACGACGCAGAATCAGCTCTGTCAGGTTAGACTGAGCACCCTGAGCACTCTCTGACCCCACCTGCACATTAGAAAGTGAAGTTAGCTGAATGCTGTTGCATACTTTAAAAAAAAAAAAATCAAACAAACAAAAAAAACCAACCTAAAAACATTTCAATCATAGCTTTTGTGTACATCACAAACTGTACACTGCATATTCTCCTATTGTTAATTAAACACAACAAAAAGAAACAACGGTTCAGATTGCGGCAATATACAAGCTATCTACAAAGAACAGTTCTGATACAGTGAAGTTTAAAGGTCTTTCACCTCCTCGTTGTCGTAGAGAGAAATCACACGGATATTTGGGTCTGCATCCAGAGAGGTAGCTGTGCTGGAGTCTATCAGAGCCTGAAAGAGATTAGGATGCAGCATAGAAGAGTTTTCAGATGAAAAAGCAGGACCTATGAGCGTGTGTGTGTCTGTATGCTTTGAACAAGTGAGAAATGAAAGGAAACGTACCTTCAGAGCACAGAAGCAGCTGTGAAGATTGTCCAAGCGAGGAGAGAAGATAAACTCTTCATATACCCCTCCTAGTGTCTATGAAGTGCAACACACACAAATACTGATTCATACATACATAGATCTATACACACACACACACACACACACACACATACATATATGGAAAAACTAACATGCAAAAAAAAACAAAAAAAAAACAAAAAAAAATATATATACACTCAACAAAAATATAAACGCAACACCTTTGTTTCTGCTCCGATTTTTCATGAGATGGACTTAAAG
>JBBPDC010000109.1:745536-759495 GCA_037974485.1 Hemigrammopetersius urotaenia | reverse complement strand
CAAAATAAAAGGATTTTAAAAACCTGCGTTAACGCGCGATAAAATAATTGTCTGCGTTAAGTAAATAATGCGTTAACTTTCCCAGCACTAATAAACACACAAAAACAGTTTAGATCAAATCCCCCAGAGCAGGGATGGTGAAGCAGAAATAAAACCTAAATGTTTACTGCTGCGTTGAATCAGGTGTTTTTGAGTAGAAAAATCATCAAACTGTAATGGACTCCAGCCCTCTAGGACTGGAGCTCATCATCCATAGCAGACTGTGATCAAGAACACATCTGGGGAAACAGATTATTAGGGCTGGACTGTGGGGAAATACACCATTTTAAAGGGTGCACCCCTCTAAAACCCTACCCAAAATGTGTTCTCTGTTCTTTTAACATCAATAATACAATATCTGTCTTTTCCCATACATATCTGCAGAGGCCCTTGTAAGCCATCTTCAACTAATATCACAAGCCTAATGATTTCTTCGGAAGCATAAATACACTCTGTCGTATGTTCTTTCTACACACAAGTGAAGCACATCATGCACAACTGGAGTTTTCAGAGTTGGGACATTTCATTAGTGTTGCACTGTGCAATGGTGCACTATTATGTCCGTAGACAACATAGTGCACCATTGCCCCCCCCCCCCGCCGCCATTTTGAGAGATGCCCTCAATGGAATGCTTTCCAAGTTACACTCACACACATACAAATCTACATTCCCAAACGCAAGTATCACAATTTTATTTTTCTTGTTATTCTTATTGTGATCAGAACTACTTAACATACTTTAATTTAAAAAACACTTGTCTATTACAGTTCAAATAAATAATCATCATATAAAAGTTTCCTAAAATGCTCAATCTATCAATCCTGACTCATTTGGCAACACCAAACAGGTTGTTGGCACAATCAAAGGTGAATTTGAGAGTTGACGGTGTCATAATCTCACCCTCAAACAGGGGCTGTCTGTGTGGGCTCCAATCATGGAGAAGCCATTGCCTGGTTTGTAGCGGCCGCCAACTGCAAAAGCAATGATGGTGGAGTAGTTCCGGGTCACAAAGTACTGTGGAAAGCAAAATGGAAATGACCACAAAATGATGCGACAGTTCTGCATGAATGAACAAAGTTCAAATATTCTTCTGAAGAAAGATCACAGGGATACTTTTGTTTCAAGATATGGCGCAAGTGTAAAGATTACTAGGTACTTTATCAGATATGATAGGATGAGTTTGACCGTCCGCAGGATACTGAATGTTGCACAGAAGCGCACACACACACACACACACCTTGCTCGTTGGCTTGATGTCCCAGTGTTCAGATTCCTTCAGCTCTGTAAAGCCAGCTTTTAATAGACGGGTCTTGCACTCTTCCACCACTGCAGAGAATGAATATTTGGAATAAAGAAGGTAACTAATTCTTACACTTGCCAATTTTTTATGACTGCACACTTGGCTACCCACTAAGACTATAAACCTAGGCAAAGTGCAAAGTACTTGCGTATCTGCCCCACTGCCCTTCAACAATACTCAAAAGGCCTGGGAGAGAGAATCAATGGCATAGATTGCTCCCATCCTCAAGCCTGCAAACTACACACCACCACAATACAATTCACTTGTAGTGTTCTTCATCAAAATGCAACTTCTGTCATTTCAATAGCCTGTTGCCTCTTCAGCCTCTTTGCAGATATAAATAATCAGTGTGCTCAGATATAAAACTGGAGTCAGTCTTGCACAGAGGTGGCCAGAGAAAAAAAAAACTGCAGCAGAAATAAATTAAGTCATCAGTTTCTTGACAGCTACAGAAAGGGGGATATTAATATTCTACATACAATGATATACTACATAATATACAACATACAACAACAATCAAGTTAACTGCACTATTTTTTCTCATTCTGCGATCTAATGTGATCTAGCATAAAATGCTAAAGCTCAAAAGTGAGACGTTTGAGCAAGCACAAAGCAGTCCAGGTGTTAAGATGTATACATTTATAAACACGTTACTTATGCTGTATAAAAACAAAAGTATTGGGACGCCTGACCATTACACCAACAGTGACTTTAACGAGATTTCCGACATGCAATCTCCATTCCAGATCATCCCAAAGGTGTCGGATGGGGTTGAGGTCAGGGTTCTGTGCGGGTTCTTCCGCACCCAACTCATCCAAGCATGACTTTATAGACGGTGCTTTGTGCACTGGGACACAGTCATGCTGAAATAGAAAAGGACCTTCCCCAAACTGTCTCCACAAAGTTGGAAGGTTGGCGTTGTCCAAAATGTCTTGGTATGCTAAAGCATTAAGATTCCCTTTCACAAGAATTAAGGGGCTTAGCCCACACCCTAGAAAACAGATGTGTCCCAATACTTTTGTTCAACAGATTTTTGGCTCTAATACTCCTGTTCCCGTGTATAGCATTCCTGTAGCTGTGTCTTATGGTTAAACACAACCCTTGTGGACTAGCATGTAGTAAACAGCAAAAACCGTGTAGCTTTTTATTGCGACTACTTTTCTTACCATGATATGGAGAAACTCCACGATTGACGAAACTCAGAAATTCCTTGGCGGCGGCTTGTACGGCCTCTTTAGAAGTTTTCATGATTACAGACTAAGAAAAACACAAACCACAGAAGGATTAACGTTCAGAGAGACACGGACAAGTGAGTACATCCTGTCTCCAGCCTAAGAAATTAACCATTAAATCAAGCCAAGTAAGTCTTTGGTCAATCATCTCTCCATGCAGATCAGATGTACTACCACTACTAAAACTACTAACAATAACAACAACAATAAAAATACGAGGTAGTAAGTTAGGCACATGTAAACCTCAGCTAAGTTGAAGCCGGTTTTTACAAGCCAACTCCTCCAACATTTACTGTGATCTGCAGAAGGTGTCGAAACTAGTTCCAGCTTCAGGACCAATATAAGTCCTCCGCCTCTGCTGACAAGACATACAGGTATGAAGAAACACTCTGCTCACCTGCATGAAGCTTTGACAGAACTGCCGGCCCCCACACGCCCCAGACAATCCGCTAACGTGCAGCCACAGCTGAGCAGAGAATCATGGAACCACTCGGGCTTTTCTGCCCTCCAGTGTCTGGAGGATGTGTAACCACAGAAGATAAAATACACTATATGGACAAAAGTATTGGGACACAATTACACCAAAAGACATTGTATTGAGATACACGTTTATATGCAGTTGCCCCACCACCTGGGCAGCCAGTGATAAACACACACACACACACACACACACACACACACACACACACACATATATATATATATATATATACTATTTTTATGGTGGTTGACAACTTTTCAGTGTACCAGCCCAGCGGTGGCTGTTCTCTGCGTCCTGTCCAGAGGTGATTCTGGGATTTTACCCTTAGCGGGTCTAAGAGCTGTGTGCTCAGAATAGATATCATGTTAGCAATGACCACATTATCACTCAATTCTCCAACCATAGAGAAAGCCTGTTTTTTTCTTTACATAAATAGCTAACATTGCTACAAAGTACACTCATTGTAGTTCATGTCTGTGATCGTACCGTTGCCTGGTTCCAGTACAATATTTAGAAACATGAGCTATACACCTTCAAAGCTCTTTGCTGTTTAATGGCACTGAGATCAAAAGAGCCCACAATATAGGTCTTTACCACTAACAATAAGAGAATTGTGCATAACATGCAGTTCCATGCACGATTCTTCACTAGGAATTCTGCAGCTGGACAAAGCAAGATAGCTTTCAGTCAGGAGTCCGACAACCTGGTAAAATGATGAAAGGAGAATACAGTATTGCCTCTAGAAAACAGTAAAAGGAGGACACGAGAACAGCAGTACTTCAGAAATGTGGCAAACAGGATTAAACTTAAGATTCAAAATTAAATGAATGGATGGTAGGCCTTTTCATTTAATTTTTTCAAGAATGCTTTTGAATGAGACACACGTTTTTGTGTCTATTTCCTTACTGACTGGTCATTTAATGACTATGTGCTACATGTTGGATAAACATTTTATTTTTTAGTTAAGTAACGTATTAGAGGTCCTTCACTCTGCTGATGCGATTAAAGGCCTCACCTTACATTTAAGACCTTGTTCTTGCTTCCTTCTTTTTTTCAAATTGACAATTTGTGCTGAAAAAGAGGAACCAATTTAAATATTAACTCCAAAACTGGAACAAAATCAGCTTGCGCAACAGTGGACCTCATAGGGTTGAATGAGGAATGATCCTTTATATCTTAAACAAGACTCTGGGGCTAATAAGCACCATGGTTGAGTAAGTATCACACAGAACACTCTCTCTACCAAGATGTTTCTGTGTGGGCAGAGGTAAAGTAAGTTGGGCAGGGTAATCCAGGGGAAATGTAACATAGATATCATGTTAGATACCTTGCTGATGGACATAATCAGAGACGCAGTAAGGCCTGGGCATCCAGGGCTAAAGTCCTTATTGAATTTTCCCTGATCTTGATAATAATAAATAACAATAATAAAAAAATATAGTCAGACAGCTGATTTCATGGAGACATGGCGACACGCTCTCCACCCTACACAACAGATCTGTTTATAGTATAGCAACATTTTGAAGCATGTTTACAATTCACAGAGAGACCAAGTCTCAGCCTGGGGGGTTGGTTTTAACAGTCTCCTACATTAAATAAAAAGAGAAGTCCACTGTAAATTGGTTTGAAAATTTTTATGCATAGATTCATCAAACCCAAACTGTTGTACTTACGTAAATAAAGAACATGCCAAGTTTTCTTTGTCAAAAACGCATGTACCATGCTTGGCACAGTATCTTCTTCACATTGGCTTAGAATTGGTGGAATTGGTCATTCAGTGGAAGTGAAATTGCTTTCTCATGAATATTGTTATCAGATAGCAAAAGGTCAGACTTTAATTAACGCTGCTTCCTGGAATACGAATACCCTCCCTGGTTGTCTGGGAGATTCGCGTGGACACCTGCCTGCTGAACACAGAGCAGCCATTGTGTTTTGTTATCACTGTCTTCTGAGGCTCTGTGTGACATGCTTTACTTTTAAAGGCGTGAACATACATAAAAACTGTGTCCTGGGATACATTTTGTGGGTGTGTTACGGCCCGACCAATATACCGTTTGGCTGATTTATCAGTAAACACAAAACTCCACAGTCCAGTACAACTTACTGACTTGTATCCACATAACTATAATAAAATGAATACTGACACGCATCACCTGCTCCCATTATACATCAACAGAGGCTGAACTGGTACATTTAAACACATCGTTAAATAACAAATTAATGCATTGACAATCCACTAAATATGACAAATATAAGCCAATTAAAAGAATGAACAAAATTAAGAACTGTTACAATATTTTTATTATTTTAAGATAAGGCTCTGATATTTAAGAATGTAATAGTCCCTTATGCTTTGTTTTTAGGGGAATTCAGTAAACGGAACCAGCCATCTGAAGAGTTTAATGGTTCTAGGATCCATCTCACTGAAAAGTATGGCATTAAGTGGTCTTTGAGGAAAGGTTTCGGCTTTTAATGTACTTTAATAATCCACTAATAATCCACTGTATTTAAAATGTATTTATAAACTTTATTTATAAAGTAATCAGAGCCATTAAATTTGTCTAAAATATATTATCTCATAAATTCGCTTTTACTATAGGGGATACTATAGTGGACTATACAAAATTATCTTAGTTGGTTGCTTATTATGTTTGGCTCTTAAAAATCACAGACAAACATATCAGACAGGTCCTAGGCTGTATCTTGTATCTGTTATTTGTTTGCTAGTTTTTCTGTGTTGTGTTTTAATAAATAGGAAATAAATGTTGTAATATGACGAAAGTATGTTTCAATGAATGAATCTTTTGTCTACGTTACCTCATTTCTCACACAAACCTTCTCTAACATCAGACATTTGCTCTACCTTATATAGAGCTAAAAGAAGAGAGACAAAGAGAGAGAGAGAGAGAGAGAGAGAGAGAGAGAGAGAGAGAGAGAGAGAGAGAGTTTACATCCTCTGTCACCTCAGGTCACTCTCTCTGCTTGAAGATTTCCAGAGAAGCTTTTGTAATGCCAGAATTCCAAAGTGTTAAACCAGGAAGCCTAAAATTAGACTACAGGTTCCAGTATCAGATCTCCCTTATTTGATCATTAATACCAGTAGCATTAAAAACACACATCTGTGGCTTGAATGCTGCTCTGTTCTGTCGGCTGCTCCATGCTAGCAATTTCCAATGCTTTAACATGGCACTTGAGATTGGTAATATGTCTGTATGTTGTGATTATTATGATTATTCATGTCATTATTTGCTTTTTTTTTTTGGGGGGGGGGGGGTCATCAGTACTCAACTGGATGTATCATAAAAATATTAACATATTAATACTAACTCATCTTTGTCCCCCAAGGTATTTGTTAAGGGGTATCTGGTCTGCTGGTGACACCACTAAGCTACCCTTGAGCAAGGTACAATCCCCACACACTGCTCCTCTGACGCTGCATTGCAGACTGCCCACTGCTTCACTTGGTGAATGGGTTAAAATGCAGAAAAAGAATTTCACATTGTTCACACGGTGTTGTGTTCACACGTGACTATAAGATGACACTTTACCAAATGTTCATCTGTTCTTATTTAACTTATCTGACCTCTGTCTTTCATCAGCAACCATAAAACCAAAAATGCAATAACAACCAATAGTTGGGCATAAATGTTGTGTATGCCGTGCCCCAAAACACCTGATCATGCTTACAACACCCTTTGGGGTTGGGGTGTAGTTGAAAATGTGCAGGGCAAGGGCCGAGCCGGTCTGGGGTTAGACCCACACTCTATATTGAGGTAAATTAGCCATAATGTGAACAATACTAAAATGCAGTACAAGTAAAGAAAAAGAAAAAAAAAATCTTTCATTTGTTGTAATTATTTTAGGAATAAACCTGTATATTAATAAAAGCAGGGGAAAAAATCCTTGAATGACTTTTCTCCAAAACACACAAAACTGTCCAAGGAAGCATGTAATTTAACATTACAGTTAAATTTAGAATATCACATTTTTTCAATTCAGATTATGCTGTCATACAGGACTGCAGACTTCTGGGATATGTAGTTTCTGTGGAATTTAAAATGATTTACCATAAACAGAATACTTCCCACTTTAAGAATCATAGTTTTAACCATTTGTTGTGAGAGGGTCTCAGTGGGTTAAAGAGTTTATTCTTGCCAGAGTTGGATCGAAAATCATCTAATTCTTGTCTGCTCAAGCTTGATCACAATGTGAAAAGAAAATATCAGTACATTACATTCATTCTCTAGATGCTATACTTTTGCAATATCACCCGTACCTGACCCCCAGCATACCCTTTGCTCTTTTCCTTGCTCTCCCTCAGGTGAGGTCATCATCCATGACAAATGACATCATTAGCAGCACTCTGTGTTTACAACAGCCACAAGCTGACGAGCGCGACTCTTCTCGGAGACGGTAAGCAGACGTACTGCACCTCTTTACAGGCTCATGCCTTTCCTTTTTAAGGCAGGTCGAGGAGACCTCAGCATTAGTCTTGAGTTATCTATTCAGTAGCCCCAAGCGCATACGACAAGCCCAACACACGGATAAGGCGGCCTAGGACGTAATCGATGCATCTTGCAGGTTGTGATGTTAGGACATCAGAATGGCATCTTGTCGTCCCTGATGTTCTCACTTTTTAAAAATACCACTGATGAATTGAGCATAATTGCTGATGCTTTAGCAGGGTGCACTATCCTTTTAAGGGAATGGGAATAAAGCCTGAGGGTGAAATTAACAGGAAAAAAGCAGACATAAATAAGTTTGTTTCTAATACAGTTTCTTGTTTTGATAATCAGTATCCTGTTTAATGACTGTGGAGTAATCAGTGATTGAACATTGGCAAACTGATAAGTGAAACAAAGTCATTGCTGTTCTCTCATTTCCACACAATCAACTGGCTGCATTCCTAATCGGGTAGGGGGTAGGGGGAGAGAGAGAGTGGGGGGGAGAGAGGGAGAGAGAAGGGGGAGGGGGGAGATTGTAAAGGCTGTCAGAGTGTGGCAGCTATACATGCTGCTCATGTGATCTGTCCAGTATAACTATAGATACTTCATCTTAATATTAGGTACACAATGACCAGTCTTGTCAACTTTTGAGATTTATACCCCACTAACCAACAACTGGCAATCCATAAAGATAAATGAATTCGTAGAGAATCCACATTTGTCCCATATTCCAGTTCCTTACTGTCCGAACTATATAATGTGTGAATTAGTTTCAAAGTTGTTGACAAATAAGTCACAGCATGTATGAAAAATACAGGTCCAGAAAAGGTTATTCGGTGTAATAACACATCACTCACTTTTGGTTTCCCTTAAAATAATGGTTAGGGGTAATTGAGATAAGGAGTGTGAAGAACTTTTAGAAAGTTAAAAAGAACCGCAAAATCATTCAAGGGTTCTGTACTAGTTACGTTTTTTGCTTTAAAATCATGCTTAAGCCAGGAGAATATAGCCGGAGTGTTCCAGCAGAGATACTTACTAGATACTAGCGCACATTTAATCTTCTCAATAGGTTCTTTAAACTGTAACAATATTCTTCATACTAACACTTTCTTCACAAAAAATGTTTCTTCAGAGAACCATCTCCAGAAAGGCTTTTAGGACAGAAAAAACTTTAAGATTAAAAACTGAGTAAGTCTTGGCTCCTGGGGACTAAACTTATGATGGCGATAGTGATAATACGATTATGTAATGATGGTTACGATGAAAATGTAAAGAGGAAGAGAAGGTAGTGACTGGTGAAAGGAAGCAGTTTTAAAAAAGAACAGGATAGAAACTGAGGGATGAGAAGACTGGGGGGAGGAGTTGGGGTGGGTTTGTCTTCATGCCATTAGGGAGGGGATCTGTGAAGCTTTGCCTGCTACAAATAGCCTAAGCGGAACTCGTTCTGCCCTCACTCCTGTCTTTCTCCTCTGGGGAGTGTGACCATCTCTTAAAATGAGCCGCTCCTCTTACGCCTCCTCCCAATCTTCCTCGTACCGCCGCACCTTCGGCGGTCCAGGTTTTGTGACACCACCCATGTCCAGGGCCATGTTCAGCCGGGCCTCGGTGGGTGGCTCAGGGGGCTCCCATGTCAGCTCCCGGGTCTATGAGGTCGCCAAGACAACCTCAAGCTCTCCGGGATACTCTAGCTACCGATCCTCCTCCTACGGCCTTCCTAGCCTGACAGCAGGCATATCCCGTTCATATGCATCTGGCCTAGGCGAGACGCTGGACTTCAACCTGGCTGACGCACTAAACCAGGAGTTCCTGTCGATGCGCACCAATGAGAAGGCTGAGCTCCAGCACCTAAATGACCGCTTTGCCAGCTATATAGAGAAGGTGCGCTTCCTGGAGCAACAGAACCAGGCCCTGGTGGTGGAGGTGGACCGGTTGAGAGGCCGTGAGCCAACTCGCATCGCCGACCTCTATGAGGAGGAGATGAGAGAGCTAAGGCGGCAAGTGGAGGTTGTCACCAACCAGAGGTCCCGTGTGGAGGTGGAACGCGACAACCTAGCAGATGACCTGCAGAAGCTGAAGCTGAGGTGAAGTGGGGGGTGGTCTAGAGGTCAAGGAAGGGCTGGTGAAATGGGATAGGAGCTTAATAACAATATTGAATAATCTGTTCAATAATTGCACTTTGTATCAGGGGATTAAGACATATATCAAGTATCAGAAAATGTATTGTGTACCATAGGGTGCACTTGTAGGCATCAGTACAATTTACAATGCATATATGTGCAGTATTTTTGATGAGGACAATAGGATTTCTTTTGAAGAAAGTGAGACAATATGTACTGTATTGCATTGTATATTGTCCACTCCCCAGTTTACACAGTCCATATATGGAAGCTTAGCCCATTTGAAATGGACTCTTCAGCGATATCATGAAGACCAAAGCATGTATGTATATCCACCATTTCAGCCTACAACAGTTTAGCCCCGCCCATTCATACTGAAGTTATAAGGAGTGTTTGAGACACAATTTAGGAAAACCAATCAGAACAGAGGTCATTTAGACAGCTTGGTCTTAAAACATCCTCTTTATATCCTGTGCTGCTCTAAATCCAATTAAACAGGACTAATTATGCTCTATGATGAAACTTACGTTCAGTCACTGCTCTTTAAATAGTGACGATATCCATTATATACTCAGACAAATGTAATGTGCTATAATTTATCACATCGATGAACTAATATAATATTACAGACCCTTTGTTTTCACAGCTAAAATTGTATACTATAATGACACTGAAAATACGCAGTTGTATATTTAGTTACATTAAATGTTTCTGTTCTACAGGAGACTTACAGTGTGTTACATAACAGTCCTTGTCAACAGATATTCAGAGTCACTGTGGTCAGACCCTTAGTATTGCCCCTAGCGACACACATATAAACAGATGCATACTCCCTGGTATAGAACCACAGACCACAACACATTCATGTTCGATACAGCTGAGACAGAGCCCAGAGCTGAGAGCAATGCCGCAAACTTCTACTAAGGCACTGGGAGAAAATGCACTAAAGTTCATTCTAGGAGAGCAGGAATGTCAGGGATGTCATTAGTCACAAGGCTATCAAGTCCCGTGTTATTTTCGTACAGCTGTCTGTTACACGATGCAACGCCCTTAGATGTTATGTGTGATTTTGTATGTGTGTGATACATGTGTCATCATGTGTTTATATTCACAGTCCAGTGGATAAAGCCTATGCTATATTTAGGCATGGCCCTGAGCTCAGTGCTGGTTAAATGTTTAGTGCCAGGACATCTCCCACTGTTGTGATGGGAGTTAGAGAATGGAAGAGTACTGATCATGTGAAAGGGATCAGCTTTCATAGCTAATATTGTTAGAAACCCAATGAAGGACTGCTCAGCACAGGTGTCTTGCATTTGTCCCACAATCTATAGCTAATATTGTTCATTTAAGCTTTAGTTATTCATGCAATAGAGCTGGGTTCTGAGTGGTGCAGTCGTCTACATGTTGATGCTAATATCAGGAGATTATGGGTATGATCCCCAGCAATGCTACAACCATCAGCCCAATCCACAATGAGAATGAGTGGCTTTGCTATCTCTGGGTGGATAGGAAGGCTCCGCCCTCTCAACATCAGTCAGCGTGATGCTAGCCGACATGGATGTCTATTAACATAACATAACTGGCGGTGAGCGCTCTCTCATTTATCACACTCAATTAGTGCTGAGCTGTCCAATTATGCAAAGATGAGGCGGCTAGCTTTACAGGAAGAACGAATGTGCTAGCCTTCAGCATATGATAGTGCTAGCTAACAGGCCACACTCCCCAAAACTGTATAGATTTGCTGCAGCACGACAACGCTTACTGTGGGATGTCAGTCACGACTCAGGTCTGGCAGGTTCGAGTTCCAAGGATGTTTAATGCCCATTTAAATTTGCACATGTAAGGATAATGTATGATATAAGGTTCTGTAACAAATAAACGAAGAAATGAGCACTGTGCTTACGTTAAACAGATGGTAGATGGGCTAAATGTGTAAATCTAGAACAATAAACTAATTATTCAGTAGGTTCAGGACCCAAGTAAGTTTTGTTCATCTGAATACAATCCTCAAACACGAGCAAAGTGCCCGAATATACAGTAAAGTCACGAACAGTTAGCCCCTTTACTTTCTCTTTAGCTTACTAGCGTATAGGCTAATCTAGCGTTTTTCTGAAAATAAACAGAAATAGCACAACAGCAACATATGAACCAGGTACTTACAGTCGGTAATGTCGCAAACGCATACAGTAAAGAGCTGATACAACACTGTCAGAGGATCTAATGTAAACAGGGTAAGTTGGAACATAACTACAAGCTCTCTCTCTCTCTCAATGCGCATATGCATAGAAATTTCATGAAATCCTGACACAAAAATGTGACGTGAATCTTGAATAAATTTATACAGCCAGTATCTTTATACTTCTACCTACAACCCCATCTTAGAGACATAATACTGTGTTTCACAACAGCTTACAGAATGCGGTTTAATTTTACAATTCACAAAGTAACAACATGACAAAAAAAAAAAAGGCATGGTATCCATATTCCTTTAATGACCAGTGTGTGTCTAGATTGCTCCAGTGTAGACCTTTTCATTAGAAAACACTCGACAGTGAAGCTGTTTAATGGCTTTAAGAGGCTTGTGTACAAAGGAAGTCACTGACACACACACAGTTTACATTTCTTCAGCTTTTCTTCCAATTCAGGATGTCGTTTCAAGACGTCTTTGGCCTACTCTACTCGCTGGCGAATGTGGTAGTGTGTGTATGAGAGTGAGAAAAAGCGAGAGAACAAATGAGAGTGTGCTTGCCTCTATAAAAGGAGAGGAAAGAGGCAGCCTTCATAAATATCAGCTCCATATCTGTACACTGTCTCTCATGGCAGGCTTCAAGAGGAGATCGCACAGAGAGAGGAAGCTGAGAACAACCTGGCAGCATTCAGAGCTGTATGTACATACACTCACAGTGGAACATCACTTATAAAAGATTTACTTAAGAAAGAACACTTTGATTTCCTGTTGTCTGAGTATGAAGTGCTATGCTGGAACACCATTGTTTTCTTTAGGATTTTATTAGCATCATGATTTGCCAATATAAGATAAGATAATATGATGATCTAATTTGTGAATCTAACACTGAAATCTCTTCCTAAAACAGGATGTGGATGCTGCCACACTGGCCCGTCTGGACCTGGAGAGACGCATAGAAACTCTACAAGAGGAGATTGCCTTCCTCAAGAAGATCCACGAAGAGGTAATATCAGCCTATGCACTCAAAGACACATTTGTGTCCCTGTCTATGTAAGGTACTTCTTTTAAAGGAGTAATTCACTTACAAATGATCACAGTCGCCCCTTAATTAATGTTATTTTGTTTTGCACTGCAGCTATAAGACTATTGTAGCTACGATAATATGGATGTCAGACAGTATTAGTTTACATGGGTAGGTGGGGCAATATAAATTTACTGGCTTTCCCATTGATTATAGTGTTGCTACCCCAGTTATTTTCACAGAATGTGCACTCAGGATATATTCCAGCCCATTTTACGCAAAAATATATATGTATTACCGTGTGGTGCCCTGCCTGGGATTGGTTCCAGGCAAAAGCATCCCTGGTGGATCTCAGATAAAAGTTGGCTCAAATCAAGCTGAGACGTATATTGTCCCACCTCAGGTGTATAACTTTGTACATTAAAGAAAGTAGAACATTTTTTTATACAGTGTTCATACTTTGTTTATACAAAGTTCACTATATATCTCCATAATTACAATGTTAATAGCACATAGCATTCACTTAACAAGCCAAACGGTAAACAAAATGATAGCTACATCTTGTTTTCACACAGTTTTTACATTTCTTAGAATATAGTGTAGCCCATTATTTGGGGCATTTATCCAGACAATTTTTGCATGAAATGGACATAAACATCACTGATGTTCGGTTGTAATACGACATTCCCCCTCGTTATGTAAAAGAATCCTTTCCGAATAGTATTTAAGACTTAATTAATAATCCAGTAATGAACTAAGTAAGCCCTACTGCTTCAGTGTGAACCTAAAGAAGCAAATTTCAAACATCAAAAATGATTTGACTGATTGACAACATACAGCATAAGACTGTGTGAATCAAAAATTTCAGTGAACCATTCCTTCATGTAACACTTACTCAAAATCCAAAAGGAAACTTATTTTTAACTTTGTGAAATAAATGCTTGCTTGTTTACATTAAATTTTAAAAAATCCTTATGGAGACCCTAAAATAACAACATATTTTCCTGCAACCTGGAAACATTTGGTCCCCACACAGTGCTATCACGCATCACACACACAGTATTTACATTTACATTTACATTTACGGCATTTAGCAGACGCTCTTATCCAGAGCGACGTACATCAGTGCTTAAGAA
>JBBPDC010000109.1:720581-743827 GCA_037974485.1 Hemigrammopetersius urotaenia | reverse complement strand
GTCAGAGCATCTATACAACAACTGTCACATAATAACTAGCCAACACCTAACCCAACAATACATAAGCCCTAGAGAAGTTTCATACACACTTCAACATACAGTGTGTACCATCCATATATTACTATTAAATGACCTAAAAGAATGTCATTTTTTAATAGTTGGCACAATTTTTTTTTACTATTTTTTAATACATTGTAGTAATTACCTGTGAATGTAATTTTTTGAAGTAAGCACATTTATTTTTGTATACAATTTTATGTTACTGTTGTTTTTAAATTACGTTTTATAGTATTTATTAATTTCTTGTGAATTTATTTTTTAAAGTTGACACTGTAAAAACTGAATCTGGATCCTTGAAAACAACATCCATACAAGTAAAACTCAGCACATTCATGCCCTTTCTCGCTCATTTCCACACCTTCTCTTTCACTTGACGCACAGAACGAGTCTCTGATGAGGCAGATGAGGGATATGGAGGACAGGCATGGGCGCGAGGCCTCGGGCTTCCAAGACACTATTGCCAGACTGGAGGCTGAGATCGCCAACATGAAGGACGAGATGGCCCGGCACCTGCGCGAGTACCAGGATCTGCTCAATGTCAAGATGGCCCTTGATGTGGAGATCGCCACCTATAGGAAACTGCTGGAGGGAGAGGAGAGCAGGTAAGACAGCAAACACAAGGATCCAGGACTAGCATTGCTTATGTCCAAAATATAAAGGAACAGTTAGACTGTAGCCTACAAGCTTGACAACCACACTCTGACCAAAGGTCCAATGCTAACCAGATATGAATTGGGTGGTAATAAGAAAAATAACAAAAATATGTTTAATTCTCATATAAACCTCTTAAAATGAACATTATAACATGTGAAGTTGAAGATGTCTGACCATAACCAACTGCTTGAAAGGCTTTAGTAGTTTTCCAAAATATATAAACAATGAGTATAAATTAGTGCTGGGAAATTTAACGCGTTAATGCATTAATTACTTAATTATTTTATTGCGCGTAAACACTTTTTTTTTTTTTAAATCCTTTTATTTTGAAAGTTCTGTGTTTTCACAGAAGTAATGCGAGCCGTGAGCTATCTTATATTGTGGCGAGTGTGTAGGACAACATTAAATCGCAATTTCGTCCAATACAAATTCTTTGTTTACTCAGAGTACCTCTCTGCATCTCTAACACACAGCGTTGTACTCGCCATTCCTCCTGCTCCGGCAGCTAACGTTCTAGAGGAGGGTGAATGGTGAGAAGGACTCAAACTAACTACATAATAACAACACAAACACATTTAACATATAATAAATACTGCTACTAACACAAGCTACCCCCTCTAACGTTCCCCAAAAACAACAGAAAAGGCCTACCGGCCACCTACCCCCAACCGCAAAGCCTCAGGGAAGGTACAGTCCTGCCGTGCTGCCCCTGCGAGAACCAGCCGATACGTACAGCGCTCCCATTACTTTTGTCCATATAAGACGCCTATTTATTACACCAAATGGGACTTTAATAACACTGCTTTCAGGTACATAGACCTGCACATGGAGTTGGCCCCTCTTTGTAGCTGCAATTAATTGCAAGTTAACTATGGCAAACATTGCGGTTAAACATTTTAACCTACTGACAGCCCTCTTATAAACATAAATATCTTGTGTAACTCAGCTGTGTGCTGCATTTAGAGAACTACAGGAAACTGTATATGGAGCACATAATAAAAGCGAATTAAGTAAATAAGCAAAATATTTTTTCACTGTAGTATCTCATAAATGTGCAGTGGTAGGATTGTTAAGATCAAAAAACATTAATCAATAACTGAGAGCATTAGCAAATGAGCTGCAGTCATTAGGCTATGAGAGGGATCATCCATTTCAAATCAACAAAGAAGTGCTACGAAAGAGGACTAATAAGGCACCAGTGATTATGATACACATGTGATGCAAGTCAAATGTTTGGAAGCACCTTGTATGATATGATATTCAGAGACTTACATAAATAGACTTACAGGAACCCAAGGGAAATGCTTCAGAGAAGGTATTTAAATATATAAATACTCTACAAAAATATAAGATGTTTTTCATTTGTTCAACTCTCTAGTCATTCTATAATTCATACACTGTATGGACAAAAGTATTGGGACGCCTGACCATTACACCAACAGGGATTTTAATTACATTGCATTCAAATCCATAGATTTAAATATGGACAGGGTCCCCCTTTGCAGCTGTAACAGCTTCCACTCTTCTTGGAAGGTTTTCCACAAGGTTTTGGAGTTTCTGTGGGTTTTGTGCCCATTCATTCTGTAGAGCATTTATGTGGTCAGACACTAATGTTGGACAAGAAAGCCTGGCTCGCAATCTCCATTCCAATTCATCCCAAAGGTGTTGGATGGGGTTGAGGTCAGGACTCTGTGTGGGCCAGTCAAGTTCTTCCACACCTAACTCACCCAACCATGTCATTATGGAGCTCGCTTTGTGCACTGGGACACAATCATGCTGGAATAGAAAAGGCTCTTCCCCAAATTGTGTCCACAAAGTTGAAAGCATGTCCAAATTATTTTGGTGTGCTTAAGTACTGGAAGTGAATATCCAATATTAATGTATAATATTATGTATATGAATGTACAAGACTATATACATTATACATATATCATACATTAATCTTCAAACATCTCTAAAGTCTTATTTATTGTTCTTCATCCAACAGGATCGCGCTGCCCATGCAGAGCTACTCCACCATAAGCTTTAGAGGTAATTTTTAAATGATTTTTATTTTTAGATATCAACACGCACCATGGGGGGGCACTGTGGTCCACGTGTTCAGAGATCCACTGGAGCTCCTGTGTGACTGTGCTGTAAAAGCCACAGATGAGGATTGCAATGTCGGCCTTGGAGCAGCTGAGGTTTCAAAAAGACTAAAGAGCCTCCAAGACTCCATAAACAGAACTCTGAAAACAGTAAAGATAAAGAGCAAAAAATGCTAAAATGAATTCCTGTGTGCAGTTTTCACGGCACTGGAGCCAAATCTATACCATGGGACATGCTGTTTTGGGGACATGAACAGTGAAATCTTCCAGGGCTTGGATGTAAACCAAAAGAGAATGTTTCTGAACATTTGGAGGCCCTAAGCAACATTCCACCCACCCCCATCATATTCTTTTGTATGCAAGAATAGACCAAGAATGCATGCATCATTCATTTTGATAAGAAATAATGTGAAATTATCATTGTATTCGCAGATCCTTTGGAAAAATGATATTAAATAGATCATAAATATGTATTTGATGTGGGGGGTTGAAACCAAAAGTGGCTTTAGGTTAGGTCTGTCAGTGTCTGTTATGAAAAACACGTTTTTTACGCTTTGTAATATTCATACAGTACACACAGTTATCTTAACAGATAACAGAATGTGGTCTTTGTTGCACCCTAAAAGCAGAAAATGCTTGTTGCAAAGACAGCTGTGCTTTGACGGGGACAAAGTGAGAGGAAACCATGTTAGGAATAATGATCCAATTAGTCAATTAATCAAGTGATACATTGTAACTAATTGTAGATATTATTGTTGGTTGCAGTCCCAGTTCTGGCTTTTAACCCCCTGTCTTACTGTCACACAGAGACCAGCCCAGAGCACCAACAAAGAGCCTCTGAAATGCACTCCAAGAAAACAGTCCTTATCAAGACCATTGAGACCCGTGACGGAGAGGTAGCACACACACACACACACACACACACACACATACACACACATACACACACAACAAGTAAACAAACTGTCTGCGGATCCTTCATTCATCAACGTGTACAGACTTGTCAGAAAAGCTGTGTTTTTTCTACCCACACAAACTCATGCATGCACACACACCACTGAATACTTTAACTGGGCTACTGTAGCCACATTTATTCACGCGGTATATAGAAGTGAGTGGAGTGAATAAGGGGTGAAAAATGACCATGCAATGGTTTGAATGGCATTAAATGCAGATCTCCATGTCAGACACACATTAACTATTTAGTGTCTTGCAGCAAGTGTATTTGAGGGGCCCATATTTTGGAAAACTGTATTATCTTCACTTTTTGGAAAGAAAACACCATTTGTGGCAAAAGGTAATTATTTATATTAGTCTAAAAGGGAGAAACACCACTTGTTTAGTTGTAAGAGATAAAGAAAAGCTGGGAAATGGTCACTTCAAAATGAATTATGGCATCAACCATAATCAAACTTGACTTTTCTTGCTTTGTTATACCATTTTAGAAACAACTTTTTGTTTGAAGTTTGATTGCTTTTGACTGTCTTGATTTTGATTACATCATCATGCACCTGTGAGTGGGGGACAATAATATTAAGAACTTTTTTATCTTTTGTGGGTTGCTTGGAGACTGTCCCTGATACAATTTTTTTCACTCATAATTACATGAAGACTCTTGTTTTTATTTATGTCGAGTTCGATCTTTACGCAAGAGCTGCTCTCTTCTGCTCCCTACAGGTGGTGAGTGAATCTACACAGCACCAGCAGGATGTCATGTAGACTGCAGCGAACAAATCAAGAAGAGGAGTTTCAATAAAACCAATAAGCCTTCACATCCTGTACCCCCCCCCTTATTCCAATCACAGCTTATCAGTGGTGTGAGCACGATCCTTCCAAAAGGAGGAGAGATTTTATGCTTTTTATTGAACCAGTTTCTTAAGGAATCCATGCAAAATATTCTGTACTCACTCTCTGGTCATGGCAAAAGAAGAAAGGAAGGGATGGGGGTTGTCATGTAGGTACTTAACTGGGGAAATTAAGAAAGAGAGAGAGAGGAGGGAGGGGAACAAAGGAGAGAATGAACTCAGACATTGTGTGTGAAGAGGAAATTGGTATGAAGAATTCAGAATAAACCAAAGATGCATCAACAGCTCAGATCAGCTGGTCTACTTGTGGGTTTGTATATTTAGACTGGACTTAAAAAGCACCATTTTGTTGTGTACACTTTTTTGGTTGCTTGGGGAATTACACACACACACGCATTCATATATTTATTAGGTAGACCTACCTAGTGCCTGCACTCATTGTCCAGCTTTACTTGCCATAGCGATATAATTTGTATTTTATAGACAGTAGTATCTATTTTTTGCCCTGTTCCTCAGGGGTCAGGACCCCACAGAATCGCCGCTAAGCAGGTGTTTATTGGCTCGAGGATCATTTTCAGTTAGTGTGTGTCAAACAAGTGGATCAGAAAAACAAACTACAGCCTACAAACTATCGTCTGATACTAAAGTGCATCTGTATGGTAAGCTGATAAAATGGACAATAAGTGTAAACAAAAGGTATGTCTCCGGAGCAAGAATGACCCCCATGTCCTGACCGTGTGTGTGTGTGTGTGTGTGTGTGTGTGTGAGTGAGTGAGTGAGTGAGTGAGAGAGAGTTTGCATGAATGTCAAGTTAATGAAAGCTGAAGAAACATAAAACACATGTTGGAATCACATAGTTTATCAGAATATCCAGGCCCATACAAACACATGCTTTATAATAATAATAATAATAATAATAATAATAAATAATGGTAGATTGTCATAAGTTTCATGGCCAGATGAGAGCTGTTTTTCCAGTTCTTTGCAGCCAAACTCTGCAGTCAGACAGGACATGGTAAATAAAGCATTTCATAGCAAATAAATAGACAACCAAATTAATAAATAAAAAAACAGTCATCCACACACCCAGCAGGGCCAAAGCACCTATAAAAAAAAACAAATAAAAAAATTATAATAATCAAATCAAGTCAAATAAATAGGAAAGGCAATGTGGAGATGGCTATACTAAATGTGCATATGCTATGTACAAAACAAGCATAATGGCTTGGCCAAGACGTACAGCAAAAACAAGAATTAAAGGAGTACTTCAGTGATTTGCAACTTAATCAGACCAAGTTCAAACCTTCTGTAGCACGGGTGACTACGGTGAACAACAGTTTTGCAAGAACCCATACTTGGAAAAGAAATAGAAAACACATACGAGTGACCAAGGGACAGTTTCTTCATTCAGAAGGTTTTCTATTCCTTTACCAAGTCTGTTGTGATCGTATGTTACAGATGTGGCAGAAAGTTACTAGGATCACTGGAATATCCCTTTAATAAAAGATGCCCTGGCAGTAACTGCCCTTTTCCAGTTTTTTTTTTCACAAGAAAAAGAAAGCAAGTTGTGGGAAGGGCAGCGTTGTGTCTATTTTTGGCCTTGCAGATTTCTTTCAGTGTGAAGTTTGTTCTCAACCCTCTGGGCCCAGAGCCTATTTTTCCAGCCAGCTCTTAAGGACACCATAGACATTAGCATAGACTTACAAGGCGTCACTATAGACATTAGATGGCACTGCAAAACGATTTCAAAAATACACAGCAATAAGTGAACTATTACGGAGAATTGGTTAATAACAGGGAAAAAAATCCTGCATTTTTAGAAAGGTCCAAAAATCTTCACATCAAACCCTTTCGTTTATTTTTCATATCCTCCAGCTGGTCCTTGGATTGCACTGACAGGTCCATTTTTTTAAGTTCATGCTGTTCCGGCTGTCCCTGAGTAGCTCTTGTTCTTCTTCGTTTTTATTTTTTTGCCTCTAATCCTCTTGTTCCCACTGCAACCAGCCATTGCAAGTCCCAGAGAGGACCAGTTGGTCTGCAGTAATATGGCTCTTTCCCCTGCAGCCTCATTGAAACAAGGCCAAGGAGCAGATTCTCCTGAGACAACCTCCCGCTGGAGCCTCTCCCAAGGCAACCCCCCCCACACCAACACCATACACAGCTATTTGGTACAGTCCAGGGCAAGAATGTGGAATATAACACAGTACAGACACTGACTGGTAGGATCCACAGATTTACAATGAGAAGTGGTAGGGCATAGGTCAGTCAGCTTTACAGAGACAAAGTTTCAGCACCAAGAGATGAATTCTTCACAAGAAAAAATAAAGTAAAAATTCAATTATGTAGGACGGACATCGAACATTTATGGATGCTCATCACACAGCTTTGCCACATTGACATTATGTATAAAACAACGTGATGTAACCGGGCCCAGATTTATTTCTTTTGTAGTCGTTCACTTCATTGCACTAAGTATTTTTGGGGAACAAGGTGCCACAGCCCAGGCTGAGTTCAGTATTTGTGTGTGTGTGTGTGCGTGTGTGTGCGCATGTGCGTTTGTCTGTGCGTGCAAGCCTTGAATACACACACAGTCCTTAAGTAACATGCTCAGGCCTGTAGTTTACCATTCATTCTCTATACAGTTCTCCATATAACACACTGATTGACCAATAAAGAGGCAGTTGGTGTAGAGCTGTGTAGAATCTGAAAAGTCAGGGGACAGCACCACAACAGCGAGATGAGTGTGTGAGAATGTGCAAGTGTGTCTATGCTTGTCTATGTGTTTGTCACACCCGGAGGTTGGGGCCAGCCCCAGCTGTGAGGGGTACAGTAGAGCCGCAGTCATAGTCCATGTCCACAGCGGTGTGTGCCCCAGACAGCCTGGCTCCAGGATACATGCCGTCCACCTGCCGGTCACGAAAACTCTGGATGTAGCTCTGAAACAGAGAGAGCAGAGTGGGTCAAACCAAAATGACAAATCATGAAGAACAGCGGAATAAGAGCTATTTGGTAGGCGAGCCTGTGTGTCTCTGAGGGCGAGTTGTGAGTGATACAGTAAAAGGAGCTATTTAAACAGAGTAAGCTAAAGAGTGAGGCAGCAAGAGAGAGAGAGGAGAGAGAGACAAAGAGGAGAGAGAGAGCAGAGACGAAGGGAGTAAGTGAAAGAAAGAAATGGAACAAGAACTATGGTGATCTAGAAAAATGAGTGAGGCAGCATTTACACTATTGCAGCAAAAAAGTTTTGCTGCTTCCTTGGTCATTCCAATTAAAAACAGTGATTTGTCACTCTGTGGAGCAGCAAATGTAAAAAAATATTTCATTTCGTGTTTCAGTGTTCTGCAGAATATCAGCCTTTAGATGTAAAGGCTCGTGTATAATCCATATTTGCTACAATAATGTGAATGCTGCTTGAGTTAGCAAGAGAGAGAACAAGCAAAAGCTTCGGGATGTGGAGATGCGTTCTTGTCCCTCACTGGAGAGAGGACGTCTCCATCGTATCGCCGAACGGGGTTGGGTTTCCTGCGGTAGGCCGGCTCTGGGTGCATGGCTTTGGAGGACTGCGTGTGGTGCGAGTGCTGGGACTGCTGCTTCCTTCGCTTCTTCCTGCTGCTCTCTCTTCTTTCCTCCTTCTGACGGATTCGCATCAGCTGCACTCGCCGCTGCTGCCGGCTTATCATCACTGAGGAGAGAGAGAGAGAAGGGGGGGGGGTTATAAAGAATGATATTTAATGAAAAAGAATAAGAGAGAGAGAGAGAGAATTGTCCAGTTTTAGAACATTCCAATAATTTTGGACCTGAAACATGAACCTCAATCTTCGAGAGGTTAAAGCCAGTTTAACTGTACATTTTTACATGGAAACAGGAAAATGCTTCAACTTTACGTAGCTGCTCTATGTTTTGGTTTTGTGCATTAAATAATAATAAAAGCAGTCCGTGTATCGGACATACAGACACATGGAGTTCGTGCATGCTTCATAATCACACAGTCAGAGCTGGTCTGATGCTCCATGACCTGCTGTGTTTCAGTGCTTGTCCCTGATACACTCCTCATAGCACACCGACAGACAGGGCCATCTGCCACACTGGACTCACACTCATGATCACATATGCACATGTACACAAGCGAGTGCATAGTCTCTCTCTTTTCCCTCACAGTCTACATACACGCAATCACTCACTCGCCATCAAATACAACCAAGCAAATGACCTAGAGCTGCACAATATAGTGTTAGCTAACCAGAGGTATCACAATCATAGGCTCCATAATATGAAAAATTTGGGTCATCCTTCCATCAGGAAGCTGACACGGTGGTGCCATGGCTGGGATTCAAAAACCTGGTCTTCCATGCTACTCACTCAACCTCCCAGGGGCTGCAATGATGAGTTGTCAATATTTTTTAAAGAATAATCAGTCATCTTGTTGACATGATTGTTGCGTTTCACTACTCACTATACACAGAGGCATAATATAAACAATATAAACAACAGTATAATAACATTACTTCACAATAAGAGCACCCATGGACAAATGGCTTTATTCACTGACTGTGAACATGTTATCTACAGTACAGAGAACACTTTTAGGGCATGATTTCTGTTTATTTGTCAAGTTAAACACTTGACAGGGAAAATATATTTATAAAATGTGCCTTAACAAATGAGGCTTAGGTCAGGGGGCTTCAAGGCCATGACAAATCCTGCTTGCACCTCTTGAGATGGTCCATTGTGGATTTTTAATTTCTTTCCTGTTGTAGAAGCAATCCTCTATTCATCCTCAGCTTTTTACAGAAGGTGTGATGTCTTGAAACAAACAAACACCACAATTCAGACATAAAAGTTCTTCAGTCTGTGTCCGTTCCCAAACGTATTGTTTTCCTTAGAAACTGGCTTCTTTGCTGGTGCTCTTATTATCAAACTCAAACCATTTTCTGAATAGTTTTCTTTATTTAATAGGCATTCATGCTCTTAATTTCAAAAGTTCTTCTTTACTTGGGCTGAATTACCATATCTAATAACAGATCTATCATTGTATTTATTGTTATCAAAGTGAACACTGACATCTCAGCTATATAAACAAATAAACCGAGAAGAGACGGTGGCAATCCAGATTTTACAGAGTACTAAGGATAATGAGTAAACATATAAAAATAAACTACAAAGATAAACCCTAAAAATGTGCAATTTGGTACAAGCTCATTTTAAGTGGTCAGCTGGGAAGCAACTACACTGGTATGTAATTATGTGCTTGGTGTGTGCAAGAGATCAACAGCAGTTATAAATAAATACATTCATGAATAATCATTGTATCAAACATACATCAAATCTGGTTGTACAAATCACAATCACATACATGGAATCCATAGAAAATACTTTCTTCCAAGCACAATTCACACCCAAACTCACTCCCTCCCTCCCCACTCACCTTTAGTGTGGGAATAGCCTTCTGCAGTCACCCTCCACTGCACCAGTACGCCCAGCAGGGCGAGAGCAGGCCAGGCCCCAAGCATCACCCAGGTGACCCAGCACTGTGGCTGTGCAGGTGCTGCCTTCACTCGCTCGTACACGTAGCGCACCAGAGAGAAGAGCTCCACAAAGTAGTCGGTGGCCACGACGATCACGGCTGCCCCGAATACGGCCGTGGACAGGGTGGTGAAGCAGCGCTGCCACTGTAGGGTGAGCACGGCGAAGAGCATCCCCAGACCGAGCAGCACACCCAGCGGCACCCAAACGGAGCGTGGCGGCTGAGACGACAGCTCCTCCATGCCCACCAGTGTGCCGATGCCCACTAACAAGCCCAGCAGCAGACCCACCATGAAGAGGCCCACGCTGCGCACCAGCATGGTGACCAGGCCGCACAGTGTGCCAATGCCCAGGCCGATACCCACACTGGCCTCCACACTCAACTGTGTGTCCAGCACCCGCTCCTTATAGCACAGCAGGAAGATGATGACTGAGCCAAACATCAGGCCTGTCAGGAAGAGCACGGCCTTGAAGCAGCGGTAACCTGGAGTAGAAATAAACATGGTGTTTTATAACTGTGACTTTAAGATCGACATGTAAGTAAGATGTTCTGATTCACTCGCTTGTACTGTGCCTCATTCAAAAAGCAGCCCAGGGTCAAACACTGGCAATAACATCTATGCAAAGGGCCAATTAGGGGCCTTCAGAAGCAAAAGCACTGCTGTATGTTACATTGTATTACTTACAGGAAAACCTGGAAGCGGCATGGTTTTGTAAAACATAAAAGAAGACGCTTGTCTTGGGGACCCTAGTGGCTCCCCTGTCAGAGTGGTACATTTTGACGGCCTCCTAACTAGGTACTGTTTATCTACAGCAATGATCTCAGCCTCTTAGTGTATGTTTATCTTAGTACTTAGTACTAATTTTAAACCTGGTCATAGACTGACAGAAGCAAACCAATACCCTAGCTTGCTAATTTACTTTTTGCATTTAACTCCCATGAGATTTTCTTGCTGTAATGCTGCGTAACTTACTCACTGTATAGTTAGGCATAATGCTATTGTTTTAATCTGTTATTTAACAAATGTTTCATGTGTGAACTTTCACATGCCTGGTCAAATCAAATGGTATATTGTTTTCATACCTTTTTAATATCATTTATATACCAATACGGTTTTATATGTTTGTTAATAATATAATGTATTTGTATTTCGAGTCTGGGGTACTGTTTTCAGTCAATCCAATATTTTTTGGGGTAGTTGGGCGGTGTTTAGCTGACTAGGCCTCAGTGCAGGTCAGGTTTCCAGAGCATAATACACTGTGACCCTGTTGAATGAATATTACATCAACATACATGAAAATCAACCTTGAACTGTTTCAAGAAATGAAAGATGAAGGTTTTGAAACAGTCTTCACTTTCCCCAGACTTCCCATTTTCCCAGAATATCATTAAACATCCATGCATGCAAGTGCCTAGGAATAACTCTGAAGCAGAAGGTTTCTGCAAAAAAGCAGAAGAAAATATCACTGTCAGGGGCTACAAATTTAGAGGCTGTGATTTCAGCCAAAAGGGGTCAAATCCATTTGAGACAAGTAAACTGCCAAACTATAACATTTAATAGATCCTTTTTATACACAAGAACTCAGTTCACCTCCTACACCACATAAACCTCCTCCTTCCAGATCATTAAACAATTTTCTATTTACCCGTTTAATCCCAAATTTTTCCCTGCAAAATAAGCACATGCATTTTACTCCTTAGACTTCCCTAACACACAATATGTTTGAATTTTTTCATTTCTTGGTGGTTATGATAGTGAAAATGTAGGTTTAATACTCGGCAACAATGGTTGCTGACGGGAAACCACATAGTCTAAATTTGACCTATTTACACCCACTACGTGGCACAAGTGTAGGGAGTGTGTAGGGAACCCCTAGACCCTCTGCGACCACTCACACGGTGCAGGGCCAAGACCCCAAGGCCCGTCTCCCAGCAGGGCGTATCCCACCGCAGCGACCCAGCTGGTCACCCCCCGACGGAAGGCCGCTCTTCCCACCCCCCTGGCCCTGATAGTTTTATGTTGGCCTGACTCTGATAGTTTAAAAAATCAAAAGATAAATAGAATAAACAGCCAAAACCTTTGACAGCTTGCATAACTAGCACTATGACTATGGGTGTGTCCGAAATCGCGCACTACCGTCAGTGCACTGAGATTTAGTGCGTAGTGCGCACTGCTGTGGGTCAGTGCTGTCCTAAACGGAACACTAACGCTTTGCACTTAGCGGAAATGACAGACTAACATTTTCTTGCGATACTCCAGCCGCCAAAATATCTGCTGGTTTTACCGCATTGTACATCAGTAAAATAATTTTATTAACGTTACTTACCAGCTGCCTCCGCTTGGGCTTGTATTTCACTGTTTGCCGCCACTATCCAACTGGAAAACACGTTGAAAGTCCCGCCCCCTCCGCTACGTGGTCAAAATAGTGCCCGTTTAGTGCATAGTGTGCATCGTTCTGCACTGTGTTTTCTGTCCGATTTTAGTGCAGCATCCAGGTACTTTCAGTGCAGTTTTAGCTCGGTTTTCAGTGTGAGCGCACTACGCCATAAAATCGCAAGTGTGCGGTTTCGGACACACTCTATGTGTTATGCTAGCGGCAACAAATTTACTCTTCTTACGGTGAAAAGATGCATGCAGCCATATAATTCTCATTTAATATTAGTAGTAGACCCTTTAGAAAATATGTGTTCAAATTTTAGTAATATCTGTTAATTAAGGTATTTTACGAGCGTCCTCATGTACAAGTTTGAGGCAGACATCTCTTTCCAGAGGAGCAGGCTGGATGTAAAGGGGCGTGGTCATGTCTCTATTCACACAAGTCACATGACATTGATACAATTTAGGGGAGACAACCTCTTTTTAATTATTTTAACTTGCATTAGCTGCCCAAAGCCAAAACAACACTTTCAGAGCTTCCAAAATAATAAAAAAAAAAAATGGCAACAATTGTTGCCATTGGGATTAAATGGTTAATGCCATTGGGGTTAAAATGGTTAAATGGTTAAACCTAAAAGAATAGGAAAATGACAGAAAGAAAACTATGTAATGCAGAATAAGATAGGATAGATGTGGGAAAGTCATGTAAAACGGGGAAAGCTCAGAAGATAAGTGGAGGAGAGGAGAGCTTCCAGTGGTGCCTGATTATCTGCCAGCAGAGCCGATTTCACAGCTCTAAAATGGCTCACTAGTGCGATGCTGTGATTCTTCAGATCTCATTAGCATGTTTGCACTTTCATCAATGACTAATTTACACGTAGAGAATACCTCACTGAGACAGGTCCCACCACCAAGCTCCACCTCTACACTGACAACATCATTCGACCTACCGGCTTGTTACAGGCGAACAGAGGCTGATGTTGGAGATCACCCATGGACTGCAGCTAAAACATCATGCTCATGTGGTTCATTTGGTTTCTGCTAAATGTACAGCTGATGACCTGCAGTGAACCTTTAGCACAGTGTGGGTCACGGGGGGCATTTATTCAGTCGCCGACCTGGTTTGCAACTTCATCAATACTGAAAAGCGAGAGGCCACATTCTGACTGAAGAGAGAGAGGACTAGACAGAGATTTATGCTGAACAAAAGCAGTACAGTTTCCTAAGAACAAGGGGTCTTCACCTGAATTTCATTTTAAGGTATGCGATGATCATCTATAGTGTAACACAACATGTGTTAATGACCCTTACAACCATTTAAGTTTTCCATAAATGGTAATATGCAAACGCAAATATGCAAGTGGGCTGTGACATCTTGACCAATCGTAATTTCAGGTGTGTGTGTATTTTGGTGAATAAAGGTATTTATATATAATATAATTTTGATCAAAATTGTACAGACTATTCCCATTACTGAATTCCTTTGATTTAAACATACTATAATAGTAAATTATTGATATGTAAGTCGAGTATGTGAGTATTTTATCAGTGTTGTGTCTCCTTAATGAGTATACGCAGATACAGTCAAGTATCAAGTCAAGTCTGCATCCTAAACAGGAACCAGGAAATTCAAATCTAACCACCTTCAAGTGATGGAAAAAATAACATGTGCATTTAAATAAGAATATAGTGTGTCGTAAATTTTGTCACCCATTCAAAATGACTAATTCCATGGTAGATATATGATCATGACAAAATCAACAGTATTAAAATAGTGCATCAACAAATCAATGAAAGGTAAACAATATATTCTGGTAATATTTAATACTGGATTTTATAAAGAGTGCATTCACTGATCAAATAAACATTTTTGAGAGTGACTGGAGTCCTTCTCAAGTCCTACTTGAGTCCACACCTCTAAGTATTATCCACTTAAACGGGAGCAAAACTGACATTCTTTACAGCTTTTCTTCCTGACTTTCCAAGATACATCATAATTAATATCCAAAGAGTTATTTTAGAATTCGAATACTGACACCAGGAGCACTTAACAGTACACTATTCTGTTCATGCACATCCTTACTGTAAAGCAATGAAATCAATGACCCTCTCTCAAATGTTTGCCTTGTTGTTGAGAAAATACGTTTAAAAGGCGTTGGTTCGTGATGTTTCAGTGCACTTTTTCCCCAAATGACCCATGTGAACGTTTCTCATGTAGTAATCATATCAAATCACTTGTGATGAAAGCAGCTCTGCAGACATTTAAATTGCTTGTTAACTGAAAAAAAAGTTCCTCACTGCTGCAAATATGAATACTGTCTCTTCTATGACCATAGAGTAGAATGTAAATAGGCGTAAACAAAGTGACCGAACATGATCTGGTTTAATAAAGCCAAAACGCTCTCTGACTTACTCAGACACCAACCTCAAATTTATTTATCCACTTACCGAAGAAGCAGTAGATGATGCCAAACAAACAGCACATAGAGCAGACCACTGAGGGCACCACCTCGTAGCGACGCCCCGCACCCTCATCGCAAGGATCCAAAGGCTTTGGACCCACTTCTCTTGGGGGAGGAGCCAGCTTGAAAGCCAGGGTCTGCAGTGTGGATGTCATGGTCAATGTCGTGTGACAGCCAGAGATACCCAAATGGTAGGAGGCAGGGAGGGGTCTGGGTGGGGAAAGGGGAGGGGCTGAGAGATCAAGGCACACCTCCTGTTCACATGGATCTACCTGAAAAAGCAACAGAGAAAAAACCTGTAAGAAAGGTCTAAATGTTCAGCTGCAGCACTTTCAAAGGTTACAAGACTGAACAAGCAGATTCAAAAATACAAAAACATTTCTGAGACTCTCTCTTCCCAGTCTCTTCTTTCTTCAGTTTCTAAAGCTCACCCTGAAGGTTTTGTGACTGCTTTCTGCGTGAAATAACATTCCTGGGGTTACAAGACACCAAAAGCCACACCTTCCTATGAGACAAGTGCAGTTCCTCTTCTCTCTCATCATCTTCCCCCACAACTCTCTATCTGCTTGTTCAGGCAAGATGTAATCTTTTAGTACACCCTCATGTACTCACGAGGGCCACAAAGTTCATTCCATGCTTCATATTACTGAACAGAGACCCATTATCTGTTTCGTACATAATGTTAAAAGGCCAATGTCCTACTTTTTGTGCATTTTAACCTTCCACTTAAGTGGATGTGGTTTTATTTAACCAAAAACAGTCAGAATTCCTTTTTACATGACCATTTTACAACCTTTCCTACCATTAGAATTAAATATAACAGCATTTTTATGACTGACTTATTGGTTCCTCTATTCAGATGAGACATGGTTTGGTGTACAAAGAGAATATAAAAACATATCTGTAGCAATGATTACTTTAACTGAGGTTATATACATAAAGCAAAAGATTTGTATGAGAACAAAGACAGTATAAGTGTAGCAGGAGTATTAAGTAGGGTGTTACAATACACCATATTGCTGTTTAATTAACAGTTTACAGCTGAAAATCAGCCCGTTGTTATTACATGTGTACCGTTCTTATAAATCTAAGCTGAACAAAGTAAAGTAAATATGATAGTGACCTTTGCCAAAGTGATATCGCCAAAGGCTTCACTGTGCAAATTGAGCGTCTCAGCAGTCACTAATCATTTTATCGTGTGCAGAGAGCGTCCTGACCAACTTCAAATGTTGGAGATGACTTTCTGTGGATGTCTGGACAAAATGGGCAATAATCCAAACAAACATAAATAATTTGTTTATTTTCAATACCTTGATGTTAGCTGTTGTCATTTAAACATGGAAACCAAGCATATAAAAAAAACATTTCAGCAAATTACAACTACTGGAAATACAAATATATAATTCAAATTGTAAAAATAAATAAATAAGTAAATAAATATACCGGAGAAAAAAAATAACCACGGCCCAATTTGACTGTAAAAAAAACAACAATCAGACATATTTATGATGTGTACACCCTCTACTTGAAAACTTGATTTTTTCACTTTATATCATCCCATCCTAATGTCCATCATGATCCAGACACTGGGTTAAGGAATGTCTACAGAATAAGAATCCATCATATGTCTTAGAAATGATTGAAGAGGCTTGATGAAATGGGCATATCAAGCCAAAAGCAATGTGATTCATCAACGGTTCATTATGCAGCGCATCACTTTTTTATCTCTAAAATGAGTTTGTTCTTCAGACCTACTATTCTGATATTTAACATGTCTTCTGCTTTGACTTGATGTGAAAGGCCTGTAACAAATTATAAGCCAGCATGAGTTGTACATGGAAATATCCCCCTCATCTCCCCTCCTCCTTCTGTCTGTCTCTTTCTCGTCTCTCACTCACTCACTCACTCACTCTTAGCTCTCTCAAAACATGTCTGGTCATAATCATCTTTTCCTTTGGGGATTATTAAATCCATGGCCAGTCAAAGGAAAAGTGCATTGGACAGAATTAACGTTGCATGCCACTGTCCAAGTGCCACTGTTGCCCTCATAGCATAATCAGTCCCTCAACAATAACAACCTCCTACTTCCTGTCTGTCACCATAACAACCATGGAATGCTATCCTTGGCTGCTATGGACCAAGCTCTGAACAGACCAATGGGAGACCAGTCTAGCCCCCCATAGCAACAGCTTGGCGGCCAATCAGGAACCCCGCCAGCTCTCCGCGGTTCGGGTGTCTCCTCCTGAGGTACGCAGTGGCAGCACCAACTAACTTGCTGGCTGAGAGATAAAGCATAAACCGTGATTCACCCACATGCATACTCCTACACACACACAGTCACATTCATATATCCGTACACAAAGAACAGGTTGTTTGTTCTAGTCTGGCGTCTGGTGGTCATTTTGTGAGTTATGACATGAGAATGTGTGAAAGTTTGTGTTTATGAGAATCAAAATGCCACTGGCATTATCAGGAATATATTTGTTTATTGATCAGAGTGCAGACGGGCCCAGATGAATGGGGAGATAGAGTGGGGTCTATGAATAACAAGCTCTGTGGGCCATGTATTTGCCGAAAGGCTGGTGGGATTTGTATGCAACGGTTCCTGCCCAGCTCCCAGCTGTGTTAATCTCCTGACCTGAGTAGGTGTCAAGGCCAGTGGGGCAGAGAGCCAGAAAAAACATGGCAACCTAATGCAGCACAGCTTTTTGGCTGTTTTGTTGGGATACAGCACATTGTCTCATCCTCTCTCCCCTTTTCGGTTCTTCTGCTCTTTTGTCCTCTCTCTGCTCTTCTAAGCTTGCACTTCTCTTTGTCCTGGTCCATTTGGCTCTTTCAGTTTTCTCTCGTTTTATCTGCAGTGTTTTTTAACCACTACAAGCCCGTATAGTCCTTTGAGTGTTTTTCACCATCCGTTTCCACTCTCATTTATTTTTTAATGTCTTGTTTTTCCTCTAGGTTCAGGAGTTGGGTCAGACGGACACATGATGCAAACAAATTCTTGTGTTTAGCAGTTCTCCCAGGTAACACAGTAACCAGATTACAGCTAAACAATGATGAACCCGTCAGCTGCTGATCCAATATTACTTGCTGAGCTAAACAAATGACTCGAGCATAAACACACAATCACAGTGGAAGTTTCTGCACACAAAATAATTTACACCCTTTATTGTATTTACAAATAGGAAAAAAAATGTATTCATGAGTATGAACAAAATTTGGGTTCATGGGTTGAACACTTAAACAGTTAAACCCTGGTCATGCCACCATCATTTGCGGTCGGAGAACATTTGTTCCTAATCTCTCTGGGTCGCTAGGCCCTTTCTATCTATGACTATGCAGGTATTTGTTAGCTGACATAACAGAATAGGCCGTTACCATTCTCTTTCAAGAGTGTTGGGCGGTTGAATGTCTGAAAAGATATGGTTGTCTTTCACAAAACTCTTTCAGAAATTGGGGACAAATATGGAGAAACCAGACACCTCAAATTAACATTAGAAATCTTTTACAAATATATTGTAAATGACTGTTTCAAAACATGTATGCTGAAAGGGAGTCTTTCATTATCAGTATTGCGGTTCCATTCATCTGTAATACCTGTACACATATGTACAGGCCTAAACACACATACCACCTCCCATCCTCCCTCCATACATACATACACAGGCAAACAAACTCACCTCAATTGGGCTGAAAGCTGAAGCGCTCAACAAGATTAAATGGGTTCAGCTACTGCTATGTTTACACACCCAGCCCCAAAATCAATCAGCTAGTCTACCATTACCCTGCTTACTAACACCTCTCTCTCTCATACTCTCTCTCTTTCACCCTCACTTACACACACAAACAAACAATTCTGTCTGCCACCATATTCCTCCATCCTGCCCATAGTCATTCCACTCTCTCTCTCTCTCTGTCATCATTTTGCCCTTGCCTCAATCCCGTTTTTTCTGTTCTATGTTCGGAAAAGTGCGTGAAGCCAGTAAACACAGATTGAGATTTCACTGCGGCTGTAAGCTTACCAATCCATTCAACAAACCATGTGCCTATTGCAGTTTCTAGTCTTGGTCCTAGAAATACCATGACTAGTGACATGTGATGTGTTTTGAAGTTTGCAATCCTTTGTCTCACAGCAGGAAATTATATTCATTTAACTAATAGAAAAGAGAGAGAGAGAGAGATGGATATTTTAAACTTGACTCCTCTGTCCCCATATCTAATAAACATGACATATGAACATATAAACTGTAAGTCACAAGTCCCCTTTTGTGGAGAATATGCATAGATCCACAATGACTTGAAAAGACCATGCTTGTCATCCAGACTGATCTGATTACTAGATTTAAAAAATATGATAATCATTTGGTAATCACTTTGAGACACTCCTACTGAACTAAACATAAAGAACACATCCTCAAGTATTAAAATCAACCAGAATCTGTGGCTGCGACATATGAAACCATAAAATAACTAGAAATGTCCCACTAAAATCAAGCAATCCAGTGGTTAATCACAGGGTACTGTGCAGTGCTACATACACATTTGAGCTTTTATCAGTGACCAGTTAATTAAGTGACCAGTCATCTGCCTGAATGGCCCGTGCAAACACTTGTGATGGTATATTATGTTCTTGATGTTATTAAACGTTAGGGCTGGATGACTAGTGCCAGACAGACAGGGAGATCAGCAGAGATTCAGAGCCACCTGTTCCTCCCCACAGCAACCTGTCCCCTCCTACCCAGCAGTGGGGCCTCTGTCTGTGGGCTCCTCGCACTCACGACTTCATTACTCATCTAAACCCAACACGAACAAACTATGAGCAAAGCCACCTACAGTACAGACTGTGCGTGTACTTCTGCGTTATGCCCTGAAATGACGAGAACGGTGTGCATGCGTGTATGTCGAGCACAGCATCGTGTCTGGATAGCTTTCAGCTCCTGACTAACTTGGCTGACAGTAAGGGCATGGAGTGTGGCGTGCATGAGTGTACATTTGTCACAGTACATGGGGTTCAGTCTAATGTGTCACCACACACTGCGTCCTACGTTCAGAACCTCTCGTTTTCTTTCTATTATTTATTTATTTATCAATCAATCTGGCCATAACTTTCATTAAAAAATGAATGAAGTCAGGCTCAATCACTGGAAAATTGGCCACGCAGCAAAATACCCCTTTTTCTTGTGCATTTTTATATATATTCAGTTATCACTTCTATGCCAGTGATGGGGAATAAACAAATCAGTTAATCTACTTATTGTCTGTGTACTTAGTAATCTTTACGTTTAATAATCTTTATTTCTTTTAACAACACATTGCATAAAATCTGCTCATAACATTTCTTCGTGTCGGCCTGCCATGCATAACCTTTGGCGGCAATGGAAACAAAACAAAAATGAACCTTCAAAATCACTCACCACCCTCCCGATCAAACTCATTACATTATTACAATCATTCATGTGGCAGAAACTTTTACCCAAAGCAACTATAGGAGGAAACACTCAAGTTTCAAAACAGCATGAGACCCAGAGGAGAGTTCTAAGTGCTACAATCTTTATGTAGGAATAAAGCAAGAAGTGCATTAGGAGAGGCAAGAAGATAGACAGTGCATTAGGAAAGGAGATGCTCTCTGACAATATGACTCTTCAGGAGGTTTCTAAAGATAGAGAGAGATTCTGCTGCTCTTTCTGGCTTAGGTAGCTCACCGGGTAGCTCATCCGGGAACTACAAATGAGACCAGTCTGGACCGAGTTTGTGTAGGGACGGCAGAGCCAGATGATGTTCCCTGGAGGAGCGGAGGTAGGGAGTAGGAACATAACCCTGAATGATAGGATTAAAGTAGTTGGGTGCAGATCGAGATGTAGGAAAGAGTTTGGGCAGCCATGGGTAGCCAATGTAGGTCAATCGGCACCAAGCAGCATCCAACAACCCCAACATCACACTTAACATGTTGTTCCATAAAAAAGACTGAAAATAGTTTTATTTTGTTGCTTTAAAAAATAAATGTACTTGATTGTTTTCGGAGTTTAAATAATGAATTTTGTTATGAAAAAGAAGCAGCACAGGATAGCTCATAGTTGGGTGATGAACGTAAAGTGAGTCATGTTTTATTGTCCTGCCTTAGCAGAGTTCACTAGAGGCTAACAAATCCATTTTTAAGGCAGATTGAGATTTTTTTTACTACCAAACTGGCCAGGTACCAATTTTTGGGGCCGATTTTTATTACCTTATTGGCCCTATTCTTATTTCTTATTTTTGACTCAGCATAGAGAGTTAAATAGCAAAGAATGCACATCTACAAGAAGACCTGTAGTCGGATATTGCAGGTGCAGGATGCAAAAAGCCTGAAACCACACTTTACAAATGAATGTGGATTCAACAGGCCCAGAAGATTGCTTGTAGGAAGCATGTTCCCCTACTAGCCCTCAAATCTAGGAAACATTGAGAACAATTTAGTGTAAAATTACAGCATTGGGAGATTATGTAATGTATATGTTCCCTTTTTAAAACAGATTGACGAACAGATTAGCATTATTGTAGAGCACAAAAACAGGTTTTGAACTACAGGGAAATAAGAAGTCTGGCGGCTGCTATGGAAGAGTCCCATGTCACAAGGAAATCAATATTCTTCATTTAAAATTTCAGGTACTACAAATAGTTTCCTGATTTTCTTTTAACTAAAACGATATAACTGAAGTCAGCCTTTGTTGGGAGCGACAAACAGCTGATATCCATTTATGACTAACTTTGAATGCGCATCCCTAGACTTCACTAGATGGCTGAAGTAAATGTGAGCTCCTTCTAAGCCCATTGTAAAGTGTACCTGCATTTCAACATCTTTTGTGTTCTGTAAGTCAAGGCCAAAACACCGTGATCTTTATCCTATTTGTGCTTTAAGAAGTGGTCATCACACTGCATTAACACCGAAGGCGCCTTATGCTCGATGGACAACAAAACGCATAAGAAAAGAAAAAATAGCACATGTACATCCCCTCTGTGTTCTTATTACACTTTTATTACTTTCTCGTCGTTTATTGATCTTTTTGCTTCCTTCCCTTCTCTTAATCTCATTTTATATCGGACTCCTACTCTCTCTGCCCTCTGATTCAACAGTTTTCGTTTCTCTCAGTTCTTAACAAAAGGACAATTAAACACTTTTGGAAAAATATGAGTGTTTAATGTCAAGCCGCTTGTTGACATGTTTGAGTTATGTGGATCTCTTTCACATTGTGAGTGCATGAAGAACATGCTGGCAAATATAACAGCTCAGGAAATGTCCATTACCTGCCGAAAGCAACGTCTATTTATGCCTTTGATAAAAGAAAAGTACTTCATTAGTGAGCTGATATCTACTGCCCTCTGACTTGTCAGCTGAGCCAAAAATGAAAAATACATGACTAGACATTCGTCCATTTATATTATTTACCAAGCAAATGTGCTTCTATCATTATTTTGTCCTTTTTGATATCAGCAAATATCTCGATGCTATTTTCGATACTACAGGGGGAGAAAAAACAAACACAGGAACTTCTTAATAAATAATTTAAAGTGTGCTCACGGGACCCTCGCACCAGTTCTCTGCGGAGGAGAACCTTGCTCGCCAGGTCTCTGGGAACTGAGGGTCCCTGTAAAATTTCACAACGCTATGTTTTTCCTCTGCTGAGCTAAAGGGCAAAATGCTCCGTTTTAGCCAGCTTAGGACTTAGCCAGCTCAGAACTTGAGTGCTCGCTCCATGGAGTGATGAGGCTCGGAAAGTCCGTGCTCACGGGACCAACACACCGGTTCTGCAGGGAGGAGAGCTTCGCCATAGTTCACGTTCAATAGATCTGGGGGAGCTGAGGGTCCACGTAAAATTTCACGGTGCTCGAATGTTCCCCGGACCCAAAGCTCCTCCTGGCTCTCTACGGAGTCCCGAGCCGGCTGTCATGTAAACACTGAGTCCTCCAGGTAGCCGGGGGAGGGGCAGCAATGGCTGTTGAAAATTGTTGATGGTGATTTCCGTGAGCTGGCAGATGCAAAACTTGCATTTAAGTATCGATCGATATCAAGGCAAATTGATATCAAACTCGATACTAAATTTTAATATCAATTACTATCTGAGAATCGATTTTTTGACATTAATATATACATACATATTGTTAACCTCAAACTACAGAGAGCTTTAAATACAAACACTAAACCGTTGTTACGGCTCGGCCAGTGGCCGGTAGGGGTCACTGTTTTTGGTTTTGTTATGGGGGCTTTTATTTTGAATTCTGTGCGTGTTTGACTTGTTTCTCGTT
>JBBPDC010000109.1:684446-711433 GCA_037974485.1 Hemigrammopetersius urotaenia | reverse complement strand
TCACTCACTCACTCACTCACTCACTCACTCACTCACTCACTCACTCACTCACTCACTCACTCACTCACTCACTCACGTACGTTCTACTGGCTCTCTGGCATCTTTAATTTCTCTTGTTCCCCAAGCTCATTTTCTCAGTTTAGGGTTTAACTGCTACAGCTTGTGGGTCTTTTTTTTTTTACATAACAGATTTCACGTTGTGAAAAATTCTTCTATGCTGTGCACCCTCCTAACACCTCCAATCCTCCACACACACACAGACAAGTGGATGCACCCACACACACACACACACACACACACACATTCCTAAACAATCTACTAAATCTTTTTTGCCGCAAGATCACTGAATAACAGTGTGGCGGAGGAGGGAGATGAAGATTAGATGTTCTTTCACAAAGTGACCTCATATAAATGCACAAGTCAGTCTCCAAACACTGTGTGAGAACCTGAGGGATTACAGAGATCATCAAATTTATTTCTGCAATTACCCTGACGATTATGTCTGTGGCCAGATAAAAGGGCTTTTATGATGATTGCCCGGAGGACGTATGTGTATCATCTATCTACCTGAGTCTAAGCTGGTCAACAGCTGCAATACCACACCAGCTGAAAAAGCCACCACTGGAGCCACACTGTGTGAAGTAGAGCCGGACTGATCAGAGGACAGCCTGGAATGTTTAGTAGCTAAAGATACATACAATAACCAATAATATTAGCCAATATTATTATGCATTATGCAAATAGAGAACAGTGACTTATCATACTGATGTAATGGCCTTGTCACATGACTACTGATCACACTTTTTACACTCAAACATAAATATAGCTTGGATGCACTCAGTGTTTGTGAACAGGTTTACCAAGTCAGTTTAAATTGCTGTTATAATTGCTGAGTCACTGCCAGGTTGACAAAGTATTAAACCATTGAACAATTTAACAAATGCCAAAATTTTCCTCATATTTTGTTATAAGGACTGTTTTAGTATGGTATGTTTCTGAATGAGGCACATTTATAATCAGCCAATGAGAACATAGCTAATTTGTTTGTTGCTTCAGTGGTTAGAGCACTTGCGTCTCAACACAAAGGTCAAGTTCAAACCAAGTCGAGGGCCAAAACAGCCAGTCTAATTGTAAGGGATAAAGACAGTCTGGAAAATGTAAAAATAAATTATGAAAGTACATAAATGTAAATTAAATCCTCACAATTTAGCAAATGCCATCATATCACAGCAATGTGATCAATACAATACAGAGGTCAGTTCATCTGCTGTGTCTTCAAAGATACAAGTAAATCTGTGTAACCTCAAAACCGGCCTCAACATTTTATTAACCAAATGACCTAATGGATGAGTCCAACGGCTGAGATTCATTTGGAAACCCTTTCAGTACAGACATGAGAGCTTCTCGTGAATTCAGGGAGCTAAAAAGGACTTTTCCATGATATCAGTGTGGGAATTGTATGCCAGATATAGAAGACTGCCTCTGATGCACTGAGTGCAATTACTGTAAAAGCACTCAACGAAAGGAATTCTTCCAACAAAGCTTCCCAGCTCTACCATACTTTGTCCTTTGGTGAATGCTGTGACTCACAATCAGCCAGAATCCGGCGCAGGTCACACTGCCACGTGAATGGAAGAAAATGAGTGATGCTCACTCCCGCTCCGTTCAAAAGAACATACTCAATAGGGCTTCAGAGTCAATAAGTCAGCAGGACTCAGCATGTGTGCAAATCATCTACAGAATCTGCCAAGAAAAGCATGACTAGATGAGCCATTGGAAAAAAGACTGCACTGTGCTATTGGGCCTATGTACAATGTGGCTAAAACTCTAACACATACAACCATATATATAAGTAATATATTATATATATACATACACACACAAACATTAAATTATTTGATGTGACCCTTAAATTCAGTGTCCTTAATGGCTCAATTAATCAATGGACATTAATCACTTTTCAGCACTAATTATGACACCTGACAACCAGCCAAAGCTCCATCAATGGCCTTGTCAATCCCACTACATGCATGGCCTGGACCAGTCAAGCTGTCTTTCCCATTAAAGTGAGCTGTGATTGGGTGGTTTGAGTCGGACAACTGCTCGGCTTATTGTCATGAGGCGTGGGTCCCCAGTCATGACTAATCAACTCTGATTGTACATGTGAGCCAGCATGCAGCTCAATCTTTGGGCCGTGCCTGGGGACAAAATCATGACCGTGTCCTGGCTGCTCCGCTGCTGCCACGGTGGTCGATGTGAGGCATCATGTGCTAACAGCAACTGTCTGTCATGAGCACGGAGTCTGGCCGGAGACCAAACACCAACGCCGCGTGAGCAAACAAAGCCATTTACGTGTGTGTGTGTGTGTTAAGAATGCCACAAAGAGAAAACACACAGACACACACACACACAGCCATGTACAACGATTTGTTTATGATCTGAGCATCCTCTGCTGGGCGGCTTTAACTTATTACCTCAAATCATATGTCATAAATTAAATAGAGAGAGAGAGACAGAGAGAGAGAGAGACAGAGAGAGAGAGAGAGAGAGAGAGAGAGAGAGAGAGAATGACTCGAGGCACCAGCCAGAGATCTCTTGCCGTTTGTTTTGGGTTGTTTTCACAGCTCTCTCTGCCCGCGTGCTTCAACATGCTCCACCAACTGACAGAATGTCTCTTGGAATCAGAATCATAGGAATGAGGCGGGAAACTGCAGATAAGGGGGTGTGAGACCTAAGCAACAAATCTGAGAACAGGACCAGAATTAGACTCAGGCATAGTATTGGGGCAAAATCTTAGGCACCTGAGAAAATAATCTTTAAAATGGTTTAGATGAGCCACATCAATATTATTAAATATACAAAAGTATACATAACATTATACAATAAATAATTATTTTATGTTGAGTATGTCAGCGTGTTCCTTGAGGAAGTCCAGTTTTAATTGTAGTTTCCATCAGAAACCAGGTTTTACTTAATCAGACCTTTATTACATTAAACCAGGAGCTGCTGATGGAATTTCACAAATCCAAACAAAGGCTGGAGACAGATACCTGGACCCAAACCTGTGGTCTCCTTACCAGTTTACAAAGCTATTTTATTTATTTTTTTTTTTTTTAAAAAACAAAACAAATCTTGATACTTTTTACTGCTTTCTTGTTTGTTTGCATTTATTCTAATGTTAACTTTGCTTACAGAAAGGCACGAAAACAAAATCACATGCTGAGAAAAATGGCTTTCAACAATTTGCATAGGTGTCTAAAAGTTTTGCACATTGACCTCTGAGTACATTATATAGGAGTACTTAAAATTTTCTGCATGATTTGAATATGTTAACATGTTTTGAGTGAAACTCTTAAGTAAAGCCATCAGTGCAGTATTGAGGTTAATGGTGAGCCACCCAGTAAGCCCAGCCAAAGCCTTGGGCCACTTACAGCACCACGTTCAGCAGTTCCATGAAATATACAGCACACCCCAACAAAATGGATGGCAGATCTGTCACGTCCATAAACTGAAGGGAGGACTGAGGGAAATCAAAGAATCACATTATAATGACATCTGTATACCTCCATGTCCAACTCCACGCGCCATTAAAGGCGCGCGACCTGTCCAGCATCAAATGTGCTGAGGTTCGTTTTGATGGCAGGAGTCGAGCTCGACACTTCTGCATATCATGAGGAATCAGCACGGCACGAAACCTCGAAGACGTGAAAGTAGAAGGGCTAAGTAGGCCATGACATATTGATGGTGTTTGGTGTCGTGTTTATGGTGCGTGCCAACTAATGAGCTGCTGGTTTAGGACACACTCCGAGTGTTTTTCCATCACATACCTGGTGTTTTTACGCAGAAGCTGGAGTGGCCCAGCTCCTGGCTGCCATCTCCGTTTCTACGAACAAAGCGAGGAGAAGAGAGGAGAGGAACGTGAATGAAGATGTGGACTCACTCATCCTGGTCGAGAGGAATGGGCACGAGCATCCTGCGCTCGCCAGCGCTCGGGCTGCGTCCTTGGTCCCGGTTCCAACCAGCCATCAGCCGCATCTCTGACTCGGTTCGCTCAACGAGGCCTGAGAAATTCTCCTCAGCTCTCCACACTTGGTCCAAATGGCAAAAAAAAACCACAACAAAACACCTCAGTACAAAGCTGCTGAGGCACCCACTTTCTCCCACTGGGCCGTCACTAGTCTCTGCTCTAGCTGGAGATCTTGCAGCCGCCCTCTTCCTTCTTTCACCGTGTTACAAATGACTACATGGTTGATTTGAGAAACAGCCAAACGAGCAAAGCGGGCACCACACAGTGAGAGCTGAATGGTCTTCTCCACGCAGAGCTATGGCCATGACCTCACTAGATCTGGGCCGTACCATTTCACGTGAACAGACGGGGTGGAGTAAAAAAAATATAGGACACTCGATTGTGTATTAGGTAGTGATTAGAGTCAAATTCAAATTCAACCGATTCTTTCAAACTGATCTGTAGTGACGGATAATTTGATTCTGTTTAGTGAATCGACTCTTTCAAAATGATTTGTTGTGAGGGGCATTTCGAACAAGTTAGTGAATCGACTCTTTTAAAATTGAACTGCAGTGATTTGAAATTGATTCAGTTCAGTGAACTAACTCTTTTAAACTAACTTAAACTGTATTGATATGTATTTCGTTTCAGATGAGTGAACCGATTATTTTAAATTTGAATTGTAGCTACAGAAAATTCTATTCAGTTTAGTGAACCGACTCTTTTGAACTTGAACTATTTTCGTGGGAATTTCTATTCAGATTGGTGAGCACAGAGTTTTCAACTTGAACTATCGTGATTGGAAATTCAATTCATTTCAGTGAACCGACTCTTTTAAATTTTGACTGCACAGATTTGGAATTTTATTCAGTTTTAGTAAATTAACTCTTTCAAACTGCACACAGTGTGAACAGCACGAAATTCTTCCTCTGCATTTAACCCATTCACCAAGTGAAGTAGGGGGTAGCCAGGAACACGGCGCCCGGGGAGCAGTGTGTGGGGACGGTACCTTGCTCAGGGTACCTCAGCGGTGCCTAGCGGTCTTGGGGATCGAACCCGGACTTTCTGGTCGCAGGGCGGATGCCTTAATCACTGTAATGATGGGATTTTTTTAGATTCAGATTAGTAAACCGAATCTGTAAGCTTAGTGATTGGAGGCTGTAGTGATGGGAAATTCAATTCAGTTTAGTGAACTCATTCTTTTAAACTTGAACTGTAGACTCTTGTCAGCTGAACTGCACTGATGATAAGTTGAACTGCCCAGAGGCATCATTAGGTCAGGGGGTCTGAGGCTGCAGCCCTGTATCCCTGAATCTCCAACTGATTTGGATCCTTCATGTGGGGATCCACGTGAAGGATCCAGATTAGTTGGAGATTCAGGGATACCAACTGTTTTGAGGCATAATGCTCAGTAATTGCAAATCATTTCAAGTGTTTTGATGCTTACTGCTCTGTAAATCTCTGTAAAAAACTAAAACCACACCCCTTCCACTACAAAACAATACATTGCAACAAATGTATAAGATAATTTAGGGTTTTATGAAGTTACATTTGAAAACTTCTTACTGATTTCCTTGCTTTGCAGTAACATGGTTGTAACATGTTGTGGGGACGCAAAAAATACGTCTGATTTGTTTGCACCAAAGAGATCTCTAAAACATTCTAAACTATTGCCAGCCTTTCAACATGTCTTTAAAAACAAGTAATACTGACAATTGCAGTTCATCATATTGTTTTAGTCATTTCACTGAGACTGGCACATTTAAATAGGTGAAATATGCCTCCTGGAATGGCCTCTGGGCCTCTGGGAGTCACCAATGAGAAACAGACCATTTTGTAAATCTGCTTATGACTGTACTCTGTAAAGTAAAGTAAAGTAAAGTTTCTTCTTATAGTCACGTGTCAACAGCACACAGTGTGAACAATGTGAATTGCACTGATGTGCTGATCAGTCATTGCTTAGGCTCCTATCACCACACCCACGTTTCATTTAAACTTAGGGGTAAACGCTGATTGTCCAGTCGTGGTTTATAACTGTCATGCACACCGAACATGTGACGGTAGCAACTACCCAAAACGCTTACGCAGCTACAGTGCTTCCTGTGGTTTGCTCGTTTCTGTTGACTCTGGAAGAATGGCCTCACTGGCTACATGGCGGCAGTGACGGTCTGGACGGACCACCAGAACCTCATGACTATCTAACAAGCCAAGCAACTAAACCCCAGGCAGGTGCAGTTGGCACTGTCCTTTGAACAGCTTATCTTCCAACTCTCATACGGTCCAAGGTCGAAAAACACCAAGGCGGATGCCCTCTCCTGCCAGTATGAGGCGGAGAGCCCCCAGGCAGACCCCACGCCTGTTCTACCTTCCCAGATCATCATCTCACCCTTCTGTTGGGAGACTGAAGATTGGATCTGCCAGGGGCAGACCTTGCAGTGCCCTCCAGCAGGCACCCCGGATAGACAACTCCACATCCCATCGGCTCTTTGGTCTGACGTCCTCCAATGGGGTCACTCCTCAGTTCTGGCAGCCCACCCTGTAGTCAAAAGGACTCTCTCCCTTCTGCAAAGGGCCTTCTGGTGGCCCTGTATGGCCGAAGATGCCAAGGAGTTTGTTCAGGCGTGAATGATGTGCGCCAGGGTCAAGTCACCCAACCAACCTATTCCCGGAAAGCTCCAACCTCTCTTTGGACCTTGTCGTCTCTGGTCGCACATTGCCTTGGACTTCATCACTGGCCTGCTAGAGTCAGACGGGAAGGACACCATCCTGACCATTGATGACCAGCTCTCCAAGGCTGTCCACCTGGTTGCTCTCGCCAGACTCCCCTCAGTTAAAACTACTGCTGAGCTGATAATAGAGCACGCAGTCCACTCACATGGGTTCCCCAAGGACACCATCTCGGACAGAGGGCCTCAATTCCAGCAATATCGCCGTTAACACCACCTGGGACGAGGGGGTGTCAGTGACAGGGTTTGGATTCCTTTGTCTCCACACCAAGTCAAAGAAACTCACTGGCCAGTTCGTCAGACCCTACAAAATTACCCACAGGATTAACCCTGTCACCTACTGGCTTCAGCTGCCTACCTCCGTCTGTGTTCACTCTGTCTTCCACATCTCTCAACTCAAGCCTATGTTCTTCTCACCCCTGGTACCTCAAGACCTTCCTCCTCCTCTCAGGATCATTGACGGTGGTCCTGTGTACACCTTCTGGCGGACCCTTGACTCATCCAGGACTAGCGTCGTTGGGTATCCTCTCAGCTGGGTCCACCTGGTGACGGTCCTGGAGGGGGGGTGTTGTCAAGTGATACACAGGGTCCTGGAAGTGAAGAGTGTTACATCCTATATAAACAAACAAGTGGTTACACACGGTGCTCAGTCACTGAGTTCAATGCCCAACTCAACTCAACTCCAGTTGGACACATGAGTACTCTGATCCTTTTCTATTTACTGTGCGTGTGTATGAGAAGGAGGATTCCTGGTGGGAACCCTTACTCTGTGCGCAGAGCGTTCTCAGACTAACTGCACGGCTAACCAACCCCCTTGTGTTCAATCCATGACTTGGTTCATTCATCATGTTGCACTGGGAAAACAGTTAGGCCAGTTTCCTGACAATAACTGTAACCAGCACCTCTGAAAAGCATTCAGAATGTTAAAATGTGTGTATATTTATAATACTTCAGTGACATGAGTAATAAGTCAGTAGTCCAAGAATGTGACATCCCATATCATCATCTACACATGCTTTTTAATGAAGCGTTACATTTTTGGCATCTGTTGGCTTTAGCAATCTTTTAGTCCTTTTAGCACCATTAGGCTGCTCAAGGATACTAAATCAACTGTTTAAAAACAACTTAAAATATAACTCCTGCCTTTAAAGACTCCAAAGCAGTCAGATTGATAAGGGCTTAGTGAAGGGCCAGTACAGACAAGTGCAGCCAGAATGATCCTGCAGAGACTTTGGAGTGTTGTTTGTGTGTTGATCTATGTCTTGCAGCTATGAATAAGGAGCCAGTCTTTTGAAAACTGTGAGTAAGTGGTTGATTCTGTTTTGTGATTTGTGTTGCTCAACGACACATAAGCAGACACTTTTACAAGTGCTGAAAGCGTAACACCACTAATATCTGTGTGTGCAGGTGGTGTTTGGCTTTTGTGTGTCATTACCTTCATGTGATGCTGCAAATACACAGGGTTGGCACAGCTATATGTCATATAATTACCCTGATTGAATTTCATCTATATCCCAAAAATAGAATATATTACTGAATTACTGTGTATTCTGCAGGAATCTGAAGGATATTTTCTATTATTTTTAAATACATCCATAGAGTTTTGTGTTTATTTTTAAATAAATAAAATTCTCTGTAATATTTACATAATGTGCCTTGTCCTCTGTTCTTTGTTTTTTTGGATAACATATCAGTCATTAAGATCGAAATTGGCACATTTCAAATAATACTGTAATCATAACGGGCTACTTATACATTGTAAAAAAACAGCATCACAAAAAAATTACATCACTTTCAGTATTGCATTGCTGTATACACCTAATACTTTACCTGTTCCCCTACAGCAAGGTGCCATTTTTCGGAACAGTGATATGTGATGCAATGACCCTGATTGTAACTGATCTATAGCCCAAAATACAAGACTTCTTCAGGCAAGGAAGTGGCAGCATTTTTATATTAAGTATAATATGCTATTGCAAGCCAAATGTTATTTATAAATATTTGTCATTTATATTTTTGTGTTTATTTTTAACCAAAAAGTCTCTGTAACAAATAAGGATATTAAAGTGCACAATTTCTCTTGTCTGCTGTTATTTCTTTCTTTTTTGGCGAATGTATCAGTCCAAATGAGATCCAAATTGGCACATTTCAAATGTTACCCTCCTCTAATCATAACACACTCATAACATGAAAAATATTACATCACATTTGGTGTTGCTAGTACTGCATTACTGTATATTTCTGATATTTATGTGTTACACATACAGTAATGATAAATCAAGAGGGAAAAATGAAAAAGCACCACATTGCACTGGCTGCAATAAACTGCACCCTAATGATGTGAAGAAATGAGTAAACACTTCGACCGTCTTTAACATTTAGCTGACCCATAAACAGCTGTTTAATGGAGGTAAAATACTAAGGCTACATATACTATATGGACAAAAGTATTGGGACGTGTGACCATTACAGTCACACGTCCCAACACGTAATTTAATAATAATAATTTAATAATAATGCTGGATTTAAATACATAGACTTTGTTATGGAGTTGGACCCCCCTCTGCAGCTATAACAGCTTCCAGTCTTCTTGGAAGGCTTTCCACAAGAGTTTGATGTGTTTCTGTGAGAATGTGTGCCCATTCATTCTGTAGAGCATTTATGAAGTCAGACACTGATGAAGTCCTCCATTCCAATTTATCCCAAAGGTGCTGGATGGGGATGAGGTCAGGGCTCTGTGTGGGCCAGTCAAGTTCTTTCACACTGAACTCATCCAACCATGTCTTTATGGATCTTGCTTGTGTCATGGCACTGTCATGCTGTTCTTCCCCAAACTGGGTTCAGAAGTTGGAAGCATGGTGTTTCCCAAAATGTCTTGGTTTGTTGAAGCATTAAGATTGTCCTTCACTGGAAGTAAGGGACCTAGCTCAAACTCTAAAAAACAGGTGTGTCCCAATACTTTCGTCAATTCAGTGTTCTTGAATGCTGAGTTGAACCCAGAACTGTCCCCCAGTGGCTGGAAAACTTACAGGACCATAGTCTCTAATCCTGTGCCGAATTTAATTAACTGAAATTACATAATTCAGTGGGTGGTTGGATTTACTGAAAAATATTTCTCCCTTAAATCAACGTGGGTAACATGATTAAACAGAGTGATTGTATTTAAAATGCAATGTAATTGAAACAGTGTATCGAAAATGTAGAGCCTCCTAGACATCGCATGGGGGCACTATTGTCAATATTTCAACTTTCTCTCATTCTCTCTCTCTCTTTCACTTTCCCTCAATTCTTTTCAAGGAGCTTTATTGGCCGTGAGCATGTACAGTATTTTTTTTTAAATATGTAGCCTATATTTAAAATAACGTATATATGTATAACAAAGTATATGTTTAAAATGAAGTATAGAGCGGCGGGAACTAGATGTAGCTAGTAAATCGTCAGTAGAGTCAATAATAATATTCCTATTACAGTACAGTAATAGAAACATCAGTAATTCTCTCTCTTTCTCTCTCTCTCTCTCTTTCTCTCTCTTTCTCCGAGTCTCTGGAACCTGAATTAAGAAAGTTAGACATTTGCAAGCTTCATGTAAATGTTGTGTAAATGACACCTGCGTGAGGTCGCTCCCAGCCCCTCCCCCGCGTTGGGGCACTTATCACTTGTCTTCAGTCGTGGACAGTATTACAGTGTTACAATATTGCTGTATTACAGTGTTAGTGTTACAGTACTATAGAATTACAGCATCATGGTATAGCAGTATTACATTGTTACAGTAATATATGCCGGGTCACTGAGAGCGGGGGGAGACCGAGGGGGAGATTTTTTCTTGCATCGGACACGGAAATCACCATCAGTCGTCTGTTTTTACACATCCCACCTGTTTTCAGATAGACTCCGCCCCCTGCTCAGGGACAGGCCGTAATGAGCGCGAGGCATATAGCCTATATATATATGTGTGTGTGTGTGTGTATGAAATATTATATAAAGTGTATATTTCTATGTATATAAAGAAGATGAAACGGCTAAATCTTTAAATCTGGTAGACCCTAAGTCGACCCTAAGGCTAGTTAGGTTAATAATATAATTTTGGGGTTGTAGATCAAGTCAAAATCATTCGTTCCATGTTTGTGCAAGTGGAATAGCTGGAAGTTGTGTGACCTGACGAACAGCCTTTGCTATCTAATTTGAGTTTGTTTAGTTTTATTTGTGTCGCGTGCAAATAATAATTTGATCTTACTCTCCTCAGAGCTCGAATAACTGTTTCATTTCACGAATCCCTAGACGCTCCAGTATTCAGTATTCGCCTCAGTTAAAAATGTCGTTGTTTTCAGCGCTCGTGGGTGGAAGTAAGGCATGATGTGTGGCTTGTCCCAATACGGGTGCGGAAAACATGACCCTCCGCACCTCCTCCACCCTGAGCTGCTCCCGCCCAGGCTGCATCCACTCCACCTGAACAATGAGGACTGGAGAGGGATCCTCGCCAGCTAATGGAAAGTAAAAGGGGGCGAGTGTTTGTGGACTATAAAAACCCACAGTTTGCTGTGCCGCATCACTTTCCTAACCGGCTCAGTTGGAGGACAGCCATCACTCCCTACAGGACAGAGCGGCCAACAGCTGGGACAGGTAGTACTTATTTCTGGTACTGTTTCCTATTTCTTCTATAATAAAACTTCAAAAAACTAAGAAAGTACATTAAAAAACTTTTTTGTGTATCTATAATACATATATATGTTTATTATTTCTATTAGTTTTACTTTCAGGAAAAAAGTGTTCGTTGTAAATGTAACTTTATTTCTTTTGCAGGTCTTGGGATGGGAAGTCAGTGCCACAGACTTGGAGAGAAAGGCACAGGTTCAGGTTGAGCACCTGTACTTGCTTTACGTTGAGCCACGCGCACAATACATGAGGATTTAGTTTTGTTCGTTCGGCTCGCGTTACGCAAGTGCAGACTGTCTTCAGCTTCATGACCTCCTGGCATCTTTTGGATGGGTTTCTTGACATACTGGAGCAAAGAACATAAGAATATTGTTGCTGGATATCCAGGACAAAATAATGCACTGGACTTTTTGTGGTTTATTAGACACGTTTTTAACAAAGAAGGTTTAGTAGTAAATTCAATTCACTCAGATCTTATAGCCAGTATTAAGGGCCCTACAGTATACACTCACTATAAATAGACTTATTGTATGGCAAATGTGTTATCAAAGTTATATAATTAACATAATTTCATAGTTTTTTTGTCTAAGAACCTCTTAACTGTAGCATTATCTCCTCTTCTAACAAAACTGGGTCAACTCACAAGACTTGATAACTAGCTGATGAGTCTATTCCATTATGTCAAAAGTGGGAAATAACACCAAAACATGTTGTGGAGATACTCCAGCATTTGTAATACTGTACAAAGAAAGGATACAAGGAAACATAGCACAGCATAACGAAACTTCTATCAAATTCTAACTGTGTAGAATCTCCCAAATTAAAACTTTACAGTTCTCAACATCTGGCATAAGTTAAAAATAATGTTTTAATTCCAGAGTCATTTTAGACCATTTTCTTTGGTCCATTCATAATGGGATGTGTTTATATAATGCAAAATTCATATGCAATAAAATAAAAAACTACAAACTCTTTATATGGACTGTCTCACCATCCTGCTATGCTCAGTTCTTGTCGAAATATGTGTTGCTTGAGTAACCTTTACGTTTAACTGCATAACAACCTGTAATAAGTCCCGTCGGAAGACTATTCAATATTCAAATTAAAATGCATCGGTGATGTTCATCTGCAGGTGTGCAACCTCACACGTCAAGATCAGTAAGTGCAGAGGCCCACGGTTGCCACGGCAACGGCCGATTCTGAGTCGAATCTGTGCGTGCGGGGAGACTAATGTGTAAACTGCACTAATAGGCCGAGGGTAAACTATTAACTACTGGAGCCCGGCCTCAACACTTTCCCATCAGACAGACCATCTGCCCAGGGCACTTAGAGCAGGGCCCGGCGCAGGTCTGAGTGCTCTGTAGCCATGGAGTCCATATCTCTGAAGTCAAATTGATTCAAATAAATCACCAGTCAGTGCGCAATGCACACACTCACTCACAAACACACCTGTTCGCTTTCACAGTGCGGACTCAGTCACATTTATGGCCCCTAATTCCGTATCCCGTCATCCTCAACGCACTCTTTCAATGCTGCATGATCATACGATGACGTGAACATTAATCCACCCCCCACCCCCCCCCGGACTTCCTCTTTGAACAGCACAAAAGAGGCCACGCTGTAGTCTGAGAGCGCAGGTCCAGCATCATAAATAATCCAAAATACACTTTGCCAGAAAGCAGAAATGTCATTGTTTGGAGCAGATGTTTAATTAACCAGACTTTATTAGATCAGAAGTTTGTGCTCTGCTCAATGACAGACTCGCTTAAGGCCATTGATTGTCCCCCATCACTAAAGTGGCTCTCGGGGCCATGTGTTTTACGAAAAGACCCACAATGCTAAACTAATGACAACGTGTAAAGCATGTTAATCTAAGTCACTCATCACTGAATGGGCTCTGGTTGGTCTTGAGCTTAGTTGGAAACGGAAAGGTCAGTTTAAAGGGACATGCAGGTTTAGATGTACCTATGCAAAGTGCATGTACACACACACACACACACACACACACACACACACACACACACACACACGCATACACAGTGCTGGTAAAACAGATGCTGTCTGCCTAGGTTTGAGCTGTCAGGGTCTTTTTATTTGCACATGCTCAGTTCGGGATTAGTTGCCATAGAAATGGTGAACATGTGGCACAGGTAATTTCTCGGTCAACTAACTATTCAAACTGCCTGTGATGTGCATAAGGACAAGAGCCATTCATAAAACATATGGCAAACATTTCTGAATTTTCAAAAGCTGTGAGCCAAAGCCTGAGATACTGGATCATTACAGACACTTTGATAATGACAGGGAAATGTTTAACCACTTATAAGTGCAAGCTAATGACAATTAAATAGTAAAAAAAACCCCTAAAAATATTTAATGATAAAAACAGGCCATTACACACTGTTTGGTTGACTTCTTTAGTGCACTTCTACACTGTACCTCTTTGGCCTCTTTAGTTTGCATATCAGATGGAATCTCCCTATAGGATGCAAATGGGATAATTTGACAGTGAAATGGGAGTAACTGTTGTGTGTATGTGTATAAGTGTAGGACATGTGTTAAATTACACTGCCCTTAACTTTGGAGCAATACGTACAGAGCCAAGGACAGCCCAGTGATGATCAGCACTGAAGACATGCGTCATCCAGGCTGGACGATTTTCCTTCACCTTCATGACAACACGAGCATGTTGATATGGGGCCGGTGTCTATTTATGTGTGTGTGTGTGTGTGTGTGTGTGTGTGTGTGTGTGTATTTGTGACACTACAGCATTAGTCTGACTTCAATTAGTTGTAGCAAGTTCCACAACTGGTTTGGTTAAAGAATCAATTGGTTATAAGAATGATACAAAACCTTAATACTCTCATTTATAAATATGACTGCCATTGGCATCTTAGAGCTTTCACACACACACAGATACACTATGCTATATCGACTCACAGCAGTTTCTCCCTAGCCTTTAGTGCTGAAAATGTAAGAAGGGTTTAGCTTCAATTACTGAATCACTTTACAGGGCAGCCAATCAGAGGAAAATTAATTTACATACATTAACTTAAATGTAGAGGACAACAAAGTCATGGCAGATGAAATGAAATAAATGAAAGTCATGGCAGATATACTATGCTATATCATATCACAGCAGTTTATCCCTATCCTATATCCTATATGCTGAATACGTAGGAAAAGTTGGATTGCTGGTTTAATGAACCACTTTACAGGGCAGCCAATCAGAGGAAAGGTAATTTACATACATGAAATTAAATGTACAGTACTAAAAAGTTTGTGCTTTTGGCTGCACAGGATGCCGTGTAAGTAAGACGTCTACCTGCACTAGCTTTGCTGAGAGGTAGTAATAAGGAGTAGACAAGCAAGTGAGACATTTTATTCACTGGGATCAAAGAAACACAGCCTGGGTTGAAGGTAAAGCTCAATTTGAATGAAGCATCACATTTTAAATTCCCAAGAAAGCCTCCTTTCTTAAACCAGAGCAAATTATTATTATTATTATTATTATTATTATTATTATTATTATTATTATTATTATTATTATTATTATTATTTTATTTTTTTTAATTGTGTAAGGGCTTGTTGTTAGCCTCCTTTAGCCTCTTCATCAATGGGACAACCGGTGAGAAAGTATTATTTAGGTGGATCATTCTCAGTACTGACACGGTAGTAGCAGTGTGTGTGTGTTGTATCACACACAATAGTGCTGCTGGAGTCCAATCTCCATCCATGTTTTTAGACACATCTAACCTGTTGTCATAGATGGAGAATAATTCATGATAGTTTATTTAATTCTATGCAGTTTGCGTTTATCTTCTAGCAGTCCATCAGTAGTCAGTTTCTGGCCACTGGATGCCATTGACTGAACAGTTTTAATATGATGTGGGTTCTCAGTGTATCGAAATTAAGCTGCAAAAGTGGTCCATTTTAAATGAAAGTCATGGCAGATACACTATGCTGTATCATCTCACAGCAGGTTTATCCCTACCCTTTAGTGCTGAATACAGGGAGAGTTGGATTGCTGGTTTAATGAACCACTTTACAGTGCAGCCAATCAGAGGAAAGGTAATTTACATACAGGACATTAAATGTACAGTACTAAAACATTGGTGCTTTGGCTGCACAGAATGCCGTGTAAGTGGACCTAAGCCGTCTGCCTGCACTAGCTTTGCTGAGAGGTAGTAATAAGGAGTAGACAAGCAAGTGAGACATTTTATTCACTGGGAGTCCATTCATTTTTTGCACTTTATCCCTTAGGGATCCTTGTTACAGTCCCTCTAAATGTTTAGTTAGCACCATTGTAGTGCTTCTAAAAAAAAATAATTCTAGCTCCACCCCTGGTCAGAGCAAGCAGAGATCTAGAGGCAGAGACAGAGGGGCAAAATGACATCTGTCACCATGGTGGAGATGGAGTTGCTAAACACCACCCCAACACGCCCACATGCATACATACACTCATGCACACGTACACACACAAACACACATAATGCAGAGCAGCAGGGCATGGTGTCCAGAACACAGCAGGCGAGGGGGCAGATGTGTAAACATGGGCTGTTTGCTCTACGTATGCTTTGAAAGGCCCAGGCGATGGAGAACAGGTGATGATTTAGTAGCAGCCCAGGCAGCTGCTGCTCCAGGCCTAAAAACCTAGTGAGTGTAATGGCACTGACTTCCTGTGTCAGGTCTGCTTTTTTCAATGAGTGATGTGAATGAATGGTGAAAGAGCAGGGTGGGAAGGTTTTATGAATTATAATCAACAGGGTACTAAGTCAAAATTCAACTTCTCCAAACCCCTCATTTCTGGTCATAGTTGTCCTGTGGAGCTGATTTGAATGGTTATCTTGTCCATGTGACTGTGTCAGTGTGTGTGCTTGTGTATGATGTAAATGGACTCATTTCCCTATGAAATGAGAGCTAAAGTGATGCATGGATGTGATCACCCTGCAATTCCAGCTTCCTCATGCACATCAACTCTTGCTTTCTACAACAGAAATGACTGCCACTGCCATCTTAGAGCTTTCACACACAATTTTAAGTATACAATGCAAGTCTTCCGCACAGTTTTTGCGATGCTAACTCTGTCTCTATATAAATGTACATGAGTTACTACTATTTTAAACTACTTTATAATCAAAGAAAAACAACCTGGGTTGAAGGTAAGGCTCAATTTAAAAGAAGCATCAAATTTTACATTCGTCAGAAGCTTTTATCCAAAGCGACTTCCATTCCTTAACTACAGGGGGCAGTCTTCCTGGAGCACCTTGGGGTTAAGGATCTTGCTCAGGGACCCAGTGGTGGTGCTAAAGGTAGAATTCGAACCCATGACCTCTTGGTGCAGAGGCAAGTATCCTACCCCTAGGCCACCACCACCCAATTTTAAATTCCCAAGAAAGTCTCCTTTCTGAAGCCAGAGCAAATTGAGCAGTTGCTCTTCTCACAACTACCTCAAGATGTCAGCAGGTGACCAGAACATTTAGATTTTTTTATTACAGGGCCCACCACATGAAAACTCAAATTCATCATTTAATGAAGTAAACATGCTTGCTGTAGAATAAAAATATTGTTAATGTTTCACAATGTACCATTCACTCTCCAACCCATACAATCCCTATAAAAAGTTAAGCTGCAAAAACAGTACTTTTTTATTTCATAGCACGTTCATACACCATCTATTCAGCCCCCAGCAATTTAGTCCTGTCCATTCACAATGAAGTTATAAGCAGCTGCTCAGCCTGAAGAGCCTGCTGAATATGACACAATACAAGGAACCCAATCAGAATGGAGTTGGTTTACATAAATCATTCATAATTATTTTTTTTCTTGTGGAGTGGTTGTGAAACACTATATGGACATTTTGGGATGCCTGATCATTACACCATTAAACCATCAGGGACTTTAATGACTTTAATTGCATTGAAATACATAGCCTTCAATGTGGACTTGGTCCCCCTTTGCAGCTCTAACAGCTTCCACTCTTCTTGAAAGGCTTTCCACGAGATTTTGGAGTTTCTGCATGAATTTCTGCCCATTCATTCTGTAGAGCATTTATGAAGTCAAATGCTGATGTTGGACGAGAAGTCCTTGATTCCAGTTCATCTCAAAGGTGAAATCATGGTGTTATTCAAAATGTCTTGGTATCCTGGAGCATTAACATTGCACTTCACTGGAAGTAAGGGGCCATCTGCATTTGGTAATGATGAGGAGTGTCCCAGTACTTTCGTGAATATAATGTATTTTAAATCTGAAAACAGATGAATGTTTCAAAGTAACACATGACCATCAGTGGCAGTCAATCTACTGTAGCACAGAAGACAAAGGCCATAGAACCATTGACCCCCTTTGTTCAGGACCATAACAATGATGCTACGTTTTCCTGAAGTTCGGAGAGCGGGACATTTTCAGAAACATTCAACCAGAACATATGCTCCCACGGAAGAGACTACGAAAAGTGACACTGCTGTGACTGATTTGCATGAAAGATATGAATAAGTAGCAAAGTCTCTCCAAATTCTCTTTATCATTCAAATGGATAGAAACGTGATGGGAAGATTCTGTATGTGAGTGTAATGATTTACAGAAGAAAAGACTGAAAATAACACTTAAATGTGAATGAAAAGGCTTTGAAGGTATCCAGGTTCCATCCCAGTGATGACAATAGTAGGAATATACACTCTCGAATGCAAGTGTGCTCTAAGGGAACCCTCATCAAGACACAGGTTGCATGATTTTTGCAGATCTTGGTTCCTGAACCTAGTGGACACACTGAGGGGATGCTGTTGGTATGAGGGTGCGTGTATGTGTTTGTGGGTGGGTGGATGGATGGGGTGTGGGATGCAATGTGTGTGTATGTGTGTGTGTATCTATATCAGGGAGTGTTTTCGATGAGTCAGAGCAATGAAGGCCATGATGAACAATAAAAGGACTTATGCTCTCTTTTGACCCATGCTGCTGAGCAGGCAATCCCGCTGCACATTCTGCAGTAACCACGGCGACAACAGCTATATAAACCCCTCTTGGGGGGAACGATCCCCGACATACATCACTCCACATCTCTCCCACTTTGGCACGTAAGTATGGAGCTTCCTCCACGCTCTGTATCTAGAAGGATGGGCCCTGTGGAAACAATATTCAACATACAGTCATCTGGACTTCCTAAGGGAGTGAGGAGAAAAGCCTATATGAATAAAAGTGCTAGTGTATGGAAGATTCCTGTCATGGACTGAAGGTTTCTAACACAGGCCTGTGGAGAATCCGTGCATTTGCCCACTGTTGCATCTCTTTGACGGCAGTAATAAGTGCATGTCGAGCCATCCATCATGGGATTCAAGAGGCCCCAGTCAGGCCAAGATAATACTCACCCCTGGGTTTCTATGGACAGAGAGGTCCAGGATGAGTGTCCATACAGAGTCTGCAAGACTTTCTTCTTACTTCTAAGGCTCAAGGGACTTGAATACGGCCAATGATTCCTTACCATTAAAGGAATACTTCCACATTTTTCATTCTAATTGTAGCATACAGTGCAAATAAATTCTATTTTGAAGCATAATTGGTAAAAGAAAAGAAGACCAGAAGACCTATTCAGTCAAAATGTGTGCTTCCGCAGCTGCCCATAGGCTTCTGTTGTAAATGTGGTTCATTTGTAACAGAACTGGCTTTCTGCACACATCAAAATGATTGTCCGTAGTGGCTGACTGCTTAAGATGCAGCAGAGAGAGATTAGGCTGAAAATTCTACAATACTTTAATCCCTGGCCTGGAGTAGCTTTGTCCTGCATATTTTGCTGTTTTCCCTGCTCCAAAACCAATGAAACAGAAAATCAGCACGTAGAGGGATGCTTCAGGGCCATGACTTGGAAAAGGTCACTCAAAGACAAGAAATTCCCAAACCAGTGACCGTAGATTAACAGCCGCATATTGAAAATGTACATGGTTTAATGTCACCTGGTGTTAATTAGTGGTAGCGCTGTCAAATGAATGCAGGTGGTCTCACAGCTCTCCTCATCTCCACAGCTGGAGAGAGCAGACAGGAGGCCACAATGACCCAGCAACAGCAGATGGAGCAGAGGGGTCAGTTCAGGATCACAGTGTGGGAGGAGGAACACTTCCAGGGAAAACGTTGTGAGTTCATGGTGGAGTGCCCCAATATCTTGGCAAGGAACTTCCAAAAGATCCGATCCATCAAGGTGGAGAATGGCCCGTAAGTGTGTACAAATGTCTCTGTGTTTGAATGGCTTGGAGACACTGGGTTGGGACCGAAGGGGAATTCCACTGAAGAATTTAATCTTAATTTATTTACTGAGATCAGAGTGAGATCTAAAGGTGCCTGCAAGAGAAACGTACCTGGATTTCTTTGAAGTGGTGGTAAGAACCATGGTTGCAATGTAAATATTATAATTGTTTTATGAACTACGCATTATCAGGTAGCTCATGTGTGTCTCCTGAGCTTTTATAAGTAATCATGTTAAAATAGGGCAAATGTGTCAAAATATGTTTTCTTTGCTATATTTAGGCTTGCATAAAACCATCAAAAAGACTAAAGCACAAAGCAGTGTATTCAAAAGCATTTAATGTAAGTATTTCCTGTGAGGGAGTGTTTAGAGCCATTAACTCTTCTGATGGTTTCTGTTCCCACTAGTGTGGATAATTATGAATAAATCATAAACCACATAATTATGTATTAAGAAATGAAGACTCCTAGTGTCTATCTGCAGGATCTGTACCAAACTGATAGTTGTCATTGACAATAATTTCAACATATCTCCTCTGTTTAGAGAAGAACAGAAAATATCTTGATTCGAAACTTTATAAAGGCAGCCTTTGGGCAGTTGCTGACTTCTGTAAGAAAATGCTTGATATACCTGATGATATGTGAATTTGAAACCAGGGTCGTTACAGTCTAACAGAACAATTGTGAAGATGAGGCACGTGAGAAAGAATGTCTACTAGGGCTGTGATGAACTTTTTAAAATAAAAATAAAAAATTTAAACACCAGAGCAACAGAGGTTTTGTGGCTAATTGGGAAAAATCCATAAACTCATCCTTTCAAAGTTCTTAAAATGGATATAATATAAAACTTTATTTAATCAGTTTTTTCTGTCTGATCATCATGATCTTTTGATGCAATGTTAAGGGCAGCCGGGATTTCACATTGGACAAAATAGAAAATGGACAAAAATAGAAATATTATGTTCTGATCTGACAGAGGTGATATGCTACAGACATGGCAGATAGAGACTAGGCTGGAAAATCCTGAAATATTCCTGCAAAGAACTGATCCCAGTGCTGATGCTAATGAAACTAATTGTTGATCCTCCCTGCTTCCTTTTCTAGCTGGGTGGGTTATGAGTATCCTGAGTATCAGGGCCAGCAGTTTATTCTGGAGAAGGGAGACTATCCCTGTTACCAGGCCTGGAGTGGCAACAGCAGCTACCGCACTGAGCACCTGCTCTCCTTCAGACCAATCAAGTGCGCTGTAAGAGTTACTATACGTTATTATCTCACTGTGTTACTGTTCAGCTGCTGAGTGGGTAAAACATGTATAAACAAAGTATGCAAAACAAATCAACGGCACAGTACACACTCACTGTGCTAGAGTCTTAGGCACCTGAGAATATAATAATCAAAAATTGTTTAGATGAGCGATGAGTGTTTTTTTGTATTCATATTACTAATTATTCTAAATGAAGCTAAAAAGAAAGAATACTAACAACATTATACAGTAAATAGTGATTTTATGTACATTATATCAGTGTGTAGAAGTCCTGCTGATGGAATTTCACTAATTCAAGGGGAAATCTGAAACAGAACCAGTGTTTTCTTCACCAGCGCACACAATATTAACTCCTTTGCAACAAACATAACAAATCTTGATACGTTTTACTGCTTACTTGTTTGGTTGGATTTGTTTTAATGTTAACTTTGCTTGCAGAAAAACATCATCACATGCTGAGAAAAATGGCTTTAAACAATTTGTATAGGTGCTTAAGATTTTTGCACAGAACTGTGTGTTTAATATAACATTTGAAAGCAAACTTTTAATTCCCATGTTCAGTTTGTCAATTATGATTATAAATTAGCCTGTTCTTTAGATTTGTGTTCTTATGCATGATGTCAGGCCTTTTGACCTCCATGCAGAACCACAGTGACAGTAAGGTGACCTTGTATGAGTGTGAGGATCTCCAGGGACGCAAGTTTGAGATATGTGATGACTACCCATCCCTTCAGGCCATGGGCTGGTGCAGTAAGGAGGTCCCCTCCATTAAAGTGAACTCTGGAGCGTAAGTAATCTTGCACAAACCTCTTTTACAAAAATGCAGCTTAGTCTTGGACTACACACAAAAATGGAAGGCTACTTATAGACAATGTTTACTTTTAGTTTTTGGGACTTCAGGACATATGATGCAGCAAGTTATATTTACTCAGCTTCATGTTCAAACACTTAATTCCCTCGGTTTTCAATTCAGTTACACCTGGTGCCTTCATGTGCCAAGTATCTGCCCAGTATCCTAATATGGTTCTGGTCATATGTGTTTACACTTGGTAGTCAAATGTGACTCTGGTCAGCCAAGCTGAAATCCGATTACCATAGTATGTGGCGAGTAATAAACAAATCAGCTCAAATACAAGAACCAATCGCCTGTGCTGATCCTCATTGTTTCTGTTTGATTCAAAAGAAATCACAATTTTGCACAAAACAATTAATATTTAAAAAAGGACACCTGTTCAGTATCCTTTTGGTGTCATACACCCATTGTCAGAATACATTGTTTACGGTGAAATAAAACGTTTTTTGTGTAACAAGGGAATGTTGACACAAACCTAGTGTTTCATGGTGGAGATTCCATTTCGGTTAACATGCTTCCAAAACATGGACCTCTTAAGTCATGTCATCATTTGAAGCCATGCATGTACACTACATAGACAAAAGTACTGATGCCCGACCATCACACCAACAGGGATTTCAATGACATTGCATTCAAATATATAGACCTTAATATAGAGTTGGTCCCCCCACTTTGCAGTTCAAACAGCTTCCACTCTTCTTGGATTTCTAAGGTGAGGCACTGATTTTGGACGAGAAAGCCTTGCTCGCAATCTCCATTCTAGTTCATTTCAAAGGTTTTGGATGGTCTTGAGGTCAGGGCTCTGACTTTTCATTTATGGCATTTAGCAGGTGCTCTTTTCCAGAACTATGTACATCAGTGCTGAAGTAGTCCACATCTGTTCCTTAAACCTGTAAAGCTATACTTAAATCAATGTCCGCTAATCAACCAAGTTACTGCAGGCTAAGTACACCTAAACAACACCTGTCAAACTCCACACCAAACTCATTAACCATTTCTTAATAGACCTTGCTTTGTGCACTGGGGCACAGTCATGCTGGATTAGAAAAGGTTCTTCCCCAAGTTGGAAACATGGCTTTGTACTGCAACATGTTGGTAAGCAGAAGCATTAAGATTGCCCTTCACTGGAAGTAAGGGGCCTAGCCCAAACCCTAAAAAACAGGTGTGTCTGAACACTTTGTTTTCCACAGAGGGACAGCTTTTAAAAACACCCTTAATTTTTCCCCATAGCGAAAAAATACAGAGACATGGACATTCCTTAGATAGGCATGATAACTACTACAGAAAGACAGACTTCAGAGGTCTGTACTCAGTAGCCCAGGTAGGCATCAGGGAGCAAGTCATTGTTGAGACTGAATGAACCTTTCCTCTCTTCCACAGGTGGGTGGGCTACCAGTTCCCTGGTTATCGTGGTTACCAGTACATCTTCGAGAGAGACCGACGCCAGGGCGAGTTCAAAAACTACAACGAGTTCGGCACCCAGGCTCACACCAATCAGATTCAGTCTATTCGCCGCGTGCAGGACTGAGCTCGACCCCTATTGGATAAGCCGTACCTACTCTAGCATGACGCCACAGCTGACAAAGTAGGCAGATTTAAAAATCCAGAATAAAGAAAGTTGATGATAATATTAAAACATTAACAATAATATTGTACTTGTCACTATTCTTTTGCTCAATAAAATCCTGGTTCAAGAAAAACGAACATTTAATGCGCAGTCTGGAGCGTCTTAATCCATTTTATGCTATTTCCTTAGAAATGACACCCCAATGTTTGTATAGAAAAAAGCAGTTTGAGAAAGGAGTTTATTCGATATTGTTTTGAATTCGAGATGATTATTTTCTTATCGTTAGAATGAATGTGATTTTGTTTTTTCCGGACTATATTTCATTTTCAATAAACGAGAGCACGAAACTTTGCTCTGTCCTTGTTTCTGTTCTGCGCAAGTCTTGGTTGCATATTCGAACATGAATTTGTTTAAATGGAATTGTATATGTTCAGTGGGCTACTGACTTTGGACTAACACATTATTTCTATTTTTAAGAGTGAACATAAACCATCCAATTTGATTTTTATTGGCTGAGTGGGGAAGTGAATGTGCAATGTTCTTTGGCAATATTTTTTTAAATTACAAATGTAAAGTTTGTTGTGAACATGCTGACTCAGCTTCATCAGTGGTGCCACAGTAGCATCCCTGTGGGAGTTTCCAGTTTAAAGACCGAGGAAACCCTCATCTAATGACATGTGGTGATGATGAAAGGAAAAATTAAAGCTACATTTGAAAAACGTAGTTTTTTTTCCTCAAAGAAATTCGATAAATATGCATAGGCAGATTTAGTTCCCCCATGGTAGCATATCAAAACTTCTATTACTGCATAAAATGCATGATTTATTTATTTGTACATCTCTCATAATGATATTGCTGATGTTGTTCTGGTGTTACCAAGCTCTAAATGTCAGGCAGTAGAGAGTAAAACAGAGACTAAAACTTTAGACTTTCCCAGTTTATTCGTTATGAATGATATCCATATCATAGAAAAGAAAGTTTTGCATAGACTCGAATGCATCAAACTAGTCTGTAATTCTCTAGACTAGTCAAATAGCTGGACACAAATATGAATTATTTTTGCAAATAACAATTCGGTTTTAAATTAAACATCAATTTGCAACACGTGTAAAAAGAGCCGTTTGCAGTACTACCGCCGGCCACAAGGGGCAGCAGCCTGTCATTTAAGAAACCCTGCCTTCAGTAGGACTGAATTTGTTTGTGGCTCTGATGTGCCCTCTGCTGGATTTAAAGGCAAACATCTAAAAGACAGTTCAGTCTGCAAACTGAGATGTGACTTGTGGAGTGTCTCCCAGTGTATGTATTATACGTGTGTCACATTACAATAACTTTTAGAGTATCCGGCTGGTAAAATGTGGGGCTTCACATGAAACTCGTTTCATGTATTTTTATATTGCAGCCACCAGATGTCACCACAGAACAGGACAGGTGACTACCTATCTCACCAGTTACCTGGTATTGAATTCATTCTTATAAATGTGATAACAATGCTTCTGAAATGTGTTCAGAAATGTGTTTGTGTGTGTGGTATGAGAGAGAAAGAGAGAGAGAGATGGCAGTCGTGTCAATGAATCACCCAGGCGTACACAGCAAACTCTTCGGTTTTGAATGAGCACCTACAGACCTGCATTCTTATGTGTTGGTTGCTCATCATCATCATCATTATTTTTTGTGGGGGGTTGGTGTGGGTGGTTGTTTGAGCATTACTTTTTGGAATGGAGCTGTGTGGTTTACAGAAGTATAATATTTGTGTGTACTGTATCTGTATCAGTACATTTTGCTCAGTATCAAAAAAGCTTTGATCTGCAGCTGTGAATGAACATCATGCAGCCCAACCGCCATTAATACACCCACTCCTCCTGCTGTAGAGATAAAGCTAATTATACCAGATATTACGCAAGCCCATTCAACTGGAGCGGTTAATCCATCATAAATAAACAAACTAGATTATTGCCACCCTGTATTTTTGTTTATGCTCCCTTAGTTGTTCCTGTACTTTCCCTTTGAGGCTCAGAGTGTCTTCATGTTCTGTTCTGTTCCTTTTTTTCATCACTGTGTTCCGAGCCAGACATCTCCCCCTTCCCCCTTACTTTTCCTCCTCCCTTCCTGCTGCCAGAGTCTCACTTTCTTCCTCAGTCTCCTGCTAGTGCCACTGCTCGCTGCCATGGCAACTCGCTGCCAACAATTCCCTTTAAGGCCAAGGCAGAGATGGTAAGATACGACTCCTTCGTCTGCCATGATTGTGTCTGTCACTCGGCCACACCTACCAAAGAACACTCTGAAATCAGGACTCACACAGGGACACTAAGGCCCCATTCTCTTCCATTAGTGTGAGCAATGATGTGTTTTGTCTTAACCTGAGAGAGCCCAGGTTCGTTCTCTTGCAGTGTTTCCGAAATCGCGCACTTGCACACTTTTAGTGTGCAATTTTAGGGTGTAGTGTGCTCACACTGAAAACGAAGCTAAAATTCAGTGGACTGAAAGAACCCGGATGGTGCACTGAAAACGGACAGAAAACGATGAACGATGGACACTGCACTAAACGGGCACTATTTTGACCACGTAGTGGAGGGGGTGGGACTTTCAACAAGTTTTCGAGTTGGATAGTGGCGGCCAACAGTGAAATGCAAGCCCAATCAGAGGCAGCTGGTTCGTATAAATGTAAGTAACGTTAATAAAAGTTTTGTACTGATGTACACCTCGCTAATACCGGCAAATAGTTTGGCGGCTGGAGAATCGCGAGTAAATGTTATTCCGTCACTTCCGCTAAGTGCATAACGTTAGTGTTCTGTTTAGGACAGCACTGACTCACAGCTGTGCGCACTACAGAAGGAAGTGCCCAGTGCGCATTATGCACTGCATTTCAGTACACTCATGTAAGTGTGCGTTTTCGGACACACCCATGGTGTTTTACAGTGGGTTACCAGTTTAACGAAAACACCTACATTGTGTTTACATCCATGTGTCATTTTATCAGAAACTCCCACCATATAGGTGCACATTCTAGATTCACAGTGACTCAACAGTGTTGAGTGGCCAGTCTCTGTCGATCAATAAAAGGAACCATAAGAGGGCCCCTGGTAACCAGAATTGATTCAGAAGGTCGCAGCTGTCAGTTCAGCATTTACACTGACTGACATGTCAATACAAGATGAAGTGATTATACATACATGTAGTTTGTGTGTGTGTGTGTGTGTGTGTGTGTGTGTGTGTGTGTGTGTGTGTGTGTGTGTGTGTGTGTGTTTCTGTGTTTGTGTGTGTGTGGTGCTGGTATGAGTGCTCTTCAGTGTCTAAGAATAATTGAGCAATCAGAAATATCCCTTCAGCACTGAAGAGCCACTACAGAGTTTAGGGTTTTAAGTTCAATGAGTTCACCTCATTAATACAAAATATACAATGCTGCACCACCAAAACAGCTTTCCTGATGGTTTTTTTTTTTTATAATATTGAGAACTTTGAATGGAAGTTAACTTTATCCAAAGTAAATGCAAACCATTTATGTCAATCCTTAGTTCATAAATCTGTAAAGGATTGTTGGTGTTTCCAAATTAAATAAAAAAGTAAAACCACTGTGCATGTATGACTTTGCACAATTTGTAAGAACGTTAGCTTCCAACACACACACACACACACACACACACACACACACACACACACACACACACACACACACACACACACACACA
>JBBPDC010000109.1:669367-684202 GCA_037974485.1 Hemigrammopetersius urotaenia | reverse complement strand
TAAATGCCGTAAATGTAATAATCATTTACATTTAGATACACTACAAAGACATGACTCATGAAAAAGTTTAGCTCAGCCCTTTGCATTTTTTCCAAATTTAAACGAATGTTGCTTTGTTCCAGTCAATTAATAAATCATTTTACAGCCCATACTGTTTGTTTTTGTATTCTGTTCATTTCTGACCATTTTTAATTGTTCTGCCATCACGGCTGCTCACCATTCTTTACTTGGAGGCAAGAATGGGTTCGGAATTTGGCTAAGACCTGCTGTCACATTCTACAGAACCTGACCAAACAGGACACACCATGAAACATGATCTTAAAAAAAGTTATAAAGGTATTCTGCCTGTGCTAAAGTAGAAAACTGGTAACAATAGCAGTGGAAAGTGAGAAACTGAATGATTAAAAAAAAACTAATGGAGGTCCAGGAAGCTGTTTTGACAGTCAAACAACAGCTAGCTCCCATTAGCAAGCTATTTTTGCATGTTTTGTGATCAAATGCAAAATATGTCTAGCATTATGTGGTACTATGAGCGTATTTGACAGAATAATATGCAGATAATGCCTCCTCATTTGCAGATTAAACAAGCCAACAGTAGTTAGCTGGCATACTAAAACTTTGCAATCCAAATGTTTAACCACATTTTTTATGCCATTTGTTGGGTAGACCGAATGTGACCTGATCTGTGTCACAGTGACCCAAAATTCAAGATTGAGGTTTTGGTATCATTGAAAAGATGAAAAAATAAGCTTTAAAATGATATCTTTGTCAAAGCTGTATCTCAAGTTACAATCGTTTGAATGATGGTCTCGCGGCACCATTTTCCAACTGAAAAAACGAGAATATCGCGTTTAAAGTTTTCGTTCATTTTTTGTTGATATCTTTAACAATCCATAGCATCCAAAGAGATGCACCCAGTATTCAACAACTAAATTTTACTACAGGCATTTAGATACTTAGAAATATACATTAAATCAGACTGAAGCTTCAATTATTTCAAATTTTTTTATTTAATTTTATTTAGTATTTTTCAAAAAATTCATATTTTTGTCAGATTTGAGAGCTGCAACTCAAATTAAATAGCCATTTAAGTACATTTTCACAATTATTTCCATGATGAAACTTTGGGAGATTAATTTTGAAGACCATTTCTTCCATATAAGACCAAAATTGGCCTGTATCTAAATAAACAGAACGCAGACTTCCGACTCATTACGATAGATCTGGTCACAAATGAATAAGTAAACCCACCTCAAAGCTAACAAACATCTTTAGAATGTCACATTTTTATGCTGTACTTGTCATTGTCAAGCCCAGCAACATCAGGGGCTGAGCTCATCCATGACTGGGTAGACCCATCAGTGAGCCTGTTCATAACGCGAACATATTGTAAATGAGGGCTGTGGTAGCATCTCAAGTCATTTGTGTATCCATACAAGACTTACTGAACCACTGAATTTTTGAATCCCTGAGATGATCTGTTAAAACATGTTTTGTGTGAAGGGGGCTCTGGGGATACACACCAGTAGGTAAGACCCACCAGAACCTAAGTTTGACAGCTCTGGCCCAAACCATGAAGAATATGCCCCTAATGCCTGAATTGTGTATAATCAGTGATCTCTAAGTACACACAAGGTGTTTCTAACAAAGTGGCCATTAAACTGCAGTATTTTAAACTGCAGCAGCCCTGCTGTGTCTGACACACATACACTGCTCCCAAATAATATCTGATCAACAGTGTCCCTGTCGTGGTCCCTTTAAAATGATGGATGGGGTAGAAGGGGCTGATAAATTGTGCAGCAGCTGATGGTCTACAGATTCTATTTAATGGGTAGCCGGTGGATTTTTTGCTTGTATTATTAGATCATTAGCATAATGTGAGACAGGCCCTGTCCTGCTCTGTGATTGAATGTCTGCAGATACTGTGGGGGATAATTTTTTTCTCTTTTTTTTTTTTTACTCAGGCCATTCTCCTTGGCTGCATCACCACTCTGCCTTTATGAGAGAGCTAGTTTTTATTTTTTCCCCTTTAATTTGCTGTTTTCATCATTTTTATCATGGTGTGAAAACCCCCTTTTGTGTGAAAAAAGAATATACCCATTGTTTCTCTTGCCCCCACCCGCCTCTGTGGTATAGACATGCAGACAGCTGGTGACAGACAGCCAAAGACAAACCTATGTAGAAACTTAACACAGAAACTATGACATTATTGGTGGGACTACAGTGAGAAGGGTAGAAGGAAATGCATATTGAAGCATTAATTTACTGGTGCCACTAAATAATTCAGAACTGTACCCCAGTTTTTGCTAAACTGCAGTGTGTGCTTGCCATCTTCTTCTGGATAGATGCAATCATTATGAGATTAGCCACTGAGACATTATGACCCGATGCTTTGTTTTCCAGCTTAATGCTGTGGTTTTCTTATCCAGAGCTCATGTTACCAGTATTATACTTTTTTGTTTCTTATATATGACTGATGTGATTTACAGTCACCAGCAAGGAAATGCAGAGAATGAGACAATTGCATGTTACAATCCATCATGACCAAGATTTGTTTAGTCCTAGGACTTTACTTAGTCAGGTAGGAGAATAAGCTAATCCCCGCCATGTAGAACTGTGTGAAAATACCAGGTACACCACGTTCTGTATGTGTGAGGAAAACGCATGAATATTCATTTGCATTAGGGTGACGGCTGGATAGTGTTCAAGGTTCAGTGAAAGGGAATTACAAAAGGATTTTATGCATACAGGGTGCGCCTCCCTGACTGCTGCGGAGAGGGAGCGACGCTATCGTGAAAGCCTCTGCTCCTATTGTGCCTCCCACAACCACCATCTCTTCGTCCGGGAAACGGCCAGACCAGGTGAATATTCTGGTATGCATCCAGCTGGGCCACAAACAGATCGTAGCCACCACTTTTGTTGACTCGGAGGCGGCTGGTAATTATATCGATCATGTCTATGCTGTCCAACTGGGTGTGGATCGTGAGCTGTTATCTCAGTCAGTCACCATCACCGCTGTTGATGGCCCCTGTCCTATCACCCACCAAACTCGACCTCTCACCATCACCACCGCCGACCACACCGAAGACCTCCGCTTCTTCATCAACCATCTCACCTCGCCTCCCCTCACCTGATCTTATTTTTACCAGAACGCACATTGGAGGAACGTCGAGGTTCTGGAGGTGCCGGGATGACCAGCCATAATAGAGGAGTGAGGAGTAGGGAAGAAAGGGAAGAAACTGCATCTATGAGGCATCTATGCAGTTTCTTCCCTAGAAAATGTAATCCCACTTAACAGCGGGTAGGGTAGGCCATCAAGGGGGCTCTAGAGGAATGGCGTCACTGGCTCCAGGGCGGCGGCACCAAAACCTGATCACCATACGGCACGCGAAGCAGCTCAACCCCAGACCAGCGCTGTGGGCACTGTTCTTTGATCAGTTTCATTTTACACTCTCTTACACCTCCATCTGGGGTCGAAGAACACCAAGGCTGATGCCCTCTCCCAACAACATCAGATGCAGAGCTACCGGACAGACCCCGCACCTGTTCTGCCACCTCATCTTATCATGTGGCCTCTCCGCTGGGAGTTGAATTCACCAGGGGCATACCTTGGAGCCCTCTCTTGCAGGCACCCCGCCTGGACACCCTCCACTGGGCCCACTCCTCTATTATGGCCGGTCATCCCGGCACCTCCAGAACCTTGACATTGCTCCAACGTGCATTCTGGTGGTCCAGTATGGTGACTGACACTAAGGAGTTAATCCAGGTGTGTGCCATGTGCTCCAGGGCCAAGTCCCCCAACCAACCCACTCCAGGCGAGCTTCAACCTCTCCCTGTGCATTTCAGAAAAAGAACATCATACCAACTGTCAAACATGGTGGTGATAGTGTCATAATCTGGGGCTGCTTTGCTGCTTCAGGACCTGGACGACTTGCTGTGATTGATGGAACCATGAATTCTGCTCTCTACCAAAAAATCCGGAAGGAGAATGTCTGGCCATCAGTTCCTGACCTAATGCTGAAGGGCACTTGGGTTCTGCAGCAGGACAATGATCCTAAACACACCAGCAAGTCCATCTCTAAATTGGTAAAAAAAATAAATAAATTAAGGTCTTGGAGCTGTTTAGTCAAAGTATGGACTTGAATCCAATCGAGATGTTGTGGCATGACCTTAAGAAGGCGGTTCACGCTCAGAAGCCCTCAAATATGGCTGAATTGTAATAATTCTCCAGTAGGACAAAATTCCTCCGCAAGCGATGTGAAAGACTCTTTACCAGTTATTGTAAACGTTTGCAGTTGTTGCTGCTAAGGCTGGCACAACCAATTATCAGGTTTAGGGTGCAATTACTTTTTCACATGGGGCCATGTTGGTTTGGATAGTTCTTGCTTAATAAATAAAATCACCACATGAAAACAACATTTTTTGTTTACTTGGGTTATATTTGGATAATATTTCAATTTGTATTCCTTTTTACTGCACTCTGTACCTAGTGTGTGTGTGTGTGTGTGTGTGTGAGAACATTGGTTTCCAGTGGGAATCTTTGCTCTCTTGTGGAGCATTCTCAGATTAAGGTGTGTGGTTTACCAACTCTCTCATGTGTATCCACGATTGGGTTCTTCCACTATGCTACACTGGGTTCAGGTCTTGCCTCTGTGACCACAATATCTTATGATAAATAATTTATTTAAATGTATGATTTTCAAATCAAGAAATAACAATAGCCCAAGATAGGACTAACAGAATTTGAAAGATGCTGAGTCATTCTCACAGGAAACAGATCTCCAGAGACACTGCCTTAATAATCTCATGTCTTCTGTCCCATTATTGTTCTGCGAGGCCCCTGCGCAGTGTGAGAATGTTCATGGATAACTCCCCCACTCTTCTATTACCTAACCAGTGTGGGTGGAGGATATGAATGTAGACTCAGTTTTATGAATGCAAAAAATCACATATCGATCCCACATCAGACTACACACAGAATCCGTGAGTAAATGTCAGAAATAGCATCAAAATGTCTTTGAACATTTTTACCCCTTAAAACATCAGAGGGGAATCCTTAGCTCCTTCTACACCTCCAGAGAAGCCTAATCCCAAACACATCAGAGAAGCCTGGGAGCCAAAAAATACGTTATTTTTTTTTGTTCATTTAAATTCAGTATAATCATGCGGACTACAAAACACCCATGCACGTCACTCTAAAAACGCGTCTGCCAAATTCTGTAAATGTAAATGAAAATATAATGGAGTTTCTTTCTGGGTGTTAAGAGGCAAATTTAAGAATCAGATCTTACTTGAGCTCAGTCTACTTTCCTTCAAAATACCTCCTTTCAGGCGTGTAGGTGGACCCACAGTATAGCAACCTTAAAGGGGCATTTATGTGTTCTGTATGTTTATGCATGTTCATGCAAAATGTTTTTTTTATAGCTCTCTTGAATTCAGGGAAGTCAAAACATGACCCAGGGCACATGGATTACACTATTTTACCTGCTAGTAATTGCTGGGGATGCTTACAATAGTGAAATGCATTGTTTAAAAGATCATTTGTTCATATGCAATGTCTGCAAAGGAAGTTTGTTCAGATGATCAGAAAATTTAGATTTTCTTTAACAAAATTGAAATTGACAAGAAAACTGGTTATCATTCCTGCTACATCTTTTAAAAAGAGAAAGACTTTTTTGGGGGGGAATGCCTGGAGTTTTACCTCCTAGAAAGTTCACCTTCAGTTCTGATTGAAAATTTATCCAGATCATCTATCCACTTAATTAGCAGGATCAAGTGGGTTAGATTTGAGGAAAGGGTTGGTGACCAGTGCCATTGAAGGACAACTTTTAGTTCCCTATAAAAGAGGGTTTAAAAAAGAAAGTGTGAAGAACCTTGAAAAGACTTTCAACGGACAATTTGTTGGATAAACATTTTTATACAAATATAAACACAGCACTTTTGTTTTTGCTCCCATTTGTCATGAGCTGAACTCAAAGATCTGAAACATACACAAAAGACCCACTACTCTCAAATATTGTTCACAAATCTGTCTAAATCTGTGTTAATCTTTGTTAGTGAGCACCTCTCCTTTGCTGAGATAATCCATCCCACCTCACAGGTGTGGCATATCAAGGTACTGATTAGACAGCATGAATATTGCACAGGTGTGCCTTAGACTGGCCACAATAACAAGTCACACAGCACAATACCACAGATGTCGCAACTTTTGAGGGAGCGTGCAATTGGCATGCTGGCTGTGGGAAAGTCTACCAAAGCTGCTGCCCATGAAATGAATGTTCTTTTCCCTAGCATAAAGAGTCTCCAAAGGCGTTTCAGAGAATTTGGCAGTGCATCAAACCGGCCTCACAACCGCACACCACGTGTAACCACACCAGCCCAGGACCTCCGCATCCGGCACGTTCACCTCCATGATCGTCTGAAACCAGCCACCTGGACAGCTGCAGCAACAACCAAAGAATGCATAACCAAAGAATTTCTGCACAAACTGTCAGATACCGTCTCAGTAAAGCTCACCTGCATGCTTGTCGTTCTCATCGGGGTCTGGACCTGACTGCAGTTTGTTGTCAAAACCGACTTGAGTGGGCAAATGCTCACATTCGATGCCGTCTGGCACATTGGAGAGGCATTCTGTTCATTAATGAGTCCGGGTTTTCACTGTTCAGGTGCATTTTATTGATGGTATTTTGAATGCACAGAGATACCGTGACAAGACCCTGAGGCCCATTGTTGTGCCGTTCATCCACGACCATGTTGCAGCATGATAATGCACGGCCCCATATTGCAAGGATCTATACATAATTCCTGGAAGCTAAAAAACATCCCTGTTCTTGCATGGACAGCATACTCACTGGACATGTCACCCACTGAGTATGTGTGGGATGCTCTGGATAAGCGTATACGACAGCGTGTTCCAGTTCCTGCCAATATTCAGCAATTTCGCACATCTATTGAAGAGGAGTGGACCAACATCCCACAGCCCACAATCAACAACCAATGCGACGTCTATGCAACGGAGATGTGTTGAAATGCATGAGGCAAATGGTGGCCACACCACATACTGACTGGTTTCCAGAGTGGCCTTTTACTGTGGGCAGTCTACGGCACACTTGTGCAATATTCATGCTGTCTAATCAGCACCTTGATATGCCACCCCTGTGAGGTGGGATGGATTATCTCGGCAAAAGAGAAGTGCTCACTAACACAGATTAACACAGATTTGTGAATGATATTTCAGAGTAATGGGCCTTTTGTGTATGTAGAAAATGTTTCAGATCTTTGAGTTCAGCTCATGAAAAATGGGAGCAAAAACAAAAGTGTTGCATTTATATTTTTGTTCAGTATATATCTTTGCAAAGCACCTCTTTAGAGTTTAAAGAACCAAGGTTCTAAGAACATCTTTTCCAGATCATTTATCCATATCCAAGTTTTTGAGTTCTCTAAAAAAAGGGTGAAGAATCTTGTAAATCATGAATGTACAGGTTCAGTACCAATTTACATTGCACAGAGGTTCCTTAAACTCTAATGTTGTTTAACTTACACATTTCACTCATAAAAACAATAGTTTTTTTGAAGAACAAAAGTTTTAAAGAGAGCATTCTATAATCAGGTATGATTATAGTACTTGAGTAATTGGACATGATTTGTTGGATTATTGAAACTGAGTAAGTTTACTCAATTCAATCTTCCTTGAATATTAACTTCAATTTTTAAGGCACTTGTCACAAATCTCAATGTCCAGTAAACTTTTCTCTCTCAGCACTCAGAGGTTTGGTTTTAGTAAGAATTAAACATATACATCAACTAAATTTTATATTTCTCTTTTTCATCCTTGTCTGCATTAGATCTCTGCCACAAATGCAGACTACTATTCTCAGTCACATTTTCCCCTATAGATTATCCACAGGTGCCTACATTGTTAAGAAATTATCTAGTAGGTTACTTACAGAATTAGGTCTAAGATTCATATTATATTAATACTTTGATAGAGTGAGAGGGTGAGAATTAGATTTAGGGAATGGTTTAATATGATCTTTCATATTCAACTTAAAGTTCAAAATCATTAAAATATTTAACTGAATGTTGATAAAGCTGCAAAGCATCTACAGGGGATCATTGCAATAAAGCACTACTGATTTGTCCTCTGCTTGGGTTAGGTGTGGTGTGTGTGTGTGTGTGTGTACATGCTTATCTGTGCATTTGTAAATGTGTATGTGTGTACGTGTGTGTACATATATTTGCATCTGGGTGTACCTGTGTTTGTGTGTACGTGCGTTTGTGAATGCATGTGTGTGTGTATGTGTGTGTGTGTGTGTGTGTGTGTGTGTGTGTGTGTCTGTGCTTCTGCATGTAGAGATTTTACCTATGATAGGATCTGTTTCTGAATAACATGAACACTGTCCTGTAGACCCTGTCTCACAGTTGCCATGGCGATGGTTACTGAAAGGCCTGTTTATGAGCCACTCACAAAAATAGAATATTCACTCACTGTAATTCAATGGCTGGTGACTTCAACGGCAAGGACACGACCTGAGAGGGTTCAGAGAGGCTTTCAGCAAAGACACACGGCAGCTGAATAAGAGAAGACGAGGCACGAGAGGACTCAAGACGACGACCTCTGAAAAACTGGTCTCTCGCATCTTGATAAGCCTGATTCTGACATGACGGTGCACACCGAGCCTCGAACAGCAGGACTTAGACCGGCGCCCACTCTACAATTTTCCTAAATTATTGATGTTCCAACTTTTTTTTTTTTACCAATCTCTCTCTTTCTGTCTCTCCTTCTCTCCCGTCTCCTAGGCAACCGCATTCCTCCCTGCTCCCCTTCATGCTGACTCCAGAATAAACTTATATAACTGGCACACTTAACCTGGCCCGGGCGAGCTGAGGGCAGGACGCGCTCAAGGACGCCACGCTCTGGGGCCGAGGCATGTTCTTCATACCCAGACGGGCCAGAATAGCTCGTTTTTTGTAGAACCACTTAAAATGCACGCGCACATTTCTTTAACCCCCCTCTCCCCTTTGGCACGCTTCCCTTCACGGACCACCGATCGAGAGGAAATAGCCATGGGGGACGCCGGTCGTACAGTTTCGGCTTAGGGTGAGGCGTTTAGAGACGCGCGGTTTGGCTGCTGGCTGTGTGTGTATGCATGTGTGTGTGTGTGTGTGTTTGTGTAACGACAATTCATTGCAGCAGGCCAGCGAAAAACACACACGTACAGCAGCCGAACAGCGCGTCTCCAAACGCATCGCGTTTTAGCCCGACCCGTGACCCCATGGCTATCTCCCGTCGGAACTGTGCGTGTGTGAGTGTTTTGGAGACAGTAGATTATTCAATGGACTGCTGCAATAGATCGTCGTTCCACACACACACACACACACACACACACACACACACACACACACACACACACACAGACTCAGCATCGTCTTGCAGCGCTTCTCACTGCCCACGCGCTTGGCTGGCTGGCGCTCATCTGGCCGTTGCCATGGTACCGAGGCAGCATGCTCTCCAGCGCGCAGGATTCCTGAGTGCAGGCGCGCAGGCACGCGGCCGGTTCCGCAGCCCTCCGTCACAGCGACACCTCCACCAGACTGCGCCAAATTCCAGCCAATCGGGCGCGCGGGACTGAGACCCACGTGCTTTATTCACAAATTCGGGGGTCTCTCGATTCAGGGCAGCAGCTCCATATACTCGCGGTGACTCATGCAACCCTCCCCCTTGTATCGCCCCCCCCCGCTCTCTGGGCACAGATGGAACTCTGTTAGACTTACCTGCACAACGTACGAGATTTCATTGATAAGACCTTTTCCCTAGGATGTGAGCAAGATCCTTCAGAGCACAATACGTAAAAAATGTGGGCAAGATAACCCAAGCTAAAGTGAAGAGACCTTCTAAACTGAAATACATGTCACATATTACAGTTTTTTATGCTTGTTTGTATAGTCCGTTTATTATCCACTTGTCCGTTTATGAGGCGAATGAAATTAAATGTAAACGTTTCATAAAATGTTTTTTAGATTTAGTTTTTGATTTTTTATTACCCTTAACCTTATTTAGTGACGTTGGATCGTGTCTTGGGAACCTCAATAGCTAAACGGACCCCTGGGGCGCAACGTTAGTGGCATTGTAAAAGGATTACAGTCCCAGGTGTAGTTTCTAGTTGAGTCTGTTACAAAAACTCAAATTTCAGAACCATGGACAGCGACGAGACCAAAGCGAGGAACACCGAAGCCCCTACAGTCCACCCGAAGACATACATCAGAATACATACGGCCCAGTTTATTCAAAAGAGTCACCAGGACCTCGCTCAGCTTTCGCATTCTCTTACAAAACAGAAATATTCGCTGAAACAGCCTTCATCCGCATCTCCGCGTGGTCATTTGCCTGCCAAGCAAAGACGCAAAGATCTGTGCCCAGGGCCCCGCACACTGTTGCTTTTTATATTTAAAGCATCAAATCGACTCAAAGCCTTGTTTCAGTCTGACTTGAGCATAATGAAAAATGGACGTGAACCCATTGCAAATCTGTGATTTAAGAAGGAAAACAACCATCCTTAACAAAAGTGATAGAAACGAGCCCGGGGATGTATTTATATTCATAGATATATATTTTTTTCTCAAATATACAATATAAAACATTACGTTTTATACTATAACAATTGGCACATTTTCTTCGACGGTAGAGAATCGTTTCCTTTGTAAAATAGTACATTCAGCGTTCAAATGTATAGCGTCAGGCGCCACAGGAGACGTGTGTGTGCAATGTGTGTTGTAGGCCAGCACCTTGGACAGCTCAGCGTCGGTGACAACATCGGCTTCTAGTCTCTCAGGCCAGAAAAAAAATTAATTAATAATTAATTAATAACGAAAAAACCCTCAAACGATTAGAGGAATAAAAGATCTGGAACACTGACGCACAAGCTTAACACTTTATACATCTCTCACTGTAGCCCGGCACCAGGTAGCAATGTTTTCCTTTATCGTTTTCTTTTTTTCTTTTAAAAGCCACAATGAAGATACAATGAGATTATCTTAAAGCATGCATTTAAGTAAACTATGAATAGACCCCTAGATTGCTCCCTCCCCCTCCCCCTCTTGACGTGACATTCACGGGGTCATGTTATACACATTTATAATAACAGGAACCCCCCTCTCCTGTGGAGAGAGAAAACATCTGTCCATGGTTCTTGTTTCTGTCAGGAACCGCACGAGAAACCGCAGGAGCCCGTCCTCCTTTGGGCCTTTACATTCAAATCCGCCTCTGTTTTTGGTGGACGGGAGTGAAGAGGGGAGCTTCTAAGCTTCTCCCTCCCTTTTGCCAAAAAAAATAAACTAAATCGATCAACCACACACGCGCGCGAGTTGCGGCCTTAGCGGTCCAGGTTACTGGTCCATTTCCCATCCGTGTCCTTGGAGCCGCCCTCGTTCTTGAGGTCCTGGAAGACCTCTGTGAAGAAGTGCGGGTCTGAGTTGATGCGCAGCATCTTGGCGCTCATGCGGTCGATGATGCGCAGCGCGCGCTCCCAGAACACCTCCTTGTTGGTCTCCACCAGGAAGGGCTTGAGCGGGTAGGAGATCTCGTTGCCCATGTAGGAGTAGGCCAGGTACAGGCAGGTGAGGAACGTGGCCTGCAGCTCGTATTCGCTGGACACGTCCTCCGTCACGGCCTCCCTGCAGAGCAAGTAGACGAACACCAGGTTGGCCGGGGTGATGAAGCCCTGGTCCTGCCAGCCCTGGATCAGCAGGGAACGGTCCACGTTGCGGAACCACAGGATGATCTCGTTGGGGCTCAGCTCCTTCAGCTTGTAGCACCTTCGGCACATGAAGTCGCTCAGGCAGCGCAGGAGCTCTCCGGTGGAGGCCTGGACGATCACGCGGCGAGGGGAGATGATGGAGCGGCTGCTGGGCTGCTTCTGAACCGAAAGGAGCTGCTTGCCTCCTTGGGATCCGTTGGGAGCCGATCCTGACCGCAGGTTCTTGTCGGGTACGGTGGGAACCGGTACGGCTAGAGGCCCGGGTTTCTTGCGCTCGGACCCGGACTGGGACTTCTTGAGGTTCTCAGTGTTCAGTTGCTCCACAGGGTTCCCCAGCGGCGCGGGGTTGGGGTTCACCTTCTTGGCGCTCTTCTTCTTGGCCGACGCGGCCACCAGGCGCTTCCAGGTCAGGGCTGAGATCAGCACCGAGTGGCGTTTCAGGCTCTTCTCCGCCTTGCCACTCGCGCCGCGCGCGGCCTCCGCCGCCTTCTCGTCCACCATCCCTCCTTTCCTGGAGGTGGGAGAGATGGAGAGCACCGTGCCCATGTTTCGCAGCTCGCGACCAACACCCACCGGGCCCCCTCTTCTTCACCGCCCAACGCTACGTCTCGCCTTGCGTCGCGCGCGCGCTGCCCCGGCGGGGTCGGGGCGGGGGTCCGGGCTGCCACTTCACAGCCAGAGGTTCGGGTCCATTTACGACTCACTGATGCATCACGCGGAGAACCTGAACAAGCACAAATCCAGATGTTCGGAGAGGCTAAACGGAGCCCAAGCGAATGTGTGTGTGTGTGTGTGTGTGTGTGTGAGTGAGAGCAGCGTTCACGCGCACGCGCTCCGCCACTCCTTCTGCATCCCCGGTGCGCGCGCAGCCTCCGCCAGAGCGCGAGGAAGGGGCAGGACCTGGGAATTTGTAGCCGGGCAAAAACACGCGGTGCAGATCTGTGGACCGGGTGGAACCTCCGTTAGTAGTCCAATCAGAGCACGGCTCGGGCTGACTGACAGGTCTCCCCGCCAACCGAGTGACTCAGAAAAAAGCGACATTATACGTCTCGCCTGCTGGTGTTTATAGGTTAGACCGTCTGTTTCAGATTTCTATTTTTTGCTCCGGATTGTGGCTGCGTGTTTTTGTGGATGTAACCCAGTTATGGAGGAGCGTTTATATAAAATATATTTTCTGATTTGACTGGTGAAGGATGGCAGTGCCACAGATGTGCGTCTGAGCAGTGATTTATAAACAAGAGGTTTAAAAAGCACGAGACAAACCTGATAGATGGAGGATGGAGGTGGGGAGGGGGGATTTGAAAGGGGGAAATCAAATTCACACATCACATTGTACATCTGTTTCTCAGCCTCACAAACATTTCTCACCCCCCTGTTTGCAACAGTGTCGTTTCTTGTTATAAGCAGATGGCTAAAACCCCCAGCTTCAAGGGACCCCACGTGTTTTTCTTATTCTTTTTTGTTATTATTATTGTTTTTATTATTATTATTGTTATTACTACTACTTTTTCTACTGCCATACTCATGTCAATCATTATAAGCTTCAAGAAGCCCCAAAGTTGTGGCATTCTTATATGATTTGAGGTTATTATTATTATTATTATATTGTGATATTCGCAAAAATATATGAACTTTTCAATATATTTCATTTTATCTAAATTATTATACCATCAGAACCCTGTGTTAATGATATGATTTTCCTTTTAATTCAACGTTTTTTAATTGATTCATTAGCAATTATTACACATATGTTAAGCTTTGGCACTCTTTGTGCTAAAAGTGTTAAAATATCCTCATTAAATGTTCAGAACTGGTCGGCCAACTTGGTTAGGATATGGTTCTCGGAAAGCCCTTCATGTGACATAGGACCTTTTTAACAAATGTTAATCCTTTTCATGTCTTTAACGTTTATTGACAGTTCTTATATGGCATCCAAAGAACCCTTTAAGAGCATTTTAAAAGATGTATAAAATTAATGCTACATAATATACATATCACAATTCCCTTTGAAAGGAAATACGTATTTATTAAAATAAAAATCAGTTCAAAATGTAAACAAAGCCACTGAGTGGTTGCACGGTCAGATTTCTTTACAGTGTTAGTGATAGGTACTAGGGATCATGATGTTAAAAGACTTAAGTAAAGGTATTGCATTAAGCTTTCAGATGATAACCCATTTTTCACGTCCCTCCATTTTCAGAGGCTCAACATGCAACTGACGATTAGTTTCATGGCCAAGTGTGGCCCATTCACCCCTATTCCATGTCAAATTAAATAGATGAAAGGTCTGGAGCTGATTCAAAGCACTGAATTTGCATTTGATAGATGTTCACTGAAACTCAACCTGAGGTCAAAAGAGGTGTCAATGAAGGTGAAGGATGCCATCATTAGGCTCAAAAACAAAAATAAACATATCAGAGAGAGCTCAAACTTAATGAGTGACCAAATCAACAATCTGGCACATTCTTACAAAATGGAATGCACTGATGAGCTCAGCAAAGCTAATCAAAATGCCTGGGAGATCATGGAAGACAACTAAAATGAATGATCGCAGAATTCTTGCCTTGGTGAAGAAAATCCCCTTCAAAACATCTCACCATCTAATTAGGTGCTTTGGGCAAGCGAAACCAATATCAACTTGTACCAGAATAAAAAGAAAAAATCTGGAGAAAGAAAGAGAAAGCTCATGATCTGAAGCACCACATCATCTGTCAAACATGGTGGACGCAGCGGAGGCCTTCCAATGGAACCAGGTGCTTATTGAGAATGTGACTGCTGACAGAAGTAGCAGAATGAGTTCTAGAATATAGGGCAATGCTCACTGCTCAGATACAGCCAAATGCTACAAAACTAATCGGAAGGCACCTAATTAATTAACAATGACCAAAAACATACTGCAAAATCCACCCAAGGGTTTCTCAAGGTGAATAAATGTGATATTATTCAGTGGCCAAATCAATCACTTGATCTCAATCCAATAGAACAGCTTTTAAGTTACTGAAGACAAAACTGAAAGCAGAAAGACCAACATACAGGGAGGAATATAAGTATTTGAACACCCTGCGATTTTGCAAGTTGT
>JBBPDC010000109.1:638799-659780 GCA_037974485.1 Hemigrammopetersius urotaenia | reverse complement strand
GCACGAAATTCAACCTCTGCATTTAACCCATTCACCAAGTGAAGCAGGGGGCAGCCAGGAACATGGCGCCCGGGGAGGAGTGCGTGGGGACGGTACCTTGCTCAGGACTTTCTGGTCTCTGGACTTTCTGGTACCTGGACTTTCTGGTCTCAGGGCGAATGCCCTAACCACTAGCCTACCAGCTGCCCCAGTTATGAACCACTTGTGCAATTATGAGGGTTTTTTCTGTTTAGCACTCATGCTAACATGAAACAAAACTGTACCTCGCTGTCCTGGCATTAGTTCCAGCCATGTAACAGACTGACGACATGTGGAATGAGTGGAATTCATTTTTTTTTACCATATTTTTCCTTTAACCTAAACTAAGCCACATGTTGATGAGTACTGATCATGTGTATGACTTATTGCTATGACGAATGCAAAGAGAAAAAACAAATCATTATTATCTCCTACGTTGAGTGCTCAACACTTGCTAGAACATGAAAGGCAACCATTGCAAAGCAAACATTCATGTTCTACAACCCACAAACTCCCTGCTGTGACATCTCCTGAATATCTGAGGCATTACCTTATTAACCATAACTCTTTTTAAACAGATAAACATTCCTTACGCATCTCTCCTGTCTGGACCTGTCTGTACACAGCTCCAGTTGCCAAAGGGTTGTGCCAGAATCAAGGTTCCTCCTAGAAACACCCATTCTGGGTGTCAAATTCACATAAAACCGAATTCCAGCGTATTGAATTTCCTTTCGTGTGTCACATTCCTGACAGCCCTACTCATACAGCACTGTAATGATGAAAGATCTGCCTTCATTTCTCGGTAGGAAAGCTTGGCTCCATTTACGATAAAGACAGGTCCTAGCTCCCACCTTAAACGAAAGAGGTGAATGACCTAATTCACCAAATGATTGCGTAATAAAGGGAAATTGCACTAATTTTAAAACATTTCTGAATGATTAAAATTAGAGAAATTTGCCAAGTCTGCATTGCTCAGTGGTTGTGATAGGAACCAGACATCCAAATCAGGCGTGCAAAACTCCGCTCCTAAAGGGCCAGTGTGCAGCATAGCCTTGTGATTTGCATCCTCGGGACTTTTTTTAAAAACATGCTGCACACCAATCCTCCAGGACTCTCTTGCAACCTCACAGTAAGATATATGGAATATTTATAAATATTAATTTTAATAAATGATTTTGAGACATTTGGTTCACAAGGAGAAAGCAAGGAATTCTACTACACAACTGTTTTTTGGTATTTTTGCCACTATTAAAGCATTTTCCACATTACAAATGTGTAGGCTCACTGGGCAAAAACTTGGAAAAATTGGTGGAACTTCCGTTTAATGCACCAAACCATGGAACATTCTCAAATGTTCAGAGCACCGGCCTTCAAGATCAGGGTTGGGAACCACTGCACCAAAGCGTTTACTGCATCAAAAAAACACTGTCTTGGTTGTGGAATAATCTGTGATTGGTGCTGCAAATCTCCCAATAATATAGGTTACGTTGCTTGGCAGCCATAGTTGTTGAATGGCCAACCTGGTTGATGGAAGTGGTTATTATACTGTGTTTTATCATATTTTATTGTGCTGGGTGAAAAGCACGGCCTCTCTGTATACTGCTTCGTAAATGTATGGAGATCACTGTTTAAACTTTATGGCTTCTGAACAACAACGATGCTGAAAAATTCTGCCCTCTCGTGGCCTGTAGGAGAACTACACCTTAAAGAAGTACTTGGTTAAGACTTTGTAGTAAACTGTCAGACTCTGACTCCCTTAGAGCACTTGGCGTATGTTTGAAACCCAGACGGGCCTGAATAACATGTGAGTAAGCATTGACTAAGCACAGAGCTGACCCTTCACAGCCAAGCACCGGTCAACATGTCAGTGAGTGCCTGGGAAAGCACTCCAACCCAACTCTCTTTCTGGGAATTAAAGTAGATTATATTACCAAGAGAATTCACTCTTTCAGCTGGAGACAGCTTCATCTTTTGACCTCTCTGAGATGTTTTTTTTTTAGACGCTTTCAGAAAAACTCAATAGCAGAGCCAAACAATAAAAAAGTTGAAGATTTTTATTATGCAATTTGACAGGATGTAATTCTTCACCTTGGATTAATCTCCAGGAATTAAATACTGAATGATATCTTTTCTATTTGCAGGTTTTCTGTATCTGTCTAGCCGTGGCAGACGTTTAAAAAAGGACTGTTTTGGAAATACACACCTTCCAGGAAAACTTACTTTCATGTTTGTTTACAGTGAGCTGTTTTCCTGTTCTTTTTTGCAGCCGCTTAGTGGGTATAACCACCCCTCCTCTGTCACCACCCCCACTCCAAACCCCACCACACTCTACAGTGGATGTGAAAGTGAAGCTCACCTTGCTGTAAGATTTTGCCCAAGCTCTTGTTGTGGTTGGTGCAGTTCCAGCGGTGCTGGCGGAACTGGTGCTGGCACTCACGCATGCCCAGTCGTGCGCCTTTGGCCACTTCTTGGATGATCTCAGGCTTCCTTTGGCACAGTTCAGAGTGAGTGCCACCTGGAGGCTTGCTTTTCCTGCAGATGCTGTTGGGGTCCATCATAAGAGGGCTGCCCATCACGCTACAGCTAGTGGAACGGAGAGTTGCGTTACACAAGTTCCCCCCGCATCCTGCATGCAGTTCATCAGCTAAGACACTCTCAGTGTACAAAGTTTGCTTCTTGCTCTGGACTTATGATGCTGATGTAGCTAACGAGCAATGGAACTTCCATTCCACCAATCAGCACAGTACAGGCTGGATTCCAAAATAATCACACACTTGCCTTGATCCACTGTGTTAAGTAATCTTAAATAAACTTGCATATCTGGTTTCCGACACCTGATTCTGATTTATAAACATGAGTCTAGTTTCCGACACCTGATTCTGATTTATAAACATGAGTCTAGTTTCCGACACCTGATTCTGATTTATTAAAATGAGTCTAGTTAAGTACAAAGACAGTAATTTTTAATTGATTGTATTTGTCCTTGTTATTCCTCTACATTTGAACATTCTCTACAAGTAGCCAGTGGTCTGTCACATAAAACTGTAGTGGGCCGTGCACGCTCTCCCCCTTTCTCCCTCTTTTTCGATCAGAGAATGACCTACCATTAACCCACCATTACCATACTTTGCATAAATGCCTCTGCAGAACTGGTTTTGTGCTTCCAGAATAACCTGAATGTAAAGGCAGTAAATATTTACTGATGAATCTGCATCAGAATGCAAACATGTTTGTTTGTCTCTGAGATGTGATTACTTGGCACGTGGAAGGTCCATACAGTATACAGAAAATAGACAGTAGGCTGACAGAGAGGCAGATACACTTAAAAACAGAAATGGTTCTTTATGTGATGCCACATGAGAACCCTTTTCTGTTACTAGTGAACCTTTCAATGAATGGTTCTTAAAAGAAAGATTTTTCTAATGAGTTGTTTGAGTCTGAAGAATCTCCACAAAGATGCTTTAAACTGTTACAATGACCTTTACATTAAGTGAAGGTTCTTTATACTTCTAAAAGGTTCTTCTCTAGAAACTAAAATGTCTCTTCTATAGAATTGTACAAAGAACAGCTTCTGGCTTCTTTATTGTAAATGTGTAATTGTAAAAGTTTACAATTAGTAGATTCATAGATTGATTTATAGACAGGCAGACAGACAGATAGCGGTAAAATTACAGAGTGGCAAAGTGGAGCTTCCCCCCCAAAAGGACTCAAGCTCCCTTAAATTAATCAAATCTAAAGTTTCCATTAACATTAAAACCACTTGCCTAATACTATGTACGGCCCACTTTTGCAACCAAAACAGCTCTGACCCATCGAGACATGGACCCCACAAGACATCTGTGCTGAAGCATCTGGCACCAAAATGTTAGCAGCAGGTTTGTTAAGTTCATAGATTGGACTAGTATTACTAAGTCATCCCACAGATGCTCGATCACCAAGGGTCAGCATGGGCACTCTGACTGATCTGCTGCTATGTTGCCCCACAAAGGTGTTATTTGTAGTAAAATGTCAGAAGACGTCCTGTCATACTCTGACTCGCCAAGGGCACTTGGCATACGCCTGAAACCCAAGCGGCCCACGTTAATTTTTTCACCAATTGGTGCTACAGTAGCTCTTCTGTGGGATCAAATCAGTTGGGCTAGCCTTCACATCCCATGCACATCAATGAGTCTTGGGGGTCCTTGGAATATTTTGTACTATCCACTGCATACTGGGAACACCCCACAAGATTTGCCAGTTTTGATGATCATCTGGCCCAGCCATCATCATTTGGTCTTTTTCACATTAGCTCAGTTCCTTATGTTTGTGTGATTGCTGGATTTGATCAGATTGTGTGTTTTGAAAAGAATCTGACTGACAAAGGCAAAACTAAACATCATCAGAAAGGCTCAGTGTGTTTTCCAGAGCTACAATTTCGAAGTAGTGCCACATCCATCACTATAGCTGTACTGTGCATTTCAAATACACTTCACAACACAAAACAGCTCTGTGTGTTTGCACATTAGAACACAACAGATCTGGACACGAGATCTCTTGTTGAACACTGCGGACAGACACCCTTAGAAAGAGTGCAGCATACTTCAGTAATTAAGGACGTTGGAAAGGTTCTGGTAAACAAGGGTTCCAGAAAAACAGCATGTCGCCTCTGCAGGCAAAGTGTTTCTGAAGCTATATGTTTATATAGAAACTTTGTGCACATTAACTGAATAATTACATCCTCAAGATAAATTAGGCAAACAGTCAGACAGACTAATTGAAAGATATATGAAAAGTGTTAAATAAAGAGGAATCCTTATTACTATTATTATTACTTATTATTGCTACTGTACTACTATATAACAGACATATAGATGAATGGATAGATCCCCCCAAAAAACTTGAGCTCTCCTTATACAAGAGAAGGCTGCATGCCTTATTTATTAACCATCCTATTATTTATAGCAACACATTTGTGCATTTGGATAGATGCATACACACATGCATTAACACATATGGCACTGTGCAAAAGACTATGCAAATTTTAAACAGACATTAAGAAAAAACATTAGAATAAATCAAAACAAACAAGAAACAAACAATATTTGTTTTGTTTGTATAAAAGTAGTTGACATTTTGTGAACTGGTAAGGAGAACACAAGTTTGGTTCCAGATTTGTCCTCAGTTACTCCAGTCATTGTTTGAATTTGTGAAATTCCATCCTTTTGGTTTAATTTAATGAAGTCACACCAGATTTCTGACGGAAACTACAATACTGGACTTCCTCAAGGAACACACTGATATAATGTACATAAACTCAATATTTACTGTATAATGCATTTGTTTTTGGTTTTATTTGGTATTTAATAATATTAATGTTGAAAAAACACTTCATCTAAACACTTTTTAAAAATACTGTCGCTGGTGTCTAAGACTTTGCATGGTACTATACATACTTTGTGTACAGACAGTGGCTGAGGCTGAAACTCACCTGGGCAGGTGGAAGCTGCTGAACGGACCTGTGAGGATCAGAAGGAGGAGGCGCGCGCGCGTGTGGACCTTCATCATCAAGCACGAGCCTCAGCGGCGACTCTCGTGCGGCTCATCGTGTCCGTCCGTGCCTCGCAACCAGCCGCCGTACGCATCCGCGCGCGCACCGGAGTGCGGAAAGGCGCGCGAGGTGCAAACTCATCCACCCTTCTGCTCGCGCGCACGTGCACGTGCTCCACCCTCGCGGACGTCTTTCCCGTCGAGTGCGCGAGCCCAGCGGCCGATCTGCACCTGGAGGAGTTTTTGGACAGACGCAGAGAACCGGACTCTCATTCTGCACAGAGTTCTGAACGAGTCGCTCTTTTCAACCGATTCCTTTAAACCGATTCACAAGTCCAAGTGAATCACAACCTTTCCTGTTTCAAGCGCAAATCAACTTTCCGTTCCACCTAAAATGGTGAAAAAGTGATTCATCAGTCCAAATCACCTTCTTCGGATGCTCATGTGCCCACTGTGGTGGTGGACAAGGGTCAGAGTGGGCTCTCTGACGGATCTGCTGCTATGTTGCCCCACAAAGGTGTGGAACTGGATTTTAGAATAGTAAAGCAGCTTCAGCATCGAAACCGAACCTGTGCATACGCACAATACGGACAAAAGTGTTGGGACACACCGATTGAATTCACGTGGTCGCTAACTTCCAGTGAAGGGCAATCTTTATTCTTTGGCACACCAAGTTATTCTGGGAAACACAGTGGTTCCAACCTCCAGTGCACAAACCAAACATGGTTGGATGAGTTCGGTGTGGAAGAACTTGTCTGGCCCACACAGAGCCCTGAACTGGAACTGCGATTGCGAGCCAGGCCTTATCGTCCACCATCAGTGCCTGACCTCATAAATGCTCTACAGAATGAATGGGCATAAATTCCTGAACACTCCAAAGGAATGGAAGCGGTTTTAGCTGCAAACTCAATGTTAAGGTCTGTGTAATTAAATGCAATGTCACGAAAGTCCCTGTTGGTGTCTTGGTCAGGCGTCCTTATACTTTTGTCAATATAGTGTGTGTGTGTTAAAGCTTTTGGGCTTTTAATTCCATTAATGATATTTCACAATTTAACTTTATGAAATATTAGAACAGCACATGGTGCCATATTGAGAAGTAAAGCAAAGTGGCCTCTTATAGTCAGGAGTGAACACACCACAGCACACAGTGTGAACAAGGTGACATTCTTGCTCTGAATTTAACCCATTCACTCACAACATTCTGAGTGCAGGGGCAACACCCTAACCACTAGGCCACCAGCTGCCTGCAACAATCATGGCACTTCTTGCTGAGGAATGTAAACAAACAGCTCACCTGCTTTCTTTAATGTGCGTATCTCTTTGAATATACATTTTAATATAACATTTGAAAATACATTTTGGCTTGTAATTCGGTAAATAATTCAGCTGAATTTTTGATTTAATGACTCTGTGGTTCAAAACACTGAATCCCATTTCCCTTTGAACACCTGGGAATATCAAGTAGCAATTTTGTAAGTTCAGTTGAAGCACATAATATATGTTTTTACACAAGAATGTAATATAATAAGCAGCACACAGATGCTGTTAAAAGCTAGAAGTGCCTGGATTTGAGCTCTGGTTTCCTCCCACAGTCTAATAACATGTATGACAGGTGAACTGGCATTGTTAAACTACATAGGCGAGAGGGTGTGTGTGTGTGTGTGTGTGTGTGTGTGTGTGTGTGTGTGTGTGTGTGTGTGCACTGTAACAGTCTGACAACCTGTCAAGCACTCGAATGAACTGAGGTTGCCAGTCACCTGATGCAAAATCAGGGCCCTGTAATCCTAAATGTTGCACCATGCATGGATGGTCAAAGCCTCTCACTGGCAGCTTGAATTGTAGTTCTGGAGGATATGCAGAGAGCTAAGCAGTGGTGTCACTCAAAATGAACAGCTCTCTGCTTGTGTTTTCTTTTTATTTTCTAGACCTGATGAGGTCTTTGTGTTCAGGATTTAGTGTTATGACGTTCCTCCGTCACTTTTGGTATGTTACTTCATAAAATGTGCTCTGCCTCATGTTGTACTTGGCAAATCTCTTTGGCCCTACGGCTACAGTGATGTCTTGTTGCAATCAAACAGACTTAATCTGCAAGAACCTGTACAAGCCCATCTGAATGAGTGTCGGATTCCAATGCAAAATCTCCCAAAGCCCTTCTGAAACTGGGTGAGAGGGGATCCGGACCCCACATCATCTCTGATTTATGGGGCTTTTATCTCCCTCAGTAGTCAGATATTTGGGGGTGCTTTTGGATCGTACTTGGGGCCATTCAGGGTCACCTATAAAGCAAATAGATTTTTTGTCCACCAGGGAGAAAAAGGTGCTTTTTAGTCAAGAAGTCAATAATTATTGTTGTGAGCAAAGCCTCATATATTCCATTGTTGGAAAAGGGTTTTATTTATTTATTTGTTTCATTGTATTTTATTGTATTTTATCTCAAATTAAAAGTTAAAACTAGGACTAGCCTGTCTAGTAACACCCATGTGATAACATATCTTACAGGTGAGAGGAACATTTGAAAAACATTTGAATCAACTTCCTTCTGCATTGGTCAGCTTTCCAAACATACAAATAGCAATGCAAGGATGTGTGTGTGTGTGTGTGTGTGTGTGTGTGTGTGTGTGTGTGTGTGGGTGTGTGTATGTGTTTCTGTATGTGTGTTTGCCCTCCTGCACTCTAACGCTTCCCACACCTTCAAGACCCGTCATCAGAGGGAGGTTTTCATCACTGACGTGCACAGGGGGACGACTGCATACACTCAAGCCCCTGACCTTTTTGTATCTCAAACTGAATAGAACAAGCATTCGATGGCCTCTGAATGCTTAAAGCCTACTGTTTAAAACATGAAATTAATCCTGAGGGTAGACATGTCTGCAAAATTACATAATAGATTTAAAACCACCCACCTGATCGCACAGTGCTGCTGTTTCTCAGGCCCAGTCTCTCATTTTCTTGATGCTATTTTACTTCAAAATACTCAGTAATTTCACATTGCCTGTGTGTGGTATTATATTCTATTTGTTATGTGTAGCAATGCAGAGACAAAGTTTTGATGACTTTTTAAATTTTTGATGTTTTTTAAGTGAATGTAGAGAAACTCAAAAAATGAAACAATACATTAATGGTAGAAAAAGAATGTGAATAATATTACATCATTAATGTAAATATTTAATGGGACAGGTATTAGGAGTTGGACCGTTCTTGAAGCATGCAACAAGAGCTAGTCACTTAAATACACAGTTGCATGTGAGCCACCAGACAAGCAACATTTTCAATTTATGACAGATAAATATAGACAGACAGGCAGACAGACAGACAGACAGACAGAGAGAGAGATAGATAGATAATAGAACATCATGACCTAAGGGGAAATAAATGTTTTGTTCCAAGCGTTGTCATTACTGAAGAAAACACACGTACGCCTGCATGTACACACCTCAAATTAAAGCTTGTGACATGAAGGGAAATATTTGGTGCTTGAGAGCCAGTCATATCAACTGCTTTTGGGACGCACCATAACGAAATCACAGGCAATGCTGTAAGACTATATGTCAATAGCAACTAAAAATAAAAGCAGTCAGCCTGATAAACATTATTAGATTATATCTGCAAACATAACATAATAGGCAAAGTGTTTTGGGTACATATGTCCAAACAGGCTGCATATCGCCAAATGCAGATAGAGCCCCAAGTGAAAATCAAGCCTAATCGAATCAGTGTAAAATAACTTAATTTCGCTGAGGGAATTTCAGTTCTGAGGTCAGCCGTGCAAGATGGCCAATTTGTTTCATGTTTATGAGTGTGTGTGTTTGTGAGGGAGGTCAGAGTGTTTTGGAAATTGTATATTTTAAAAGTTTACAAAACAACACATGTTCACTACACTGACCATATCGACATAAGCTTTAACCAGAAACGGACCAACAGAAATGATCCTGAATCAGTTGGAATAAAATCTTATGTTAGGATGCATCGAGGTTGACTGTAATGGTGAAAACAATAGGTTTTCATATGATAGTGATAATATTACCCCATAATTGGGTCTAAACATAAATCACATGACATGACGGTATGAGGATGTTTTTTTGCACCCCTTAATCAAATCCTATGGCATTTTGTTAGCAGGCCCTGTGGAGAGCTTTACACGGTCCGCCCCAGCCGAGCCTCAGTGTGGAATCCTATAATAAAAGCCTCTATGTCGCTCAGGGCTTTCAGATTCTTGCCAGTAACAGTGAGGCCCTTGAGGAGGAAGAAGCTGTTGCAGGGTCATGTGATCGCGGCTGCTGAGGGGAGGTGGTAGCATAGTGACATTATTTGGTAAACTGTGGTGTACATTCCATGCATTTATTCCACGGACAGTAAACAACCCTCATATTCAGATGAAAACTGTCAGCCATGAATGGACAATGCTTGGGCCCAAGCCCACTACTCTCTGTGGCGGCTTTCTCCGAATGCTGAATGCTATAGGCCTGGACAATCACCTCTGTCCAGCCCCTGCTAGGTCGCTTTCCTGCTCCTTTGACCCCATTGTTTTGCTCCCTACGTGGGATGGTTTCTTGGCTGGGCAAGCTGGACTTTGGGTCAATGAACTGGAATGAATACTTACCTGCTTAGTGTTAACACTTAGTGCCAATAAGAGCCAAGAAGTGGTGCAGTAGAAGAATCGCTTTTAGCTCCCTAAAACAGAGCCACTTTTGTAAATGAGCGTCCACATTATATGAAGGCTCAACCTGTGAGGGGATACAAGAGGAAGCTTCTCCCCAATAAATAAAAAAAATCATCTGCTGTCCATCTCCAAGTGTCCATCTCCTAAATTTTTCTTTTATCAAAACTTTTTCCTCTGGGGTCCTCTAATGACATTTATGTGGCTGTATGTACCAAAATAGTCATTCATTTTGACACAACTGTTTTCCAACTTCTTTTTATCCCAAGAAATGAACACTCACTTTGTTAAACTCGCCTTTAAGACAGAGTAAGACAAGTGTAAATTGGTTCCCTTGTATTGTCCCAGTCAATAACTAACCTTTCTTTATGACCTCACTGTGAATGCATGGGGCTAAACTGCTGTAAGCTGAATAGATGGACAAAAGTAAAGATGTTGGTTATACGAATACAGTGAGTTCAAAACAGGCTGATTTCCTTGCATGACCAAATAAACTGGAATTGAATGATACATTCTGAAACATAAACAGCATTTACATACTACAGGAAATGATTTAGTTGCATTGAGAATTGAATTCTAAAGTCAAATGTCAGTAGAATTACAAGGAACACAAAAGAGTCCTACTCTCAAAGCAAAGTAGTGGAACCCTTTTTTGTCCTACCTTTCTAAAAGTGCCCTTTAACGAACCATATACAACAGCTCCTCCACTGTAGAGAAGAACATTTAAACTATCAAAAAAATCACAAGTTCTGTACATGGGCTTTGTGTAATGGTTCTATACATAATCATCGCCTCTTCCAAACCTCAAAGGTGAAAATGAAGAAATACACTCTCAAATCACAGACAAGAGAATTTTTCATCACTATCCATGTTGCAGTTTTTTTTATTATAAGGACCATAATAAAAACCCATTATTAATCATGGTTAGTACAGTTAGATTGCTGAGTATGGAAAGCAAAGGGAGAGAACAATAAACAAAAATGTCTCTTGGTACAACTTTCAACAAGCCTTCAAGAAATATCTCAAAATCATCCAGCATACTCCAAGCAATACGTCATGACGTCTCCAGCTGGGATGGGGAACACTGTGGGCCTGTTGGTGGATCGCCAAAAGGAAGCTGGATTTTGAGAACACACTGCCATCTAGTGTCGTAACACGACTGATAAATTAATATTCAACTCTTTAAATCGTTGAATGAAAAGTGTATTTAAACAGTAAAAAAACCCAGAGCCTGATGTTTTTGGCCGCATACTGACTCTTGGCCTGCAGCCGCAGATTAATGTCAGGGACTAGAACGGGGTCATCTTAAAGTGGGTCAGAGCGGATAATCCCCACAGATCCACCCAACTACTGAAAGAAAGCACTCAGGGAGAGCTGCTCTGGTGGAACGCTTCCACAGAGGTTAACGCTTTAATTTCAGTGAGTGTGTTTTCTGAACTCTATTTATCTCTTTAAGAGATGGCAGCTGTTCAGTATAACATGGCTACACTCTTGTATCTTTAACTCAGTGGTGGTTCTAGCCTTCCTGGGGCCCTCAGCAAGGCCTGAGTTGGGGCCCCCTCACCTAAACTGCACATCTACATTTTCCACAGCAGTAATGTTACTCTGTCACACACACCCTTTAACTCCCCTGACAGTCTTGTTAACTTAGTAATTCCTCTGTCATGTTTTCTTACATGAATATGTTATAAACTACATTTACAGGGAGATTTCTACACACAAATGATGCACAATACTATCTAAAGGATACTGTGTACCCTGTGACTGAAATTCAAATAGTAATTTAGAGACTCTAAATGGCATACAGTGCATTATGATATACATGGTGAATTTTTGAATTATTTGTACAACCTATTAACATACAATTTGATAACTGGACAGAATGAGCTGCCTCTGGCAGTGGGAGACACCCCCCCCACCTTTCCTCGAAAACTCTTAAAAGGAGCCACTGGCAGAGAAAGTAAAGAGGGACCAGATGTGGCCCTAATGGGGAAAAACACCAGAAAGAAGGATAAGAAAACGTGTGCATGGCATCGTGCTTGTTTGCACGTACTGATCTGAGGTATAATCAAGCACTGTGTTTGTGCATTTTGGATCTGGGAGTCATTGCTTTTGTATTGTCATTTTTATGATATAACAACAAATAATAGTGTAAAAAAATGCCACATATTTAATCTATTACAACAACAAAAACATTTTCAGAATAGAATTGTGTTTTAGTTTCACACACATACATACATACATACAGGAGCATCGAAAGCATTTTAAATGGGGGGGGACAAACTGATGGGTTATCTGGAATTGGGGAAGATGGACGCTGCACTCCACATCTCGTGTGTTTCCCTCATACAAATCACTGGGTGGATAAGTAGAGGGACAAAAAAAGTGATTTTTAAAAGTGAGGGGGATCGTTCTAGTGCCCATACATTCCTACATACTTTTAGCCAGTTGTTTTGTTTATACACTACAGCTCAAAAGTTTAAAATAACTTCTCACATCATAAATACTAAGGTGTGCGCTGATGGTACATTTAAATTTAAATTATACCTGTATTTACTTAGAAATCAGAATTTAAATGTATCAAATCAGAAATGTGTTTAGAAATCAGTAGTAAATAAGGCCTGACCCATAATAAACATAAGCTTCAGACTAAAATGAATTTTCAAAAGTTAGTTTTAATCAGTGTCTGGAATAACTGTTATCTTTGTACTGGTTTCCTGACAGAAAATACCTGTTTAATAGCTTTTTTATTACAAGTCATTGTTAAATGAATTGCTTATATTTCTGTTTGACATCACAAATCTTCTAATATTTACAGCGTTTTACAGAACAATAAATTGATTCATTTAGATTATTTAGAACAATTACTCCAGACTTTTAAACACTTTGTTGATTTACTGTCCATTTAATTAGATATTTTTATTGTAACATTTTGGCAGCATACACTATAAGTATACATACACTGTTTCAAAAATGAATTAGTAGGAAAAAAAACCTGAAATACAAAGAAAAAAGTCTTGTTCCATGAACTGTATGTGTGTGTGTGAGTGAGTGTGTAGGGAAACTTCTTTTACAGATGAAACCACTTATTGGACTAGCGGACACCTAGTGGCTCCTCTCCTCATCTTGTTTCTGTAGTGATGGTTCAGAATTGGGTAATAAGAAGCAGACTGTCTTTGTAAAGTTATGTGTGTGTCTTTGTGAGTGATGGAGAGTGTGTGTGGGTATAAAAAAAGTAAAGATTTATGACAGAAAACACATTCTTTATAGAGACCATTCATTAGATTTGCTCACGCACTAGATAATAAATGTCTTTCCAAGAAGATGAGTTCTTCAACTCTTTAAATCGTTTAAAGATTTGAAGAGTTGAAGAGTTCTTCAACTCTTCAACTCTTTAATGACCAGTGGTCATGGCCTGGAGTCTATGATCAGTACTAAGACTGGGACAGTGAGTTTCAAATATTCAATAAAGCATACCTGGATACAGTGCGAATGTAGAAAGGACTCTGGACTGTTAAAAGGTCTACTCTATATAGTTTAAAGTGCAGCTACAGCTAAAAGAAAAACTACATTTCTACATCCTTACCATGTTGTTCAGTGACACTTTCTGGAAGGTTTTTTAAAAGTGCTCTCACTTCAGGGTGCATTCCTCGAAACCAGACAGGGATGCACCCACTTCCCATCGTGACAGATGGCCCCTGGCTGCCTCGAGGCAAACCATAAGCTTTCCAGCTGTTTTTCTGGATAGTTCCTCAGGCAAAGGACCATATTCGTATTACTCTAAAATTAAAGCGTTAAACACAACACAGAACTCAGTTTCCTGCTGCTCACATTATAATGCTGAAGAGGCATGTACATCATTATTTTTTCCAAAATGTGGGGACACAAAAACTTGACAAATCAGACATTTCAGGTACATTTCTGATCTGTGGATGTGCAACCTTTATAAGAACACAATAATATTCCAGGAAGATTAATAGGTTCAAAAGCATACTATTCATCAGAAGGTATCTGAATGTCATCCAGGCCATATATAATGTGTAAGTACAATGGACAATATTCAGTCCAGTAATTTGACTGTTACAAGAGCTCATGGTTTCTGAGGCAGAAGAAGAAGTGTAGCGATCACCGAGGTATTCTGTGATGCAGTCCAGGGCCTGCATTCACAAACCACTTTGAGAATAAGAGTGTTTTTGTTAGAAAATCATAAATACGTCAGGCCACAAACCTAGAGAGTGCTTTGTAAACAACAGCTCAGAAGCCCAGGTTTGGCACCTGTGAAGCAGAAGTAACACTTACACTATATGGACACTATGGGTGTATTGGTACACCTGATCAGTGCATTAAATAAACTTTAATATGGATTTGGTATTTGGTAAATGGTATTGGATGGGGTTGAGGTCAGGGCTCTGTGCGGGTCAGTCAAGTTCTTCCACATTTTCTCTTTCCAACCATGTCTTTATGGACCTTGCTTTGTGCACAGGAAGTGAAAAGGTCCTTCCCTAAACTGTGTCCACAAAGGTGGTAGCATGGAGTTGAAGCATCACTGGAAGTTAGGAGGCATCTGAATTCAATAATTAAAAGGTCCCAATACTTTTGTCGATAAAGTGTACAACAGTTAGTAAGCGTGCAGTGCACAGTGTGCAGCGCTGGATTGGGGACACTACGTGCAGTACGTGCGTGTCTTCGTCAGACGCCTGTGCACATGGCGTGACGTCAGGGCAGGGGAGGAGCCCCGCGCGGTGACACGTCAGAGAGCCGCGAGGCAGAGCCAGTCCGTCCGAGCGAGCTACGAGTCTCGCGCGTCTCGCCCGTCTCGCCCAAGCATGAGGCTCTCCGTCCTGATCGCGGTGGCGCGGCCCGTGGGCCCGGTGATTGTGGGCATCTCGCTGGGCTTCACCCTCAGCCTGCTGAGCGTCACCTGGGTGGACGAGTCGTGCGACAGCAGCGTGTCACTCGGTGCCACGGAGGGGTTGCTGACGATGACCGGGGCGGGCAGCCTGAAGGGGGCCCGCAAGCCCAGCTCCATAGCCACCGGGACGGGGGAGCACGGGGACGCTGGAGTAGAGGATTTCGAGCCCAGGATAGTTCCGTACAACAAACCTGTTCAGCAAGGGCCGACCAAAAAAGTTTTCAGGTAGGAGAGGGTCCTCCTACTCCTCATCAACACCTTGAAGATTGTGTGGTTCCTTTTGGTTCTTTTTTTTAGTTTCGTCCACACCCGTCTGCCAGCCAGTGCCCCCCCCCCCTTTCTCTTTTACTGGCTCTATTTTGTGCCTCAAGTCGTTGTTCCTAAACCCCTCATTGTTGTGATTTTTATCCCCAGCCATGCCCATGGTTACCTCCTCCACTGCTTGCATTTCTTCTTTTGCAGAGAGCATGAGGAGGTTGTTTAGAAGAAGCATACTGGGACCAGTCCACCTCCCGTTATTCCCAGTAGCTCACAACCCTTGATCCTTATCCTCGTTTCTCTCACGCACTGGCATCCAAATGGTGTCATCGGGTCACATTAAGTGAGCTGTCAGTCATGGCTCAGCGGTTTAGCAGTGGAAGCCTCCAACATGTGGTATAAATATTGGCCTCCAAAACAAGCCAGTAGGCTTTAACAGTCATAATATTATTTTATTGGGGTGGAGGTAGCTTCGAATCCTACCTTCAGCATACCACCACTGGGTCCCTGAGCAAGACCCTTAATCCCAAGTTGCTACAGGGAGACTGTCCCCTGTAGTTAGGTAATGGAAGTCGCTTTGGATAAAAGCGTCTGATAAATGCCAGAAATGTAAATATTGATTCTATACATTCTATTACTAAGTAATTGAGGAAATTACTTTTTTTGTGTATTCGAACCCACAACCTTTCGGTTGCAGGGTCAACTCCCTAACCACCGGACCATTAGCAAAAAAAAAAGCCTTATCATATCCTCGGGCCCATGCTGTTTCACAAGGAATGTGGCTCATCGTGTTTGCTAAGAAGAAAGGCACATGCACAGAAAGATTAAAGCATTTCCAGGCAATGAGTTAGTTCCTTGTATGTGGCTTTGGGATGGCAATGCCCACTACACTCTGGATATTTCATTACAAGTGGAGCAAAAGAAATAGTAAAAGCCTGGTCCAATAATATACAGTGATGTTAAGCATTACCCTTCGAGTATAATGTTGCCCTTTCTAAAATTCAAGATTTTCTTGTGACCATAAGAATAACCAAACCAAGCTGTTTGCTTATTATAACCTATTATATACCTGGTTGATGTAAGTACATTTTCTGGTCCCGCAGTCTGAAGTGAGATTTTCTGCTAGGGAAAACTCCCTTCTGATGACCTATCTTGAAGGTGGTAGTCAGTTTTGAAAGACTAAATTTATGCTTTGGTGTGGCCTTTTTTCCACCATGGCTCTGCACTGAATTGTTCCTTTATGAAAAAAGGTTTGAGAACCACTTAATGGTTGCATAAGTATCTAGATCAAACGTTTTTATTAGATTAGTGGCTAGAACTGTATTCTCAGTGATCTGAGTAAGTGCATGCTGGTTATTCTAATGAGAGGATAGCAATGAGAATACAAAATTGTAAATTCTCTCAGATGGATAAGGCCAAGATTTGTAGTTCTGCCCTGCAGAATGCTTTATAGCATAACACACAGCATGTTAAAGGCTAGGGTTATGCCAAAATCCCCCTTGAATGACTGTAGCTTTTCTTTTCGCTCCTTCAGGGCCAAGTACGCCAGCACGGAGCTGGGAATCCGTGAACGTCTCTTTGTAGCAGTTCTGACCACCAAAAACAGCATGAACACACTCGCAGTTGCCGCAAACCGTACCCTGAACCACCACCTGGACGGACGCCTCATCTTCTTCACTGGCTCTCGCAACCGCAAGGTCCCTCACGGAATGTTTGTGGTCACCCACAGTGACGAGCGTCCTGTGCCAAGCATGTTTCAAACTGTGCGGTATCTCATGGAACACCACATTACGGAGTACGATTGGTTCTACCTCCTCCAAGATGACACCTACGCCCAGCCCGATAGGTTGAAGATGCTTGTGGGTCACTTGAGCATAGACCACCAGCTCTACATGGGCCGCCCGGGGGAGTTCATAGGAAGTGATGGCCAAGGCAGGTACTGCCATGGTGGGTCAGGGTTTCTTCTGTCCAGGGCCTTGCTGCTGAAGCTCCAGCCCTTCCTGGAACAGTGCAGGACGGACATTGTTAGCACCAGGCCTGACGAGTGGCTGGGACGGTGCATTACTGACCACACTGGCGTCAGCTGTGTGGAGGAACATGAGGTAAGATAGATTGATAAGTGGGATTTCATTTGATATTTTTTGGCATTTCTATATCCCTCCCATTCTTTTATTTTTCCCATTCTTGCACTTTCATCATATGTTCTTATAGGTGTAATAACCCTAACTTCAAAATGAACTGATTGCTACACTGTGCTAAATTTCATCAGTTAAATTAGTCTATTTTGGTACAATTCAGTGTAATAAATGCTCAAATACTAATTTGGTTTGGATAAACAAAGCAAATACTTCTATTATTATGATTAAATATAAACATTTCATTGATCTGTATTCTATAATCAAAGTCAAAATGTTCTGCTTTTGAACAGTCTCAGTGCTTCAGTGTCCAATTTTTATTTTATACCTCATGTTTTCATTGGTATCCCAATAATGTTTTGTAATATCAAGTCAGATAAGGAGACAAATGAGTCTGACTGTATATTTTGCTTACCTTTATGGCAGTCAGGATACAGAAGTAAATTTAAGATCTGTTGAAATATTTATTAGTGATGTTTCAGTGATTTTATTTAGTGATCTCCAGTTAAAGTTTAAATTAAAATACTAATTGGCAGCTAATTGACAACCAATTATATCTTGTTGGACCCCAGCTAAACTGTCCAACAGTAAGAACTTCAGCCAAAAAATGAATATGAATTCTCTTTGTTTGAAGTTTAATGTCTTGTACTAACTTTTTAAAGAAAGGGGGTGATCCCTGAAATTGTGGGGAGTGTGGCTGTGTCTATCCATTTTCTGGATCTGGATATAAAATGTTTTGATTTTTTGTTACAGCCTAATATCATGCCCATGAGAAGTAACTGCCACATTCCAAAATTCTGGAAGAGTCTAAATGGTTTACAAAAGGAAACAAAAAGAGTCACCTAACACACCAGTATAAAGAATGCAAACTGTTCAAATTATTCTGGCCACATCAATTACTGACGAGCTTTGTCACGAGACTCAAATAAGCCATGGCTAAATTAGCATCTCCACCTGTGTGCAGAGTGTGAGCTTGAAAGCTAGCATACGGAGAGTGTGCTTGCTTGTAACTTGGCATAGATCATCTTGCCCAGCTCCGAAAGCAGACCGGTGTTGATAAAGTAAACTTTTTGTGTGGCTGGTTTCCCCGAGAGAGCCGTGTTTATGTTGGTCACAAGTGACTTCATTTTTCAGCCTCAGCTCTCGGGTGTCAGCAGGAAACCACATTATCCAGGAGTCTTTGCCTCCTATGAGAGGGTGCCCTGTTCCACATTGAGTTGCAGAGGAGGCAACGATTAATTCATGATTCAGATGATCGTGTGCGCTGTACTTCGGGCTTGAGTCTCAGTGTCTGACACAGATGTGCTGGCCAACACATAGTCATATGATTGCAAAATGCTGTAAATTCTCTCTGTAATCTCACATCTACAAAATGAATCACACAACACTATGAGTTTGTGTGCGTGTGTGTTGCGTGTTTACAGGGAAGTATTAAATGGGATTTGACAGAGTCGTCTTGGCTAGTTCCTCAAAGGATTATAGCGACTCCAGTGCTTTGGCACACGGGCTAGAACCTTTGTGCCCTAAATAGCATGATATGCTTTTTCACTGAGTGCCTTCAGGCCACTTAGGAGGTGTAAATTGTGCACTATAACACAGAACAGCAGACTTTGGTAATATACTTCAGTTGTTGTTGCCTTAACTTCACTGTGACCCAAATGTACCCTATTATGCTGTTTATAATGATGCTGTTGATTTACACACACACACACACACACACACACACACACACACACACACACACACACACACACACACAACCCAGTGTGACAAAATGAAGATTCAACATCATTAGCTTGGCACTAATATAACCTTCAACCCCATAGACAAGCTAGCAAAAATGATAATTACTGCAGCAGTGGTAATTACTAGCCTAAACAGGCGACAACACACAATTGCCGTGTGTGTGTTTTTTTTGTTTGTTTTTTTTTACAATTGTTTCCTCTGATTTGTGTATTTCTCAAAAGGATAAATAATGAGGATTAACTAAAAGTGTGACCGCTATCTGGTTCACTTAGAACATATCTACCTCTCTTATTTCACACTTGAATTGGGTCAACACGCCAGGCATCATCATCTGATGGTGAAATTTTGGTTTAATGACTAACATGGCTTCATGCTCATGTACTTGGCTGCGTCACTCACGCCTTTGGCACAGTTGAATTAGAAGGGGGTGCATTCAGGGTGAAAATGAACATTCAAGCGAAGAAACTGAAATGTTATTTATCGTATAAAAACCCTGACCTGCTTACGCATATAGTGGCTTCTCTGAATCCATTATGGCGAGGGCATATGGTTCGTGGAGAATGATCCCACCGATGCAAAATCATTGCCTCTGTCAGCTGTCAGTCTCTCAGAGGCAAAGTAGATCAGTGGACAAGGTAAAGAGGACAGTCACTCCACAGACAGTCCAAGCTTTGTCTATCCACAGACTGTGACGTAAATGCAGTGAACCGAACACAACCATCGTCTTTTATTTCTGACCCCTTGCAGAGGTTTGGTTCTGAAACCGAGCTTGTGAGTTGGATTACCATACCTGACTGACCGGCCCCTGATGAGAGCGAGCGGACAGACTTCCTGGCCCGCAGAGAGTCGTTAAGTTAATTAGGTTGATTAGGACGAGACGTTTAAAATGGCATTACTGCTATCTCCAGGGGTTTACTGATCACGGGTGGTTGTCGGGGCCGAGCTGTAAACTAATAACGGGATGTGTTCTGCTTAGTCATAAAGACGTGTCATTTAAATTTAATTTTTACATCACTTTATGCCGGCTGCATCAGATGGGTATTTCTGTAATGTTATAAAAGAAATCCTTTCATTTGTTTTTTTGTTTACATTAATTGACTTGTTATTTTTATTAGAGATAATATAGAAGACCTCTATTAAGCATTATGGATCAAAGCTAAACACCGTAGTTCCTGTCCTAAACCTAAATTTGTGTATATGAGTATGAGGTTTTATTTGTGTTGTTTTATATCACAGGGGCTTCATTATAATTACTTTGAGATGGAGAGGAATAAGGAGCTGACTGGAGAGGAGAGCCCGGACTTCCAGAATGCTCTCTCAGTCCATCCAGTGAGCAGCCCTGAGCAGATGTATCGTCTGCACAGATACTTCACTGAAAGAGAGCTGCAGAAGACGTATAAGGAAATCGAGAAATTACAAGTAAAGAAGTTCAGCTCCCTTATCTCTCCCTTTGTCCCTGTTTACTCATCTTTCTTTTTCATTCCTTCTGTTCCCTTACTACCCTGTTGCTCTCTTCTGTCTCAAATTGAGAAATTCTAATTCTCTTTCTTTTTGTGACGTACGTACATTAGTACACACAGACAAACACATCTCGCTCTCTCCCCTTCTCATATATATTAGTGGTGCAACGGATCAAAAAACTCACGGTTCGAATCGGATCACGGTTTTAAGTCACGGATCGGATCAATTTTCGGATCAGCAAAAAAATAAAAAACACAACAAATTTAAC
>JBBPDC010000109.1:625312-638329 GCA_037974485.1 Hemigrammopetersius urotaenia | reverse complement strand
TAATGAGCGGTCCTGGTCACGTTTGGGCCGGCGCAGAGTCCCGTCAGCCCCCGCACCCCCGAAAGAACGATAGTGAGTAGGGCCCGGCAGCAAGATACGACATTGAGAGCGGCCCCGGCCCAGAATCTCGCCCCCCACCCCCTCCCCGCTTTACAAACGGCTTTCCGCGTCGAAATGCGCCCACACGGCAGACCCGCAAGCACGATTTCAAATTTGGGCCGGCACGTGCGCCCTTTTTTTTTTCCGAATCTTCGGATCACGTGCGTGCCAAACCGTGGAGAGAGATCGGTTCGGATCACGGATCAACAGTGATCCGTTGCACCACTAATATATATACACATTGTCATATATGTATTTACAACTGTTCAGCTATGGTCCGCAAGGGTTGGTGACCAGGGTGGTCCACATTAACTCAAATGGCTCTATTCTCCCTCTGTTTACTGTGAAGTAATTAAAATCCTGGCTCCAAACAGCATATAATATATCTAAAAAAAAATAATGCCAGAATTTCATAACCTATAGGGTGTATGGCTGAAAGATGAATATCGAAATCACAGTTTGAAAGAGTGAACCCCCCCCCCCGGGATCAGAGTTTTGTATCCCTGTCTAACATAATCAGCAGTATATTGGGGTACATGGGGAAATTTTGCCTAAGACAGGGCTTGTGATTTTCCTGCAGGCATTTGGCACACCACATGCAGGAAAAAAAATTTAATTAAAAAAACAAACAAAACAAAACTAGGAGTCGACTAAATTACAGTTTATTGAGTTACAGTATATAAATTAAAGAAAAGCAGATATTTTTTAAAAATAATTTTGTCCTAATAGGCTGTAGGGGGTCATTTGAGATTGGACCCTTGTTTTTTGTTTTTTTTACTGTGATTGTTGACTGCATAAAAAGCCAAAGGCCTCTTCAGCTTAGTTCTGAAAGTGGAAATATCAGTAATGCTTCACTTACTCTAATTATTTAAATGCTTTGGTTTGTATTTGCCCCAGACAGAGATAAAGAACATTAGTCACCTGGCTGTGGATGGGAACAGGAGTGCTGTTTGGCCCATTGGCATACCACCTCCCTTCCAGCCCAAGAGTCGCTTTGAGGTGCTACAGTGGGACCACTTTACTGAGGAGCAGCTGTTCTCCTGCGCAGATAGTGCTCCCAAGTGCCAGCTGAAGGGAGCCGACCAAGAGGATGTGGCTGAGGTCATTCAGGTGGCCGTAGGAGAGCTCAATAAGAAATACTCCCCTGTGCTACAACTGACTGCTCCGCGACTAGTCAATGGGTACCGCCGCTTTGATCCGACGCGAGGAATGGAATACACTCTTGACTTGCTGCTTCAAGCCACGACTGAGTCAGGCTATGGGCAAGCCATCGAACATCGTGTCCACTTAGTACGCCCCTTGAGCCAGGTGGAGATCATCCCCATGCCCTATGTGACGGAGGCCACCCGTGTACATGTGGTCCTTCCTTTGACTAGCACTAATCGGCCCATAGCGCTGCGCTTCCTGGATCGCTGCAGCTCTAACCTGTTCGAGCTGGGTGAGAATACCGTACTTACCTTCCTGTTCCTATACGAGCCTCCTGAGGCCCAAAAAGTGGGCACCACTGATGTGTTTGCAGACATAAAGGCCAAGGTAGCAGCTGTAGAGCGCCAGTATCCTAATGTGAAAATACCATGGATTAGCATGAAGACAGAGAATCCAGGCTTCTTGCGTGTACTGGACATCGTCTCCAGGAAACACCCAGTGGACACACTCTTCCTCCTGGCCACCGCTGATACAGTCCTCAACTCCGAGTTCCTGAACCGTTGCCGAATGAATGCAATCAGTGGCTGGCAGGTCTTCTTCCCTGTCCACTTCCAGGACTTTGACCCTCATGTTGCGTACCCAGACGGGCCTCCAGTGGCTCCGGACTTTGTGCGTGAGGCGGGGCACTTTGATCGGTATGCATATGAGGAAGCATGCTTCTACAATGCTGACTACATGGCTGCCCGAACTAGGATGTCTAACGATGTGCAGGAGAACGAGGAGCTGCTGGAGAACCTGGACGTGTATGATGTTTTTGTGCAGTATTCAGGCCTGCATGTCTTCCGTGCTGTGGAGCCTGCCCTACGCCAGGCCTACCGCAACCGGACCTGCGACCCACAGCTTAGTGAGGAGATGTTCCACCGCTGCCTCCAGAGCACTCACGAGGGAATAGGCTCCCGATCCCAGCTAGCCATGCTCATGTTCAAGGAAGAGCAAGGCAACAGCACCTGAGATCTTCTCAGTGGCTCACAGCAGGGTAATCAGAGACTGGCTCTGGGCTAAGCAAGGATCTCTGCTGCAAGGTTCCTATAAACCATCAGACATGCCAACAATAAGATGCTTCATTAAGCAAGTTCTCACAATCAAATGAGCAGATAAGAAACTTGCGTTAGAGGGGCTGACGGGGTTTGAGAGTGTGTGAAAAGATGTTTGAGATCAAATGGAGGAACTTCTCAATAGTAACCTGGAGGCCAGGAAAGCAGCAAGAGGAGTTGTGGGTAAAGAAAATATGTTTACTGCAAACCCAGAGACCTCATAAAGGGTGGAAGTATTCAGTTCCAAGAATTTATATAATGCCAGTGTTTTCGAATCCACCCACGATAGAAATGTATTCCTGCCTCACACCCACACTTCCTTTTCCAGCTTGCTGTGCTCGATTGGGGGGGGAGTACAGCCTGTGTGCCTTTAAACAGTGTTCTTCACTCCTTCATGATACCAAATATTTCATGATTTATAAAGACTGTTTTTGAGTACAGTACTTGAGATTTGTCCATTTGTCTGTGTGTATGTGCATATGCAAATCTCATCACTTTAACAAACTCGTGACTTTAAAGGAGCAGTTTTGCTAAACAAAATCTTATTTGCACAATTTATCAAAAAAAAAAAAAAAACACTAGAAATCAATCACCCAAAAATGTTCTGTAATTACATCACCAAAACATATTTCAAAACAGCATCAAGCTCTTCAGTCAAATATTTTCTGACTACATCAGACCTGTGCTAGAGGAATAACCCTGGATCATATTCCCCTGTATTTATGACTATTGCCACAAAAACTAATTCTAGGTTCGCCCTACTGCCCTTGACATTGTGAAACTTGACCCAGTTGTCATGAATGGCTTCCCACAGTGTTCACCCACAGTTTTATACATTTTGTATAGCTTGCAGTGAGTCAGACAGTGTCCTAATCCACATCCATTGCCCCACCTTAATGCAGTTAAAGGTAGTTTCCAGGGATCTATTTACAGAAACGATTTGGGTGACTGTTGACTTCCAGTGTTAGTGATGTTGGCTTCATAGCTCCAGGTCTAAATTTAGGAAGCACATTTTTTTTGGCTCATCAACATCATAAAGGCACACGTTATAAAGGATTTGAATGTATACATATCTTCATTTGCCTGTGTGCTGTGTCTGCCTCACAGTGGTACTGACACACTAATGCTGAAAGAGATTAATTGAATTATGTAATGCAGTATATATCTACAGTTACCTAGAATTGGATGTATGTATACTGTATGCAGTATGTGGCTACTGCTACTGTAAAAATGGAGGAGTTTTATTTTTCTAGGGCTGACGATGCTGGTGTTAACAGCTGACAGGCTATGTATATACAGATGGATGAGTGATATTTAACGATAATGCAGTATGTGCAATATTGAGACCAAATCTCAGTTTATTTAAACAGTAGTGTAACTTATGTGCAATATAAAAAGGTACAACTGTTAAAGACATCAATTTATCTAGCAGAACAATGCTAAATGCATATGGATATTACTCGCAGGGGTTTATAGGCTTACAATAGGCCACTTGTGCTTGTCCTAAACAAAAACATGTGATCTCTCCAAAGATCTTATTCATCTACTGCACACAGACTTAATGACTGCACTATTTCTGGTCTTGGTCAGGTAGCCCTGCTGGCTTGGGTTGTAGAAGCCCATGTTATGTGCTACAAAACATGTAAAAGTCTTTCCCTGCTTTTGGCTTCAGTAGTAGCTACATGATCTGGGATCCTGAAATTATTTATTTTATAGAAACCATGAAGAGATCATGAGATTTTTTGGATGTAAGACCATGTTAGTATGTCACGTTTGTTTTTGTACTTTATTTGAGATACAAATAGAAGTTTAACCTAAAATAATGTGACTTTGATTTTGTAGTTTGATACTAGTCACTAGGTGGCAGTAAAAGCAAATACAGGTTTTCCCAGACTTCCCCTGGCTTAGTTCTCCAACGTTTTCTCCACGTGGACAGTGCTTTCTCCTGCTGATTTAAAAGCAGCTACCTTTGTTTTTCATTTTTCATTTTATTTTAAGAAGCAATGGAAACTCTCAACCAATAACAGTTTATGTCTAACTGAAAATGTTACACAGCTGGGATATGGTGGTCTGCTATCATTTAAGGTGGATACACCCCATGAACATGGCCTTGAGATCCTCTTACAAGCAGATCCCACTTGTTTGAAATTGTATGAATGTGGATAGTAACATTTACATAAGAAGTTTTTTTGCGGATCTGTACTTGTTTCGTGAAAAAATCACTTCCACACCAGGATCAAATACCTTCACTGTAATGCATGTGTCAACATTAAATGCATTTTAGCACAAATTTCCACTTCTTGGTTACAGTCTGATTTGTCTTTGTTCGATGGTCTTGTCAAACTAATATAAGAAACAAAAAAAAAATTTAGTAACTACTCCACAAATGACGGAGTAAAAATTTTTAGCTTATTATTTATTCATTTGTTATGTGTTCTCTATAAAATGGAATTAGGGTGACTCGCGTGTCCTTGGTTATACAAAAAAAAGTGGATCAATTTAACATTTCTTTTTCATTTAAATAGACATGTTTGTTGCAATAGCTGTATTCAGAGACAATTTTGAACATAGAGTGATTCTGTCCCTTGGATTCTCCCACCAACTGCTTTCTGTGTCTAGCTCTTAGAGACAGGCACTGTAGGCTAATGTTCCATTCCAAGAAGCATGACACAGTGGAAAAGTAACATAACATGATTTAGCTGAACATTTCACCAACTCAGGAGAACAGATGGCATTTTCCGGTGCGGTTCTAAAAGATAACGGAGGTTTTGGACACTGGGATGGACACTAGAATATGCAGCATGTTGCAAACGAATTTAACGCCCTCATCTGATTTTTCTGCATTACAAATGCTATACTGTGGAACCTCCCAAGTTTACCACATGAAAGATCTTTTTTTCTGCAGAAGACAGTTTACTTTCAACTGCCCTCTACCACTGAATCATTAAATTGGTTCAGGTGTGAATTTGTAGGAAAGCCTGTGATAAAGTCATTGATATGCACAACTTAGACAAATGCTGCAAAATAAGTATTTAGTATACATCTCCGGGAACATCATTGAACCATTTGTGAGGAAAAGGAATGTTCATCACACCATACCATCACTGCCTAGATCACTTTAGTGTCTTTCACTGGAATAAAGGGCCTGCAAACAACCAGCATGGATGGTAAAATAACCTATTATTTTAAAAACAAAACATGTCTAGAGTTTGGCAAAAGAATGGCCCTGCTAAAATTTCTAATCACGTTTTATGGACAGTTAAGGGAAAAAAAATGAAGCTCCTTGTCCAAACCTGGTACTAACTTACACTACCCATTCCTTAAAAAACACCATCACAGCAGTGAAGCATGGTGGTGGCAGCATTAGGCTGTGTGGACTGCGCAACTTATTAAAATTGTTAAATGGTGCAAAACACAGGCCACATCTTAGTTCTTTCAGTAATCTGTGGTGCTATTCAAAACTTGCAGTTCACAAACATCAAATCTGAATCTACCGCTGACCATGGGCAATTCCCAAACTGTGTTGCTAGTTAATTACCCAAACAGGCTAAAATATATTATTGAATTTTGACTAAGAAAATCTGTTATTGCATATTTCATGTTGTCCAAACAAATCTGATGACCTTTAAGGTACTGTTTGAGGTGTGTGGTGCAAATTCCCAGCAAGTACACTTTTAAAAATAAAGCTTCTTGACTGGTCTCTGCCTTGGACATAGGGATCTAGAGGGGGAAATGTTTTTATTTATTACCTTCACATTACAGATCAGCTAGACAGCCAAACATGACTCTCCTAAGACATTGCTCTGAAAAAAAACCCTTTTTGGAACCTTTATTTTAATGGTATAAACTAAGAAATCACTACACATGTGAACATCTGCTTAATGTTCAGGCGCCATCGCCCAGTTCAGTCCCTGCTCATGATCCACCCCAGAAAGTGAAAAATGAGAAGAAACAATGCTTGTGTGAAGTTTTCATGTGGTCAAGATTACAGACACTACTGCATTTACCTTTACCAAAAGGCATTGTTGGACCACCACAAGAAGTCCCTTCCAAGATCAAACACCTTAATCTCACGTGAGACGTTCAAGAATGTAACACCTAGACATTGGCGTGCAGTGTAATCAGCACGTGTGAAACAGAGGAGTGCTAATGCAGGATGACACTAATATCACTGTTTGCTGATGTAGTGTAGTCGGTTTGGGCTGCTTTAGCCCACACCTGGACCCACACCATGCACCCACTGTAAGGGGGCATTCAGCAGCATGTGGTCCTCAAGAGTTTGACTTTGGCTGTAGCTTTTGGTGAAAGACGTAAATGTAGCCTACAATTCAAGTGCATGTTTCCATCCAAGGGCCTAGAGTCCAGTGATAAATTATTGTAGAGAGTGAGAAGACTACGACAAGACATCTCCTAGCAAGCAAAGTCCTGCTGCACAGGTGGCTGTGTATGGTGGTGGTTTGGCAATATTGAAGCTGGATACACGCCATGTGCTTGAGCCATCGTCACGTCGTTAGGATCCTGTCAACAAAGAGGTCACACCGCAGGGAAGAGTCAGACCACGGCATCTACATTTTCACTTAAGTGCAAATGTTAATATAAACAGGACATGGCTCTGGGTGGCTTCTGCTGTTTTAGCTGAAACCACACAAGTACAATTACTCAACCACCTGATGGGATTTAGGCAGGCAGATTTAACAGTAGTAATTGGTGGAAATAAGCTTCTATTACTTTACCTAGTTTTCCGCTTTTTTGCTTCAGTGCAAAATTTAAAAAATAAATTTCACACACCAAATTCTTCCCACTCTTGGACTTACCTTGGCTTTGACTTCCTCTAGTTTGACTGTTGAAATGTTGCTGGCGGCTAGCTGTGCCCTAAGGTTCTGTTCTCTGAGGTTCTTTTTTCTCTGGATCTGGTTCTGAATCTGGTTCCTCTGGTTCTGCTGATTTGAGTTCTTTTGAGGTCTCAGAAGCCGCTTGACTCTGTATTTTACAACCTTGAAGTTAGAAAATAATGCAGAGGGTTAAGACAGCAGTTAATAAAGGAGAGCAGGGCACAGCCTTACAGGGGGTAAAATGTAACATAGACCTTATAAATTAAGGAGGGCCGTTAGAGTCACACGTGAGTAAAGCACACAGTGTGAAATTCTATTTCTGCATTTAACCCATTCGCCAACTGAAGCAGTGAGCCGCCAGCGATGCAGTGCCTGGGGAGCAGTATGTGGCGGTACTTTGCTCAAAGGCACGAGCAGTCCTGAGATTCAAACCTACAACCTTCTGACCACAGACTCAACACCCTAACCACTAGACCAGCAGAGTCTTAAACAGATTGAAATGCGATGTGTCGTCTCTTTGTACTCCAAACTGCCAGTGCTGACAATCTGATAATTCTCCAGAATTTATTTCTATAAAACTTTTTCATCAGTTACTTTTGATGTTCATGTCACAAAACTCACATTTAAATCACCCTCTCCAATATAATCATGAAGCCTGTAAAGAATTTGCAGTGAGGGCAGCTGGTAGCCTAGTAGTTAGGGCACCCGCCCTGCGACCAGAAAGTCCTGGTTCAATCCCCAAGACCGCTAGGCACTACTGAGGTACCCTGAGCAAGGTACCGTCCCCACGCACTGCTCCCTGGGCGCTGTGTTCCTGGCTGCCCCCTGCTTCACTTGGTGAATGGGTTAAATGCAGAGGAAGAATTTCGTGCTGTTCACACTGTGTGCAGTGGTGTGTTCATGTATGACAAATGGTCACTTTCACTTCACTACAGTCTCCAACCTGTAGGGTTACTTTTTAACATGTGGTACGACCAAGACCTCCAAAGAAAATCATTCCCATCCATATCAATTCATTCATGTCTATATAAACAGAGTTTATGCTGGATTGATTTTACATCAAATTACCAGACTTTTATGCAGCTGTTTCAAACAGCGATTGCAATATTTCTTAACTGCTGAAAAGAAAGTTTACACTTTAATTTGTAGCTGAGATGTGTAAGTTACCCACAGGTATTAACTCAACTCAAATTATTTTTATTTCGTGAAAATCAAAATGTGTTAAGTCACGCTGACTTAGTATTTGTACTTAGTAAACATGTGTAAGTTTAGGCTGTTCCACTTCCATTTGCTCCGGGATAAATAAAGTTCTCTGGTTCTGATTCTGAAGCTGATTTCATCATTAACATATTTTGATTTTCGCAAAACAAAAATAATGACAAACACTTTTTAAATTAAATATAAATGCTAAAAATGAGGTACGGTCAAGAGCAGCTAGTCAAGGCACTAAACCGACGGAACAGAATGAAATTAAATAGAAAAATAATCCACTAAGAATGGTCAGAAGAAAAATTTGAAGAAAACATGTACCTGAGTAAACATAACTGTTAATAAAAGCCAAAAACAGTGCATTTAACCGTACATACACAAAGCCACTGCTCTGTACCACACAGTAGAATTCACTTTCTAGTTGAGTGGTGTATGAATGAAGGACTGTACCTCATAGATGTAATCCAGTATCTCCAATATTGTGAGAATACTTGCTCCAATAAAGAGTCCCATTTGGCCTCCGATGTCTCCTGAATGTTACAGGGACAAAAAAAAAAAACTGCTGTGTGAGTCTGAAGGCAAAAGCATACATGTTCTCAGCTATTCAGTTTCTCTTCCACATTTGCACTTAGGAGGGCTGTACTTCAAGGAAACACACAAGGGTTTGCTTCTTTGAAGGCTTTGTGAAAGGCAACATAAGAACATCTTGAGCGAGGGTATACACGACAAAGCCTACCTAGCAGCCCGGCTATGTCGTACGCTTTCTTCTGCTCTATAGTCTCGTAGTTCAGGGCTTCAAAGTAGATGTCCAGAATGAGGAAGTTGTCTCTGTTATATCAGAGATAGTGAACAAAACAATGGCAGTTTTAATGGAAACATTCAATATCGTGTTGGGCTCACAATACGAACACAACTCTCCTATTGTCTGTATTATTTGTGTAAAAAAAAAAAGGATTTTCGGTAGCGGATACAAGGAGAAAAAAAATAATTAGCAGCAACAACTTAATCTCAGTTTTGAGCAGTCTATTTAAAAAGCGTGCTACTTCATTTAGCTTATGAATGCAAGAGCAAAAATTACATTTTCATTTTCAATACAGCAATTTTACAAACAATGGTGGAGTAAATCGAGAGGGACATGATGTGATAATCAGAGAAGCTCTGACGGAGAGAGAGAAACGGAGCCTGCAGTGCGCTGGACATGCAGGGCTTTTTTCCCCATCGGTCTGGATGAATACGCAGTTAATTATTTTCAGGGATAGAGCATCTTCTATCATATTAACCAACTAGAAGATGAGATGTGCCTGTGTCTGTGCATGTGTGTGTGTTTGTGTGCGTACTTCCCTTTCTATATTTTTGAGGACCAGATGGCCTCCTGAGAATAACTAAGTCTAATGCAAAAGTTTGACAGCCCCTACATAAATTACCTATTTTTACTTTATGTAAAATAGACTTTAACTAGATGTGTGGTTTTATTTAAGCTTATTTAACTTTAGTAAAACAAGTAATTTGGTTTCATAATAGCGGCTATGTCTTTTATTATAAAATGTAAAAGTGGTCAAAAGTATTTGGGGAAAGGGGCCCCCAATGGGTGCACTTGAACCCTCCCAAGACCCCCCTTTTTTGTCAATGTTTTGAGGCCTCCCACAGTTTCAGATCACCAAAGCTTCTAGCTGCATTAGCCTCTTAGCCCAGTGCGAAACAGTTATTAGCTGACTGATTACATGTGAGTTAAGGGGAAAATTAAGTAATATTTAGGCTTAGGACTTCAGAGGTTTATGCATGGACTTAGAAGTTATGTAAAAGTTTAGAAACAGCACCAGTTTTTAAACTAAAAACCGAACAGCATAGACAGCAACAGACAGAAATGAACATACAGTTAATTCTGAGTCTGACTAAATGTTTGCAGCAGCAGTGCACAACTACGGGACTTACGTGCGTGTGCATATCTAATGTATATCTATACACACGTTACCTGATATACTCCTCTGTTTTGTGGTACTTGCGAGAGAGGTAGCGTGCAGATCCTTTGCTTGGGATTTTAACCATAGACAGCTCTTTCCCATAGCGAGTGACATTGCAGGGAGTTTCACACGGGCATGAATCTCCTGTGCTCTTCTGCAGCAAAGCTTTAAAACATAAGAACAATAAATAAATTAAAGGGCCCATACCTTTTTGTTTAGTATTTTGTTGTTGTAGAATGTAAACACTGTTCTGTTTCCTTAATTTGTATAATCTATATACAGGAGGTCCTCGAGTTATGACAGTCCGACTTATGATGTTTCGAGTTTACGATGGTCACCCTCATAGCGAGTTTGGATGTGCGCAGTGGAAGAACGCGCAGTACAGTAAACCCGGCTTCAGTCATTTGCGGATTTTTTCTTAGCACCTAACTAAAGTTCTCAAAATAATTGTACTTTTTCAGTGTTGCTGTGCCTTTGTATTTTGTTCTGTGTTTGTGTGGCTGGGTGTTGTTTTTCAGATGCAGCCGTTGGAGCAGTGACAGCAGTTTTCATTTGTATCTTCAACCTTTTCAACTTTTCAACTTCTCCACCTTCTTCCTCTCTCTCTGTATTTTCTCTGCCCCAGTCTGATTTGGCCTCAATTTTAAATTGAATAAATAAATTAAAAGTTCAGATAACAAGAGAGGCTTATACTATCAAGCCCCACTTAGCAAAGCAAATGTGTCTGGCAAATCATGGCACCCAGCTTCACATTCTGCTTGCTAAGATTTATTTTTGACATTTGAGATTAAGATTTATATTTTTGTCCTTTTCCTTTTTCTGTTGTGTGTTTTTTTTTTAACTGTGTTAGGATAGGTAAGTGACTTAGGCTAGGGTGTGTTTGATGTACACCAAAACTCAGGTAACATCACTGTTGTAAGAACAGAGCTGTGTCTCAAGAATGTCCTGTATACAAATTTAGCTGCAGCAAATATTTTTATTTCACTGTTTTCATGTAGATCATTTATACGTCTCAAAGGTGCAGTTACAAAAAACAGCCTGTTTAATTCTAAGGGATAAAGAGAAATTGGAAAACGGTCTTGTGGAAATGAATTAGGACTGTTTTTTTTATTATTATTATTTGCATTTTGTATTGATTTACCTGACTTTTTTTTAGCAAATGTCCCAACCAGCCCATCGGACTGTTACAGTTAACCCCACCTGGAGTAACATTTGCCCTTGTTTTTGAATTGTGCCGGAAACAAACTCTGCATCTTCATTTGTAGCAGAGATGCGTGGGTTGCTTGAATGAATAAAATATTAGTCTTGCTCAAAGGAATTTAAAAAATATTTAGCATAACCTAAAATGTGTCAGTTGCACTACACTCTACCCTGGGCTATGATAAGGCACTGCTTTTCAGTCCATCATAGCTCTGAAAATTGTAACAAAATAAGAAAAAGTCATATTTAATGCTGAGTAGTGTAAGTATTCATTCCCAGTAACCCTGGACCATTTCTGTTGGTCCATTCATCACTAGACAACAAAAAAATAGAGTTATGAGTTTTTCATATGACAGCGACTAAGGTTATAAATGGACCTGAAATCTAAAATTAGACTCGGCAGTTAGTGCTGATGCACAAAAAGGGCTGGATATTAGATGCAAATGTCATGGCTGTAGGTTAAGAAATAATAAATGAACTTTTTTATCTTACCGAGTGCCCTGTCAACGCATTTCACTTTTGCGGGTGTGCAGATATCTGCATTTCCTGTGGAGAGAGAGATAGATTTGAGCATAAAAAATGAAAAAAGAGCCAGTTCAAGTTTATACTCTTAATGAAGAAGGGATGTGGGCCTCTAGTTCATGCTGTAGATCATTTTATGCAAGAGTCAAGGGAAGGAGCTCTGAACCAGCAGCCCTAATTTACTGGCGCGCAGCGCTTTTCTTTAAGCATTACTGATGTGAATTTAGTTCCTACACTGTAGATAGTTCAAACACTTCTGTTTGAATAGTTCCCTTTGAAAATGTATTAAAATGCTTTACCATAGTTTACCATAGGTCTTGGAGAGCAGAGGTGTGGGAAATGAGAATGCTGCAACACCCCCTGATTTTAGGACTGGTTAACAACTGAATCATTCTCACAGTTCATTGTGGATAATGCTGATAACCGAGTGTTGTGGCAATACTGAGAAGAATCTTTAGCCAAAGACTCACCTGCATGAAATGGCCAGCCTCCAAATGGCATAGGGAATTCTTCTACCCCTCTGCTATCAGACTCTATAACTCCTCCCCCTGTCATCCACTTACTCATCAGACTCTATAAACCCTCCCTGTTCACACATTAACCCGTCAGACTCTATAGCTCCTCCCCCTGTCACACACCCACCCGTTAGACTCTATAGCTCCTCCCCCTGTCACACATCCACCTATCAGTCCCTATAACTCCTCACACATCACACACACACCCATTAGACTCTATAGCTCCTTCCCCGTCACACTCCCACCCAGTAGTCCCTATAACTCCTCCCCCTGTCACACACCCACCCACCCATTAGACTCTATAGCTCCTTCCCCATCACACACCCACCCAGTAGTCCCTATAACTCCTCCCCCTGTCACACACCCACCCATCAGACTCTGTAACTCCTCCCCATGTCACACACCTACCCATCAGTCTCTATAACTCCTACCCCTGTCA
>JBBPDC010000109.1:602899-618738 GCA_037974485.1 Hemigrammopetersius urotaenia | reverse complement strand
TTGCCACTAAGTATTAAGTCTTTTTTTGTTAGAGGGTTCAAATACTTATTTCCCTCAATGAAATGCAAATCAGTTTCCATTTTTTATTTAAAGTTATTTTTTCAAGTTTCCTTTTGATGTGCTATCTGTGACTGTTAAAATAAACTGTTAAAATTAAAATGATTCTGTTCTGACACTTTTCATTTCTTTGTCATTGGACAAACTTACAAAATCCACGAGGGGTCAAATGCTTATTTCCTCCACTGTACATGGGTGTTTGTGTGTGGGCGTGTGTGTGTGTGTAGTTGATGACTCTTCATGATGTTGAGGGATAGCAAAATACTTGATAAATACTTGATACTTGTTGGAGTTTCCATTGATGGAAGCTGAGTTGTGTATTATCTGAAGTGATGCTAGTTTTCTCTGTGGAAATAGCCTGGATATGAGTAGACACTGCTTCAGCGCAAGAGCCCGTTTTCCAGTTTCACTCGCAGTGACTTGTTTGCTGAAGCTCATCCAAATATTCACTTGCCTAAATGGAAAAAAGCTCATTAATCAATAGTGCCAGTTCAAGCATGTTAGATATAAGAGGCAAATATTATGATCTACAGAGTGGCAGGGTTTGTCATTAGTAAAAAATTGGTTGGAATGACTAAATCTTTGTGCTGTGTTTGTGTTTGTTGGCAGTATTGAATTTGTGTTTACACATGCACAAGTGAAAGTGTGTTTGTGTTTGTTACACACATCAGCCATGAAGGTTGTCCTTACTGACATACAGGTAGGCCCAGTTACCACTAGAGCCACTCAACCTTCTAAAACATCATGTGTCTGAAGTCATGCTCGGTGTTAATGGTCATTATTTATTTCATTTAAACAAACTTTTTGGACTTATTTTAAAATTAAACACTCATGGTAAGAGAACAGAAGGAAAAGCGATTATAATATAATAGTGATTTTTGGTCAAAGATGTGGACCCTGCTAAAAAGGCTTGATTTCTTGACTCCAGCTGAAGCTCTTTAGCAGGGCTTTAGGTGTGGATGAGTATGCTTTAGCTCCAAGTATTAAAATACATTTACAGCATTTATCAGATGCTTTTATCCAAAGCGACTTCCATTCCCTAACTACAGGGACAGTCTCCCTGGAGCAACTTAGGGTTAAGGATCTTGCTCAGGGACCCAGTGGTGGTTTTGCTGTAGGTAGGATTGGAACCCATCTCTTGGTCCAGAGACAAGTATCCTATCCACTGAGCTACCTCCTTTTAATAAAGCAAACACATCATTAATTCAGTGGTGTGAAATGCCTTAAAGGCTTTGTCGTCCACCTCTGGTGCAAAAACAAAGTGTCCAGATGTGTGTAATGTTGCTGTTAAAAATTGGATTTTTTGGCCAGTGATCATTTGAGTGTCTCTCCTGTTTTGAAAACGGTCCACCTCAGAAATTAATGACTGGTCATCTTTGGTCCTGTGGTTAGAAAATGACCAGTTATGAATGGGGTAGAGGATGACTGACAAACTATGCATGACAGCAGACAGGCCACAGTATAATCATGCACCTGTATAGTGGACCTATAGGAGAGGAGTTTCAATTCAATGTTTCTCGTTATTTACTGTACAGAATATGCACCATTACATAGTGACTATACTGTATGTAGAACTTGAATAAGCTCAAAAGACATAATTGTCTTATCATGACACTGTTGACTTGACGACTTTCTCAGTCCAATTATTCCTCCCATCACTTAAGACTGACTGACTGCACTCCCATCGATAATTGAGCAAAGCAAAGTATTGCCTTTATCTCATTGTAGATACTCTGTTTGTCCTGCGAGTCTTGCTTGCAACTATTTTCTCCTCTGACAACTAAGCAAATAACCCATTAAGCAGTCTGACAGCTTGAGGTTCTGCATGACATGTGTTGGTGTCTTCTGGAGTAGAAATTACACCTGACTTCGAGCGCTCCGGAGTGTCATAGTCATAATGATTCTTTACTATTCAGACATATCACATTACGCCACACATGAGTGATTTAAGACCCAATCTCTAAAATAGTCTCCCAAGCTTCTGAAGGGTTTAAAGGTTAATTATTAATATGTTGTTGCTCTTGTATTCAAAAGTCGACATGGTTTGTTCTATGCTATTTTATGAAATGCCAGCTGTTTCTTATGATCTTTTCATTTATTCATTCAGTCACAGACTGATTTGTTATAACTTTTGCCTGGCTCTAAAACACCTTATGAGTTTGGAATACATCACCAGGTACCAAATAATATAATGAAAAATGTCATGTTTGACCTTCATACCCCCAACTATCACAGCAACCTCAGAGACCCTCCCTGATATCCCATTTCATTAGTATTGAGTGTTTACCTGCACATTCTAATCCAATAACTACCGTCTTTTGCAAAAACCTTTCAACAAAACTCATTGTTGTGTTTTCCAGTTTATTAATATCCAATTCCACTTGTTAGCTTGGACTTCCCTAATAGCATGATAACCCCAGTGGTGGGAGGGTGACGGATAGCACATACTTGCTTCAGGTTAAAAGAAATGATGCTGTGACTTCTTGAACTGCTGCTTACACACCTGAAGGGGAACAGTGACTGCTAGTTCTGTTATGTCATCTGACAGTTGCCCACACTGGCTAACATCATGTTGAGAACTGGGAGGAGAGGAAAAGCCGTCTTGCCCAGGGAGAGGTGTGGCATCTCTGGAGATTGAACTTGACAGCAGGGTCAATGCTTAGCTGGCCACCACTTGAAAAGCCCTTTAGATTTCTTTTCTTATAACTCTTTTTCAGTTTTCTTTTTAACACAGATTCCATATTTACAGGTAAATATTTAAGGGGGGGGGGGGGGGTTATTGCTTTATTGTAGTCATCTGTCACCATTTGATGGCTGTTGTATTGTTTTAAGCCTAGACTGGTTCATGGGAACCTCATCGAATGTGTTTCTGAACATGTGCAGAAAATAAATGAATGAAATCAAGGGGTTTTATCTTGTGAATCAGTGTATGCTGTTTACTTGGCCACTGAAAATCGAATAATGATTATAATATTGGTGTGTATGTGAGTGCACTCTATCCTTCTGCTGTGAAGTTACAATTTTGGAGTGATAATATGGGGATGTAGAGAGTTGTGAAACTCTCACTCTGTCTCTGTCTCTGTCTCTCTCTCTCCCTCATACACTCTCACTCTCTCTCTCTTTCTCTCTCTCTCTCTCTCTCTCTCTCTCTCTCTCTCTCTCATACACTCTCACTCTGTCTCTGTCTCTCTCTCATGTTTGTATTCAGCTTGGACAGAACTGCTGACATCTCTCATGACCCCTGACCTCTATGATGTCACAAGTGTCAGGACAGCCTTGTGATAGGCTGTTCCCCAAAGACTGTAACACTGCGTCGTAATATCATAGAGAGTGAGTGTGTACATATGTGGTCCATGCCAAACCGCCCAATTTATGCAAATTATTTCTTGGAACGGAGGCAAACTCTCTGGTGTGTTCTATCGTAGTGGGGGCCAGAGCCCAAATGTGCTGGAGTCAAGATATTTTGTGGTGTTGACGTGCTGGAGTCAAGGGAAATGGTTAAATTCTGATATGCTGAGGCCACACACACAGTGAACATACAATGACACTCTGAGTGTGAAGTCACTGTAAGGGCAGAAGAGGGAGAGGGAGAGAGTTGCTCTTTCTCTCTGATGGTGCAACCTGCCATGGTGTGATGTATTTGACTATTCTGCTTTCCAGAGCACTCCCAGTATATCCTGACTATAAATTTAGGCACAACTGGGTTTCAACAGAGGACCTAATTTGCAGTACCACTGTGCAAATGCATCTGTCCTATTTCAAATTTTAGATTCTACGTCCCATTTGATGACAAATGCATCTGTCCTATTTGAAATAGGACAGATGCATTTGGTTTAGGACTATAAAGTAAAGTTTGCTAGCAACACAATGCTCAAGCAAATGTGTGTTTGATCACAGTAAGACGTATTTATCCTAGTAATAGCACTAACTAGAAAAGTGATTGCACACCTTTAGCAGTTTCCTACGGTATCTCTAGTGTAAGCTAGAGTATTAAGGCAGTGCTCGCAATGATGTTCCAGTTGGTTGCTAGGGTGTTGAAAGATGGATGCTATGATATGTTTTACTGTTAAACATTCTTGGTGTATTTGTATCACGCTAATAAACATGAGCTTGCCATTCATTACCATGAGAAAAATGGGGAAACTTACCATTTCCAAACAGACCAAACACTTAACACTGGTGCTGATTCCATGTTGAGATGTTGAAAACTGTTTGAGGAGTTAATTAAATGCATCAGAAAAATAATAATAAGAAGAAGCATTGTTATATACCAATGTCAGCAATACACAAAATGTTTTATATTTTGACAAAAAAGTTACAATTGTCATGTCCTACAGTATCTGACTATGTTGAATGGAATTTTTGCCTAGTGCTCTATAACGCTTGTCCATCCTCAGGTGAACACAGAGCATGAACAGGTCAGTTTTTCTCTAACCTCAAATACACCTGTGTAATTGCATCTGAGACATCTTGCAACCAGCAAAACGGGTGAAATCGAGTCTTGGGATCCTGGCTCGTGTTCTGTCCAATTCTAATTGGATTTGGTAATAAAGTGCCCACTCTTTAAAAAAGGAAAAGTGAGCAGATGAGGGGCCCTGAAGCTCTTTCACAGCATCTGCCTCAGCGTCCCTATGTTCTGATTCAGCCCAAGGCTACTTGGGAGTACATACTTGAAGCATCCAGCTCAAGGACAAGAAAACACTAACATAAAAACTAGTAGAGGGTTTTGAGCAAATGAGAAATCACACAGATCTGTTCCGTGGAAATGTGTAGGTCTCTGTGTGTGTGTATGTGTGTGTGTGTGTGTTTGTGTGTTCCAGGGAATCAATGATTGTCCTTTGAGACATAAAAGGCACTAAGAGTGCATGCCTGTGTGTGCATGTGCATGTGTGTGTGCATATGTGTGTGTGTGTGTGTGTGTGTGCATGTGCATGTGCGTGTGTGCATGTGCATGTGCATGTGCGTGTGTGTGTAAAAAATCTCAAATGATAAACTCACTAATAGTCAGGTGACAGATGTGCAGAGATTGATAGCTAAATTATCACCACCTCTCCAGCTCCATTGATTAGTTAAAGGAGAGCCAGCAGCATGCCTGGCTAAGGGATTTACACACAACTTTTCAGTATGATAGTGTGCTTGTAGCTGAAACATCTTGGTACTTGCAACTAAAGCTTATTACTAACTTAGTTTACAGTTACAGTGGCAGTAAGTGATTTTGTTTGTTTATGGTGAAACAGTTCAGTGTGTGTACGTAGTGCAGATTAAGCATCCATAGAATGTGCTGGATAAACCAATCCGATTTATGAAGGCTCCAGCTTGCAACTTACAAGACTTAAAGGATGTGCTGCTAATGTCTTAGTGGCAGACACACCAGCATGCCTTCAGAGGTTGTGTGGAGTCCATACCTCAGGGGTCAGAGCTGTTTTAGTGACACAAGGCTGACCTACACAATATCAGGCAGATGGTTTTAATGTTATGACTGATTACTGTATCTAGTTGAACCTCTACCATGCTGTAGTAATGCACAATATTATTTGGCAGTGCTAGAACAACTGATATTACGCGATTATTCAATCAACTTGGACAAAATCTATTGACACTGCAGGATAGATGTAATAACATGTAGCCGACAATAACACTTAAAAATTTAGTAACAGTGGGAGTGAGGAGGCAGAATGCAGGTGCATGTAAAAAAACAATCAGATTACAGTTACAATTTGGGATTAACTAATAAAGATATAATTTACACATAATTTATACATACAGACAATCAGGTTAGCAGGTACAGGGCTCCAGACAAAGTAAAAATCTTAGGAGCCATTGGCTACTGAACACAAAATATTTGGGAGCCAAAAATAAATTTCTTAATCTGTCAAATAAAAAAATATATATTATATATAAAAAAATAGATTAAAAAAATATATATATATTGTCATGGTACATTTTGTCTTCAGTCTTACTCCATGTAAAGAGCGTTAAAACAAAACAAGAAATCATAACATGGACTAAATTGTTGCCAAAGTGAAACATGGTAAGGCTGAACAATTGTTTTGAATACATTTTAACATCCTATTTTATAAACCTTAGCTAAGACAGGCTAAGCTAGCAAAGCTATGCATTCCTCTGTACAATTCATTAAAATATATGATTCTGAGAGATGATCGTCACTGGCGACTGAAATTAAAAAACTAGTCACAAAATGAATAATCTAGTTGCATTCGCGACCATTTTAGTCGCTATCTGGAGCCCTGAGGTATAACAAAGGTCATCCAAAAATCCTGTGATTGGGCAAAGTCAGATAGGTTCAAACATATATACACAAACTAGTCAAAAACAAGGCTAAAGTCAAAAATCAGGAGCAGTAGTATCAGATGCATCAGAAGCTGATGCATAAGGCAAAGTTCAAAGAACTGTCAAATCACCAAGAAGCCAAGAAAGATCTCAAGAAACAATTCAGCAATACACTGCTGGGATTTTAGGATCAGCTTCAATCGGTACACCAGCAGCTCATTCACCACCATTGGAGGACAGAGCTCTTTTAGACTGTCAATCTCCTGCATAAGGGAATATAGAAAAGGTTTTAGCATTGATACATGAAACACAGGGTGAATTCTATAGTATGCTGGGCATTGGTAGGTTACTGTGTAAATTTGCTGGAAAATCTTAAATGGTGGGCGTGCTGCCACTACCTTCAAAATCCTAGCTCTGGTGCATTGCCATACTGTTTTGCATTGTTTGGCCCAATGGTTAACTCTAGGAATGTCTGTATGGGAACCTAATGCACACTGAAAGGAATAGGAATTCTGCCAGTTTGGGTTGTTTTTGGCTACAGAAATAACATCATCCAACCGTTTTCTATTCCACATTTCTCTATTCAGTCTCCCTACTTTTCCATTGGTTTGAGGATGGTATCCAGATGACAAGGAGCAGCCTAATTTTTTGTAAATAGCTTTCCTAAAATAGCAAATTAGTAGACTGGCAAAAAGGGATGGGACAACATGCCCATCAGCTACAGAAATGACCAGCGGAAAAATAAGAGAGATCTGTAATAAAATCCACTGCAATGTGTGACCAGGGACAAGTAGAAATGGCTAGTGGACACAGATACCCAGGCTTGGCAATGGTTTGGAGCATGCGCAAGCTTGGCTGGTTGGGATCAGTGCCTCCAAGTCCTGGGCTACCAGAAAATGTTGTTTCCTTCCCACATAATTGAGTATTTGCAGTATTCTGTGCTAACCTAGATTTTATCTAGAGGGCTATCTGTACGATGGGTCCTTCATGTATGATCCATGATTGGTGCTTCCACTTAGCTGAAGTTTCTAATAAAAAAGTGACGGACAGAAATCTTTGGACTTCCAGAAAGGGACAGCTTGGACCTTCGTGTGGCTCCATCGTACCTCTTTTTCCCTGATTATGTAGCCCAGGAAGTTGACTGAATCTTTGACAAATAATTCATTTTCAAGTAATCACTTCCATTAATCTCCCGGGTAAATTCCAATCAGGTTGTATGTACTTTTAAGGTCTAACTTAGTGAAACTGTTATTTCCTCAGACATTTTTGATGTAAGAAGGGAAGGCAAGGGAAGCTATTTTTTGCGATAATATTGGTGAGCACATGATAATCTATGCATGTATGAAGCTCGTCATCTTTTGACAACAAAAAAACTAGAAGTGGCCAGTGATGGTGAGGGATGAATCTAGGCAAGCCGAAGTGCCTTGGTGATGTAGTGGTCTAATGCTTTCTGTTCAGGCATGGAAGGAGGATAAACATGCCCCTTAGGCAAAGGAGCACCAAGGAGGAGTAACACTTCTTGGAGGTCACCATACTCAAGAGGAATAGTATGATTTAGGTCAGAACGTTTAATGGACAGGGCATGGACAGGAATATTTACACAGTGATTAAAACATTATTTTCCACACTTTTGTATCTCTCCTGTGGCCCTATCCACATGTGGGTTATGCAGATGTAACCAGGGGTGTCCTTAGATACATGACTAACACATCTATGTTGAGAGTAGCATGGGAATCCAACCAAGAGGCACATAGCAGAGAAACTAGAATGGAAAAAGACAAGAGAGCATATAAAGGAGAGGGGAGAAGGAGGAAAATTAAAATATATGAGCATATTGTTGGGAGGAAGCAGATAAAGACTGAGGAAGTCAGGGAAAGAATACAACTTTTTCGTAAATGTTTGCTAGAGTGACAGAGTGGTCTAAGGCACTGGATTTAGGGTCCACTGCCAGTTGGGCTTTTAGGGTGGCAGTAGCCTAGTGGGTAAAACATTTGCCTGTGAACCTGCTGACCACAAAGTTGCAGGTTTGAACCTTGCTCAGTAGAGACTGTCGTTCTAAGTTGCGTCAGCAAAATGCCCTCTTTATTTTAAAGTTAAGACAGTGTGCCTTGTATGTAAATAAACCCTATTTAAAGTAAGCACAATTACTTGATTAAAAATGATTAATTATCATTCACGTTCTTGATTATGCACCTCGGTGGATCCTTTGCAGTTTAATTGGGAGCTGAGGTCTGCACCACTGAGATACTTGACTAACCATGGCATTTTTGACTGTATATAAAACTAAAGCAATATTCATAAAGTGATTCACAGCGAAGAAAGTAAAATGTGATGTTTGATTTTAATTTCCACATGTAATCTGGTGTATTATAGTCTACTTGCACTCCCCACTAATTATGTATATTCCTTAATATGGCAGCCTTTTCACTCTATAAAACAGAACGCAACACACTGTTCTATAACTTTAGATAAATTAAACTCAGAAAATCAGAATCAGAACCAGAAAACTTTATTGATCCCAGAAGAAATTGCTTAAACAAACATTTTAGGGTGGTTCGGTTACTTACATTAATACATATGCAGATACAGGTGAAGTAGATAGGATAAGGGAGTTGGGGCAAGAACAACATTCAGGGAAAATGTGGCAAGATGGGCGTCCAGCTTTTGTACTTGTGTACATGATTAGTGAGGGTTTTCCATGAAGTTTACAGAGTGAAGGGTTTTCCTCACAGAAGGGTTTTCCTGCCATTTACTGTACCTCTGTTTCAGTCTTCTACTATGATTTTAAGTATTTGTTTCCAAAACTCGTAAAGGCCTCAATGACTCCTTTGATCATCTCTGTATTGCATTTTAACTTGAAACTGAAATATATAAACCCTGTATACACAATTTTACCAACTAAACCAAACAAAACACTCTTCCATGGGGTGCTTTTTTGAGGTGGAAAATTTAACCAAAAGGGTGTCTTGTAATTAGAGACAGTTTGTTAGCCTGTTTGGCTGAGTAAATGTTCCAATTTGCATATTTTAGATATGCAAATTCAAGATAGACAAATTCTAGGATCAAGAACAATTAAGTATTGAAAGTGAAGTGACCATTTGTCATACGTGAACACACCACAGCACACAGTGTGAACAGCACGAAATTCACCCTCTGCATTTAAGCCATTCACCAAGTGAAGCAGGGGGCAGCCAGGAAAGCGGCGCCCGGGGAGCAGTGTGTGGGGACGGTACCTTGCTCAGGGTACCTCAGAGGTGCCTAGCGGTCTTGGGAATCGAACCCGGGTCTGGTCGCAGGGTGAATGCCCTAACCACTAGGCCACCAGCTGCCCCAGTTGGTTAGGTGTGTGCACATATCTAACTAACTAATTAGGCACATCTACCTTGTATCTACACTCATTGTCCATTTTTAGTTCCACTGAATATATATATATATGTCTGCACTAGTGTTAGCCCCCATTACATTCTTGATCAGATTTTACATGAGTGATGGATTGTTCTCAGCACAACACAGCATATGGTTGTGTGTGTTTGTGTGTTCACGCAAAAGTTTTTAAATATCTCGGTGTCACTGCTGGGCTGGGAATTGACCACCAATTAAAATGTCCAGGCAAGAGCATCCTTCCAGCACCAGATGAACTACCATCATTAACTTTTTGTCTGCAAGGTCAGATGTATCTAATGGTCAGCATATCATCAGTAAGTGAACACAGTGTTTAAAAACTCCAGCAGTACTGCTCTGAGGGATCCACTTTGTGCTGAAAAATCACCTGTGAGAAAATGATGAGTCCGCTGCAGCATCCTCCTGTGGCTCTTAATGTCACTTTGCCTGTCTAAATTTCTGTTGTTTTGAATATTACAAGAACATTTTAATTTGCAAATATTTCTGAATATATGGGGTTCTGTCTTTCTGATATATTGAAATGCATAGTTGTTCTGTAAGATGCCACATTTCCTTAAAACATATAAGGGGAGGAAAGTAGTAAGATGTGTGTTGATGCATTTGTAAGCATATTTATGTACAGTATTCCAAGTATATGGACTCATTATAGTGCTGGACACTGACCATTTAGTATGTATGGCATACATTGTCATATGTCAGGATATTTGCCATGGAATGGATATGGTCTGAATTCTCAGAACACCAATATTTAGTGAATATTGGGAAGATTACTGATATCAATGCTTTTCGTGAAGTGTGTTCTAAGCCTAATATTTATTTATCAAGGTCATGAGGAAATGTGTGATGCTGATGAATTTTAGTCTGACATTGTGACATATTTTACTATCAAGATTTCATTTACCTCATGGTGCCTTTCAAAAAATGTCTAGAAATGAATAATTATGAAAAAAAAACCCTTTATGAATGTGCTGTAGAGCAGAGGGAGCCAGGACAGCGGGGGGAGTCTGATGAAAGTAGAGTAGTCCATGTGAGGCAGGATACCGGCAAGACACGGAGGTCAGGAACTCTGCGGGGGATCAATCAGGCTGATTATTAAAGTATGATGTGGTGCATTGATTGTCCCCAGCGTGTGTTAGGGAGAGCGGGGGAGAGAGCAGGGCTGAGCAAATGCCACACTCTCATTACCTTTAAACGCACTTGAGCAGAAAATGAAACAGGTGAATGTGAGCTCATGGGAAACTAAACAAACACACACAACCACATACACACACACACACACACACATTCACAGACACACACCTCTGGATCACCTCCATAAGATTGACAGGACTGATTGGCAGCCGATTAACAGGAGTAGAATGTGATTGAGTTGGGATTGATCTGATTAGTCCTCAAGGTTGCAGTGTTTTAAATGTATGTGAGGAAAACCCTTCACTCTGTAAACTTCATGGAATTCATTTGAACACAAAGCTATTTTGCATTGCTAGAGCTGCCGTTGTTAGTCTATAAACAACAATAGCTCAGACACAAAATGGCCACAGAAGCTCTACACAGTGGCTGCGTCTCCACGACCAAGTTTCAGGTGTGGGCTATGGCAGCCTGAGCTGAGTCCAGCAGTGTTATGTCAAAGCATTATCACATGAGCATACACATAACCAAGCCCCTGTTGCTCTGTCTGGCAAGCTTTCAAGAGGCAACTATTTTTTAATGGTGAGTATAATCCATGACATTCAGCCTAATGAGTTTTCTAACCAGATTTAGAAACATACCTTAGAACATACCTGTGATGTAGTCTGCCACAGTGTTTAATATATATTACACACCTTTACTAGTCTTCAGTTTAGGAAATGAGTGAAGTCTGGTCGTTTGAGTATGTGATGCAAACATTTACAGATCATGGACATATGAATCAGATCATTGCTGAATGGAGTCTCAAGCTGAGACTACCTGGAACAAGTGGTTTGCTGCCCTATTTTCTCTTTCCACACAACAAAGAAGAGAGTATGGTGTGGTGTATACCAATATATAACAACATTATCAACCATGTTAGGATACATTAAGAGTCTGTTTATGTTAAGTAAATAAGTCAGTAAGTTAAGCTTTAATGTCATCTCAGCCATATACCTATAGTACACAGTGAGACGAACATGATGTTGCAACATAGAACACAACAGAACAGCAGCTCATAAACAGATCAACAGTGATGGTAAAAAAGGGGAGAACATAAGTTACCCAATGTATATATATATATATAAATATATCAAAGTTTACAAATACTTAACTTAAAAATAAAATACTATCAAATGCTACAGGGGGACACATAGACATAGAATAAACATTCTAATATATATACATGTTCTATATACATGTTGAGTGGGTTGTGGGAGTTGTGTAACAGAGTGGGGGTGGCAGCAGGGTGTGGAGTAGACAGTTCAGTGTGGCATTGTGTGGAGTTAATAAGTTTGTGCTAATTATGTTAGCCTTACTCTACTCCTTTATTTATGGTCAGTTTCTTGAGTGGCTTTGGGCTTGGTATTTTTGAGTGGACCAAAAACAAATAAATAATACAGAAACAGCACGATCAGTGGCTGATACACTCACAACAGCATCACATGCACGACAAAAACATTACTATGTTAGGGTCACTGCGGTGCAGTGCAATTATCCGCCGCTCATATGTATCAGAGGCGTCGACAGATCGTGCTTAAGAACAGATGGTGAACCTAATCTAGTATATAGTGAACCTATAAAATAGCTCATAGGTTTTCATAGGTTAGGCTTTCCCAATACAGAGTTTTTCACCAGATATAGGTGTGTATCTGCCAGATGAGTCTGCAATTAAGTTTACAGTCTACAGGTATAGGTACACATTCATAGAGTGATAGAAACAGAGAGGCTGCGAGAGAGAATTACATCACTTTTTATTGACTCGGAGGCAGTCATGCAATAGGTGAACAGAACACAACTACCCTGGAGGTCCAGTGAACATGGTATGGTTCTACCACTGCATTATAAATTACATTTCCTTTGGGCATTTGAGCAGAAAGAGAAAAGGAGCAGAGGATAAGGTCATGTGTGTGTGTGTGTGTGTGTGTGTGTACGTGAGTGTGCGTGTGTACGTGAGTGTGCGTGCGAGTGTATGTGTGTTTGTGTGTGTGAGAGAAGTGCCAGCCACTTTTGGAAATTGCCTTTTGTGTGAGACTGAGTAGCTTTGCATGTAACTATGAGCCCATTTCTTTAAGCCACAAAGGAAACATATTCAGGAGGTAATATTCAATTTACACAGTGTGAAGGCACGTCAGAGAAGCTAACGCAGCCTGAGTGCAGTGCAGTCCTCAAATGCTCCATCTCTGGAGTTGGAGAATGAGCATTTTATCACAGGGGAAAGCAAGCGCTCCTCATGACTCTGAAAATTGAGCTTGTATTACATACAGTGGTTCTGTATGGAAATGTGGGATCAGTTTCAAGAGATAGATGTACTCTTTTTAAAAGGTTATACAACGTTCAAAATTCCTCGTTCATTTTTGTCAGAATACATAATACATTTCATTACATTTTCAAAGCAAGGTCCAACCAAGAGCTGTTTAATGACTGAGCCTGAAGTGGGCAGTTCTCCTTCAGGGTGAGCATGTAGCAACAAAAACAACTGAAAGCCCAAAAATAAGTAGACCAAGGCTTTCAGAAGAAGACAGAGACAGAAACAGGTGGTCCCATCAAATGCTATTTCTTCTGCATAATTTTGCATACAATAAACGTACTTTAAGGTGATTTGACATCTTGGCACGTAAGGCGTTTGATTATGATGTGCTTTTACAGCACATTGTGGCATTTACATTGCGACACTGTGTATCATAAACCATGCATACCAGAAAGAAGTCAACTTTTAGAAGGACGTTTGAAAGACGTCACATTAACTTGTATGAAATGAATTAGACTGAACTGAAAAGCCCGGAGGGGGAGGGGGAGATTGAAGGCTGGAGGAATGGGCTATTGTGTTAACTAAAGTGAAGCATTAATTAAAAACAAGGGAACTCATTCAAAAACAACAAGCCGCCCGCGGCAGCCCTCTTGGCAATCTCCTGTGCATGGCGAACACACACAGAAACACACATAATCTCTCGGGTATGCTTCTGCCACTCCACATTAACCACCGCAGCTTGTTCTTCATGCCCAAAGCTCCGCCCGCCTCTCAGGACCTTCTTACCTCCAAGTTATTAGAAAAAATTGGCAAATTGATTCTTCTTAGCTGTCTAGATTAATTGTCTTGTACTGACTCAGGACAGGACATGGAGACATGGAAATTTTTCAATTCATGAAAGGTGCAGATTATGTCACATGGTGGTATTTTGTTGTGATTTTATTTTATAACCATAATAAAAAATCTCAGTTATCCAGCAGGACATGTGTAGCCCTTTACATTAATAGTCATAAACACCTTGGCTGGTTCCACTCACTTCTGTGAACTCAATAAGTTTCTTTATAACTGCACATTTTTCACTAAGCCATTCTGGATGACTTGGTTTGTTGAACTTTATGATTCAGTAATGTGGAATTAGTCTTTAAACACTGAATTATAAAAATGCCTCTAAAAATAAGACTTTGCTGCTGTATTGATGCCTCCACCCCCAGAAGCTGTTTTGTGTTGTCTTGGAGGGCCATTTATTCTTCAGCCAACTGGCCTCTTCCAGGTTCCACTGGAGGGTGACCTTCTCACAGGGCCTTCAGAATGATGAGATATGATGCCAAGGGCTGATGCACCATCCACCTGTAAGACAAGTAAGCATGTGAGGACTGCCCACTTGGGGCTTTAGAGCAGAAAGGCTCAAGGGCATGCGGCCACTGAAGGCCTGATGTGGTGACTCCAGAGGTGACTCCACGTGCGTGCTTCTGTTTTTAGACCTCCACACAATCAGAGTGTTTACTATACATGGCACACTAGGGCAGTGAGAACAAGCCATGGGCATAAATATGAATCCTGCATAAGACTTCTGTCAGAATGAATTAACATTTTGCACACATACTCGCTGATTCTTTTTACACTTTTTCACTCTTTTTTTTACTTTTGCTCACTTACTTCTAGTTAAAGAGCAGGTTAGCCAAACTCATGAAAAATGCATCGCAGGTTCATGTGCATGCTGAGATTTTGTTTCATGTTCTTAAGTTTGCACGAGAAATTATTGTTTTATTTAAATTATTGTTTTATTTATGTGCACATGACACGACAAGATGATGCTCATCATACTTCACGGCTGAATGGAAAAGAGGTTGTGTAGAGGTCTAGCTAAGTGGGTAGGATACTCGCCTCTGGACCTTAACCCTAAGTTGCTCCATGGAAGACTGCCCCCTGTAGTTAGCAGTAAGTAAAACAATGAAATAACAACTGAAACTAAATTGCATTTGTGCAAGAAAATGTGAAGTGTCACTGTGTGGTTGCTATAAAACCTGGAAACACCCCAACATTGGTTTTAAGGCCCCAAAAAAGGTTGTTGTTAAAAATAAATTCTGCTCACAGTGTGATATGGACCCAGCACCTCTTCTGGTTCTCTTCATTCTATGAAGCATCTTACCATTGAACCACAAAGGAGAAGATTAACTCATTCATGTATGGTTAAGAACAACTGAAAATGGGTGAAGCTAAATAAAAGCAAGTAGGAGGAGTGCCCATAGCTGTGTTCACAAGATGATTTAATTAATTAAATTAAACAACAACAGTGACGACTAACGTGAGCTTGTTTAAGTCTGGTCTGCTGGGTCTTTTGCTCCATACGACTGATTTGTTACTCCATGTTTTGTCACTTTCTGGCAGCCATAGTTGTGATGTCATGGATTCTCTCTCTGCTAAACACTTTTAAGGCAACTCCATACATTATATGGATTGCTTGGCAAATATAAATAAATTTTTAAAATGATGCACACTTGGCCCTTAATCAATTGATCAAAAATCGTTTTTTCATATATAAATATATATATATATACACACACACACGAAAAAACTCATATTCTGGTCTGCAGCTTAATATTGTATATTCCGTGTACCATTATCAGTTCGGTTCTCAGGAAAAACTGAAGTTAGACGCGTAAAAAAATAA
>JBBPDC010000109.1:542430-572736 GCA_037974485.1 Hemigrammopetersius urotaenia | reverse complement strand
GCAAGACCCTTAACCCCAAGTTGCTCCAGGGAGACTGTCCCCTGTAGTTAGAGAATGAAAGTCGCTTTGGATAAAAAAGCGTCAGATAAATGCCGTAAATGTAAATGTAAATCACTAATAGCAATTCAAAGGGGAATTCCACCATGAAACTTCATAATTAATTGGCTAAGATGTAAACAAAGTTGTTCAGAGTGATTTGATGTGAAATGCTCCATTGGAGAGAAATGTACAGACCAGTGGCGGCTCCTTGTTAATATTTTTGGTGAAACAAACCACCCTTCCTGTGCAGTAAAACAAACTCAGTACCTGGGCAGCTTGAATTTCTTGCCCTAAGTACTTTACCTCTATGTTCTCCTTTTGCTGCCTCACATTTTGATGTATCTTCTCTCTCCTGCTCTTCCCTCAATCTCCTCATAGTTAGTGTTAAATATAAAAGTATTTTATTGTACATATCTTACAAACAGGTGATAGTAATGTTTATTTTAACAGTACATGATGAACAAAATTTCTAAATCCCAAGAAAACATATCTAACCTCTTTCTCACCTTATAAATTAATTCTACCCTCCTAGTCTTCTTGGTGAAGTTGTTAATCACTCTGTCAGACCAGCAGGGATTTTTTTCCAAGGATTTTACCAGTTCCAGCTTGACTGGGTGGTGGTGGGGATAGCTAGCAAGCAGTCAAGCTAACAAGCTAATGCCATTCCTTCTGCGCACTCATAGGCAAATTATAAAATATAAAAGAAAAAGAAATATTATTATTAAATACTAGTAAATAATATGTTACACATTTTGTTATGTATGAAGCTTCAGTCTCACACTCAAGGTCAGTGCTCAGTACATAAAATAGAACGAAGAGAAAACAAATCAGTGATTGGCCACAGTGTTATGTCCGTCATTTTTAAGTGGAGAACTACCCAATCACAGTAGGCAGTCACTAGTTTCACGGGTGGCACTTATTTATCATTAGAGTCCATTGAAACCTCAAAAATCCAAGAGGAGGAGATTTACATTGAAAGAAATGAGGACGCTGTGAAACACGTTTCACTGAAATTCTCTGTTTCACCGCGGTTGGGGGTGGCGCTGTTTCACGTTTTTTGACCAGGGCCGTATACAACTGTAATGCTATTGAGGAGCAGGAGTTAGGAGAGCAACCATATTTTATCAGAATTTTTTGTTTCACACAAATAAAAAAGTGATAGTTCTGAAGATTTTTTGTATTATTTTTCTTGGTGAAACCAGACAACTTGGTTCCTACTTGGTGGTGGTACAGCAATAAAGCCTCTAAAAGCTTACTAATAGAAAGTTATTACATTACATGGTTATAAGACTTTTTCATTTTTAAACACGTTATTGGGGTTGGATGTCAGAATTCCTATAGAGTTGGAATTGTTCACGGTGTTGGTCAGAGAAACCAGAAATTTGAAGCACTGATGGGTCTAACACCTACCTCAAAGAAAGCTATTACAGAAAATTCACGAAAACAAGTATTTGTTAGGACCATGTAACATTGTTAAAATACCCTCCAGCTCATTTATCACTTATTATTATTATTCATTTTGCTAATTGTATTTATTGTCAAATAGATATGTCAATCTACTGAAGAGACACTGGGGAATAATTAACAGTGCATTCAACAGTGACCTGCATCTTTTTCAGCCTAAATGGTTCATGTTTGTTGGTTCATGTGAATGCTTTGATTTATCCGAGCATCCAAATTTGCTCACAGCACAAAATAAAACATTCAGTGCTCATCTACATATTGCACACTCAGGCGATATCTGTGTGGTCCAGGCGGATGTCACACTAATGATTTAGGAATAATATTGTGCATGCCTGCTGCATATGTACCTGCATATGCATATATACTTGGATGTGTGTGTGTGTGTGTGTGTGTGTGTGTGTGTGTGTGTGTGTGTGTGTGTGTGTGTGTGTGTGTGTGTGTGTTTGTGGGATAGTAGGAGATCATGGCACACAGAGACTAATGACCCAGGTAATGAAGACTGAGAGAAGTGTAACGAGCACTGGGTGACTGCTGATGATCAATCTCCCTCTGAAGCAGAGACTGACAGTCTATTGATCAGACCGGCGCGTGAACGGAGTGATTGAAGACTGTGACCCCACTGCTCCATCTGTAAAATACACATACACACATGCACACCGATCAGGTTGACCGCCAGTGGCCGGATGTGTCTATTCTCTGCTGAACATGTCCCATCAGAAGCACATTTATGGTACGTTCATCATAAATGATAGATGCCTGTAAGGCCCACGATACAACAGAGCACAATGTGATCCATTAGCTTCTCTCTCGAATAAATATGGGGCTGTCCATCCTGTTGACTGCTGTGTATATTTTAGGAGATGGAATGAGTGCCTGGACCAGTCTTTGCATCAAGAGGTAAGAGAGGAATCTGAAGACATGTTATCTCTTCATGTTCTGAACACTCTGTTCTTACATTCCTTTTTTATTCCTCTGAATTAACACTTAAGGAACAACAACCCAACCCCCCACCCCTTTCCCCTGGGAGAAAAGACATGAGTGGTGTTTTTCTTTACTTTCAGAGAACCACTTTTTCAACACATCATGGCATTTACCTGGAAACTCTGGGAACTTTTGGTCTCATGGGGTGCAGTGCCACAGTGCAGCTTTACATTCAGTTGCCTGCATGTAGCTCAGTAGATTTCAACTCACTGTACTATTACAAGATACAAAATTCACAATGCTTGTGGAACTGTGTGGCAATGTTTGATAAAAAGCTGAAATAAGCTATACTGTGATTGCAGAAATGTTTATTCAAATTGAGGTGAAGTCCTGGGATTCTGATCATAGTTGCATGAAGCCACATGATTCCAGTTGAGGTTAAATGTTTTTATGCTACATGATTCAGATTGCTTTTTAATGTGTCCGAGAGATAGGATTCTAATCGAGGTTAAATGTGTTTCAGCCACAGAATCCCAATCGCTGTTAAATGTGCTTGAGCCTTGGGATTCCGATCACTGTTCAGTGTGTTCGAGCCCCAAGTTTCCAAATGAGGTTAAATGTCCTCAAGCCACAGGATTTCAAATGAGGTCCAGTCCGTGTCAGAGGTATTGATTGCTGTTAAATGTGCTTGAACCACAGCATTCCAATCAAGGTCAATATGCTTAAGTCTTATGATTCACCTCACTGTTCAATGTGGATCCCAAATGATCTCATTAGATTTACACAATTTTTCTTTTGTCTTTAGTGCGCTAGAACCAGGGCAACCTTTTTGATTTCAGGTAGATCTTTTACCAAGACTTCATTAAGAAAATCCATGAATTGGGATTTTATGGCACTTTCTGCCTGTGCGCAAAAAGAGGGGTCACAGCAATACGAGGGATCAGGGGCACCCAGTCCTGCTCCTAGGCATCTGCCATCCTGGACAGTTTAAATCCAGCACACCTAGATCTAACGTTTGGACACTCTAGAAGGACTTCATCATCTGAAGTTTGTTAGATTAGGGTAGGAGCGGAATCCTGCAGCATGTTAGATCACCAGGACAAAAACTGGGTCTGGAATAAACCAGAGTTTATATGAATATTATGCTGGTAATAAGAAAGTGTTTCAAATACATTTTTCAGCACTTTCTGGGCAGGTTCCTCTGAACTTTTGGAGCTGTGCATCCCCCTTCCCAGGGTATGAACATGAGCAGGCAAATGTGAGTTGCTCAGGAAGTTCTTCACATCTAAAAAATAATTTGAGCATTTTCCCCCAGAATGGTTGAGTAGGCCATCATGCTCCTCCTGTAACTGCCTTTTGGTCACTCAAAAGACTTGAGGTCCTCTCGGTGACTGAAGACACGTTTAATATTTATAAAGACATCTAAGAAGCTGAAGAGTCGCAGTCTGTCATGTGTCTTTACTGCGTGGTGTACCACGCCGAAGAGAAGCACGTTAGCATGCAACAAAAGCCCCCGACAACGCCAAGGGAATCGTCAAGTCTTACCGACTTCCTCATGAATTATTAAACCCCCCTCAGGTAACGACACTGCCAGCCACACACTTACACACACAGATCGAGAGAGAGAGAGAGAGAGAGAGAGAGAGAGAGAGAGAGAGAGAGAGAGAGAGAGCTTGAGAAAGATTTGAGATGAAAGTAAGTGCTGTGCGTTTTCTCCTCAGAGCTGCCCCGATGCTGTTTCACTCATGGTACCTCCACTTCTCCATTTCGCCACGTGGCTCTGAGTGACAGGCTAATTGGGCAGCTCTTCACCGAGCAGCCATAAACCTCTCACACAAACACACCGGCTTAGCCGCCGCTACTGCTCTACAACACCTGTTCTGAAGCACATCCACCATAATTAGCAGAAACATACACCACCGAAGCTTAAAGGGGAATTCCACCAAATTTTCAAAATGTCTGCATAATTCAGTGGTCATGAATTAAACAAAGTCATTCTGAGTGGTTTGATATAAAATGTACCATTCTAGAGAAGCAAGCCACAGTGGTCTGACTGGAACCCAACACCTTTAATGTCTCGTGAAAAGTTATTACATGAAATATATAAAGCACTGGAATATGTTGCCTGATGTCTGAGACATTATTTTATGGTAGTAGAGGATTAGAAAATAAAAGGGATACGTGAAAGTAAAGTGTAAGTGTGAACACACCACAGCACCGTGTGAACTGTGTGAAATTCTTCTCTGCATTAAACCCCTTCACAAAGTGAAGCAGTGGGCAGCCAGGGAGCATTGCCCAAGGGTATCTCAGTGGTGCCACTGCCAGTCCTGGGATTCAAACCCACAACCCTCCGATCACAGGGGCTACTCCCTAACCACCAGGCCACCAACTGGCTCGTGTGTGTGTGTGTGTTTGTGTGTGTGTGTGTGTGCCAGAGAGCAGTGTGCAGGGGAGGTAACTTGCTCAAGGGAACCACAGTGGTGCCGCTGGCAGTCCTGGGATTCAAACCCAAAACCTCATGGGACAACTCCCTAACCATCAAGCCACCAGATGCCCCATGTGTGTGTGTGTGTGTGTGTGTGTGTGTGTGTGTGTGGCTACATAAAGCTCCCCAAAAGTTTTTCTGCAGTTAACATTCCACATTAGAACACAGAATAATTTTGTTTACTCCGTGACTGAATAATGGAGGAATTTTAATGGAGTTTAAAATGCAGAACGGTGAATTTTGGGGGGTAAACATTTCTTAATGTTGCAGCACATGTAGCACTCAATTACAATTATGCGAATTTCATTATCCAAGGTGGATGAAATGAAACGACTTTGGTGGGAATGTATTTCTTTACAGCCTGCATGGCAGCAGCAGTCTCATTGTGTCAGGGCTGTTGTCTCTGAAATCAGCAACCATTTTAAAACAGTTTTCCCTGCTGCTGTGACATTCGTGTTGTTTTTTGGATCATTTCTCTGGTACAGTTAGCAGGGCTATGTGACTGATTTCGGCTTCAGTGACTTCTGAGTGAGTTCTGAAAGAGCTTTCATCATTCGACACGGGAAGGCGAGGGCGAGATGAAGAGTGAGGAGAGGTGGGTAGTGGCAGAGAGAGTAGACTGGTGTCCCCCGTGGTGAGAAGACAGATCACACATGTGGGGTGACACCTGGTGAAATGTCAGACCCACCCATATACACAAACAAACAAACACACACACACACACACACACACACACACACACACACACTCACACTACTGTGTTTGCCATGCTACACCTTAACCAGCTCTAACCTTAACCCTAGGACGCAAAATCAAATATTGTATTCCTATTTTCCTTCAGCTATGAAGGAAGTGTCCTTCTGCTTGCCCATCGTCCTGGGGACATTTGTTCTCCACAAAAAGATAAACACTCGACCACACATTACAAATAGCAGAGATGTGCAATAGATGACTTGTCTATTCTCTTTGGCGTTTGCTGAGATGCTGCTGGTGTAAGCCCACTACATTATTATTATATATAAATATACAGTATTGTTAAATTAATTTATAAATCATTCATTATTACATAAACTTGCCATTGTGTTTTCAAATTCACATAGAGAAAAGCAGTATGGATGGCTATACCTGGTTAATTTTTATAGATCTAGCTATTTTAGATATGGCATCAGGTGAGCCAAGACAGTGAAGCATTCCATTCTGGTGTTTTGGTAAACATGCTGCTTACTGACTTTTCTGTGGCCATGGTATTAATGCAGATTAATTTTGGGACACCGTAGCTGATAATTTTTTGAAAACCTTATAATTATAAAGTAAAACCTGCAGTTTGAAAATAGTTCCTGGCACTGTGTTACGTGGTTCAGGCAAAAAGGAGCATGGGCACTCATTTGCTTTGAGTTCTGAGTCATATGAGTTCCATTAACACCACCAAAAAATCTGACAATTTCACTAAAATTAAGGAATTATGCCTCCACAAATGCGCCCCCCCCTTGCAACACACACACACACACACACACACACATACAACACCCATCATAATTACAGAGAACTAGTGATTGGTTGATTGTTGTGATTATTTGGATTTTCTGATGAGCTGATTTTAAAATAAAAACTGGTTTCAGATCAGTTCTGCTCCTGGGAGTTGCTGCACTGTGAAGCAGATGACAAGATTTTATGTAGACAAGAACAATAACACTTAAATTGTCTTTTTTGTTCAATGTCTGTCTTAGCGCTCCTTGTTCACAATCGTTGCTTAATATACTAATATACTGATAGCAGCAGAGTGGAAGAGTGAAACTAAAAATAGTAACTATAATATTATTTGTGGCTGTATAATAATTATCTTATAAATATCAACAAACTAATAATAGTGAGCCATTTCAAACAGAAAGTGAAAATAATGGTGATTATGATAATTATAGCTATTTTCTCTCCCAGTTGTTTCATGTTTGTTAGCTAGCTAACTTGAAGGTTTATACTGGTGTAGGACTATACACTATTTTACAAAGTATAAATTATAAAGTTTTAATGAGTGAATGAGGACATGGTCTAATGGAGGTTACTGTTTAAACTTTCAGTTCAAAGAAAGAATCTTAATTGCCAGTGATACCACATCAGCTACTATACACCCACACTGGCTAGCAACAATGGAGGGCATGAGTTGGCCTGGGATTCTATTGATTCTTTGGAGGATGGAACAAATCAATGAAATACTTACATTTGCAGTTAATAAGACACGAGGAAAACAGCTTTACATAGAAAGTGTTAGGTTTGTTATAAACAAATTAAGTTAGAAATGTATCTGTTGGCAGCCATTTATCTTTGTCTCTGAGGGGTTTAGTTTTGGCATCAGTGGTCTATGAAGAAGGCAATGGTGCCAAGAAAATGGAAAGAAGTTGTTGGATTTTTTTTCAAAGAATAAGGAACTCTAACACAGACGTTTAGGACATTTGGGACATTTAGTAATTATGCTCTAGGTTTGATTTGTGTCCAGAATGCTGCTGGTGTTCCAGACACAGCAAGCTGCTTAGGGATGCAGTAAGACCTCTGAGCGGAACAGTTTATGAATCTTTACGTTACATTTCATTAGACTGTGTCCTGGTTTAAAGAGCTATTCCAATTAAACGAACAGCGGGGGGGTGAGGGGGGGCGGGGAGGGGTCTCGGTTAATCAGTGGATATCAACAAGTGCTCATTCTTCACAAACATCTTCCACGCTCCCCTTTAACACATCCGGCTGCCTGGTGGAAGCGGTCTATCTGTCTACAGCAGGATCAAAAGCCATTGAATGCGCTTTTATTCCTCAGCTAGGTAGATGTGGTTTGTTAGCCTGGTGCCTTTCCAAAATAGAGGTGTTTCATATTTATGCAAATGATCTCTGTTTATCGGCCCGCCTCAGGCACCCAGGTCTTTAATGAGATGGTGAATGCCATTGTTGACGCCCGCAATGAGGAAAAAATAATAAAAAGGGAGGGGTGTGGGGGGGAAATATATGAATACATTAACTCGGAAATCAACATTCACCATGCGGTCCAATTTAGCCGCAGGCACACTGTTCATCTTTTCATGTGGGGATGTGTGCACGCTCTACCCCTCAAAGACCGAAAACTCTGTCTGAAATATGATGGCGTGTTTGATGCTTTAAATTGAGACATTTTAATGCTCCCGTTCCCTTCTCTGCGAAATCAAGCAAATTTTGGAGCTTGCCAGTGATAGCAACAGCAATTTGGAATATCAGTCAGTTGCAATTAAACAAGTCTTTGTCCTTTCTTCACTCTATAATGAAGAAACAGAGGCAAACATTGCAATCAGAATGTATCTACTGTGCAGGAAATCAAATACTACATAAAAACAACAAACTAACAAACAGACAGTGATGCCCCACAACCAAACTGTCAAAAGATTAATGACACCCTTGTTACTTTAACCCTGTCAGGAGCTGATCACATACTTAACTAAGGCCACGTTTTTCTTAATTTCTTTTATTTACATTTTTTTTATTATATTCATATACCGAAAGCCAATGTAATGCAACTTTAACTTTATGCAATTGAATCACATTGATTTTATTACTGTACCATTAAGACTAAATAAATATATGTACATGATCTCTGTTCTGATCCCTTACGAAAATGAACCATGGTTTACTATGATTAAATAACCATGGTTTTCATGGTTTTTTGGGTAACTATGAAGTGGTATATGTATATGTAAACTATGGTAGAACCACAACTACCATGAAGTCCTATGGATAAACCATAGTAAAACTATGGGTAGTACCAAAGTACCATGGGATACCATAGTAAAACTATTGTTACTGCATAAACACCATAGGAAACCATAGTGAATTTCCGTAAGGGATTGGCTATTTGGTTTATTTGTGTGTGTGTGTGTGTGTGTGTGTGTGTGTGTGTGTGTGTGAGTGGGTGTGTGAGAAGGAGAGAGAGAAACACTGTTAGCATTAGCGGTTAGTTTTAGCAGCTTGCAAAGGCTCGTACACAAAAGAAACATTGAAATAACTCTCTCTACTCTCTATGTTTAGTCAGGGAACAGCTTACTAATATTAAATAAACAGAGATAACTTGAAAACAATAAACATAAACGTGTTGGAACGATGACCTCATAAAAACAATGAATTATAAAACAGGCTGGTTTTTTTTTCAGGTTAGGACCATACGTCTTACAATATATTTTGAAATGTTTTGTTCACATATTAGTTCAGACTTTCTTATTTTACAAAAGTGAAGACAGCTCAGTTTATTTCATGTTATGGACCCTTTAAAAGCAGCATTATGTCTTGTATTTCCCAGTTCCATTACTTAGGATAACATTTTTTGCTGTGATCGCAACAGTCTCAGAGGACAGACTGTACAACCTGGGCTTGTGTATTTCACATTGATAACACTCACCCAGATGTGTGTGATGTTCCGTTCTGCTCACCCCTGAGCGGAAACCTTTCCACCTTTGCATGCCCCTGAATCCCAGGGCTCGTCATCATTCCTGAGGCAAGGTTATGGCGGAGGAAACAAGAGCCGCAACTTGTTTTTGATTTGTAAGAGCGTGTTCAGAACAGGAATGGAGATGTCCCATAGGGTTCTGTACAAGATGAGGCACTTTCACTTCATGCTGGGTAGGTGGGTTTGCTGTGGTGCATTCGGTCTATCAAACTGAACTGTGTGCCGTAGAGCCAGAGAGATAATGCTTTACTTTAGACAGAGTGGAGGATGAAATTGCCCTGCCAATATGGCTGTCTGCTGTGTGCTTGTCTTTACTATACTTCAGTTACAAATGTTGTGTTGTGTTTGGGAATGTGTGAGGCTATTTTTTGGGTATGAGGGACAAAATGTATAGGTAGAGGTGTGGATGCAAGTAGAAAGCCCAATACATAGTTTGCCCCCATCTTAATTAATAGGCACTTTTAATAAAAACGTTTCATTATAATGTCTTCAGTGGCTTCAGTTTCAGTCTCGTTCTGGAATTTCACCACTTTCCCACTCCAAGGCATAGCGCTATGGTTACCTACGCAGACAAAAAAAAGGTTCCAGTAGATTTTATTTCCTCAAGCTACAAACAACACAAATGTACCTTTAAAGGAGCAACATTATCCAAAAGGTCCAACTGTGTACCTAAATGTGTTTTTATAGGATCCTACATGATATTGCATTATATTTTTTATTTCATTTTCCAAAAACATTCATGTTTACATTTCATATTTATGAAAATGACTTCCGTTCCTCTCTCAAAAAGCAGTTTAGACTGAAATGCTCAGTCACACTCACACTTCATTATGGATGGCTGGAGGCTAGAAAGACTTGCGTATGTAAATACAATGGTGTGAAATCACAAAAACAGTGAATTCCTGTATAATGATTTTCAAGGTTAAAATACTTAACCTTACTGTATACCAGCAGGTGCAAAAACATTTTTTTAGGAATTTGTAAAAATGTATAACAACAAAATCAAGATGCAAACAAAACCCATTCAAGGCACATACAGAGATGTGTAAAACATAGGTCAGTTCTATTAGGCACTTTTTGTTTGTTCTACTGGCTTAAAATAATGGATATGTTGCAAATTAATTTGGCTAAATCTGCACTTCATGGTGGAGCTGTCCTCTTCTGTTTCTATAACACATAGTTCATATGGCAAACACAATTTCTAATAGTTTTATCCGTAGGTTCCTATAAGACCCTCAATGCTGCACTCTTTTGTGAAATTGAGTATTTTGTCACTGCACGGATGCAGGGCCTGCTTTTCCGTCTCTGGCTTAATCTGCATGCATGTTTATATGAAGAGTTTTATTGCAAGATGTTAAATCCTTGAATCAATTGTAACAAGTATATACATGTCAATGGTAATGATTTTGGATGAAATGCTATGGCTCTTTTATGTGTATTATTCTCATGCAATATTAACATAGCACTGATACTACACTCAGCAGCATTAACATAAAGTGGTTTTTAAAGCATTTTGGAAGAAACCCCTTTATATATTAATATATAATTACACTTAAATCATATGTAAATAAGGGATTAGTGGGTGGGAGCTTGTTTCTACACTCCCGGGGTCTTGACTAAGGAGTAGTTTGTGCATCATTCCAGTTGCTCAGATCTCTGCTGATTTACAGGAGACTATAAACTATTGTGAAAATGTTAAAATCTGCTATATTTTCAAATGCTAAATAAATATGTGTCTAAAGTCCAGTCTTTTAAAAAAAATGGCTTCCACTTAGCTGCAGTAAGTTTTCTGAGGCTTTACACTAGTTGATGGAAAATTGCTGTGAGAAAATAGCTGAGCATCAGGAAGATGTCTGGATACGTTTTAGCATAACATGTAGATGCCATGTACCTTTCATACTCCTCAAATATAAGTACATGATCTGTTCTGATTGGCTGACTATACTGTGCCTCATTCAAATATCAGTTGGACTACACCATCCTTTCATTCCAACATGAGTGGGTGGGGCTGGCGAAAACATGTAAAAGCATGGGTATTGATTTTTGTGACATCACAAAAACAATGGAATTAAAAGAGGCTATTTTTTTTCAATTTAGGACTACAAGTCTTAGTAAGTACATGGTATATTCTAAAGCGTTATGTCTACATACTTTTGATATACATTGCTAAACACAACGCATGTAATGAACCTGGTGAACAAAACAGAGACCAAGGCTGTGAGGGAAATATGAACATAATATCCAGCCTTGACAGCCAACTGTGCTCGGCTCATTCAGCCAGAAGCATGAAGAACGATCCATCCAATCGATCCCACAGCCCTAACCATTATCCCATGTGCTAATGCAGAGAAGTACTGTGGGTCATGTTAACAGGGTTCACATAAGCCAGTAAATAACTGAGTGAAAAGGGGGAAAGTGAACTGCTAACGACGAGCCTACATGAAAAGAAAAAGTCATTCCACCTCACCAGCGTCTGCAGCCTTTCAAAGGCCAAGGGACAGTACATTCCCATTTGATGTGCTCTTATGATCACCTAGAGTTAACAACAACAAGGCACCCGTGTTTCTTTCTTTGTATTTACTACAAACCAGCTCAGCATTATTTCACAACAATGGGAACCAAGCATTGTGAAGGCTTGGAATGGGCAAAGCCTTTCTCAGCCTTATATGTATGCTATTAAACTTTCAGAATAGTAGAAAGCTCCCATCATTGTGGCCTGAAGTGCTGTAAGGTCAGGATTGTTTGAGTGGAGAAGCGTAGAAGATGGCTGACACGTTGCTGTGCCGGGCTGTCAGGATGCAGTGGCATGTCATAATGAACTCTGATCAATTGCTCTCTTTCTCTTTCGCTCTCTCTCACTCAGGACACTTTATGCTGCCGTTAGCATTGCAAGCACTTCAGGCTTGCAGAGGAGGGCATGGAGGACATTAGAACAGCACGAATGCATTTATCATTTATACAGAGTGACATGTGCATGCGGTTAAAAGTGAATGATGAATATGAAACCGCGCACACAAACAAACATCCTTGAAAGTTCCTCTTTCGACATCAAGTAGATGCTTAAGCCCTTCTGCGAGTTGTCTGCTGTGATTAACCACATTCTTGAAGCCTGTGCAGCATGTTAAGAGAGTGCCCATTGAGCCTGTTCCCCCTGTGGTTAACCCCGTTCATTATGCCCCTACAGGGAATGATGCATATGTGCATCGGGGGACTGATTCCAGATCAGCAAGCATGGTCTGAGTTTTGCTTTGGCTTCAGGCTCCAAATGAACCCAGGATCCTCTGTGGTAATGAGTTTGACACTGGGTTCAGACACACAAATAGGACCTTATATAACGCAAGGTCAGGTGCTCCATCTTCCCTGAAACCCTTCAGAGTCAAAGCACTTACGGACACTGGGAGCAGGTACGGAACGGAGGCTGTTAGAACAGCAGTGCTGGACCACTTCAGTCGCTCTACTCTTTAACTGTGGAGGCACTGAACCACTTATTCTAAATACTAAACGAAGCACAAGGAAAAAAAAAAGAGTGCAGGGGTCACAGCAACAGCACTCGGCATTCAGACGTTATGGGAACCTGTTCACTTCTATTTATAGCTCCATAAAATCCAACTTGCTCAATCTCTGATATCCTTGTGCCGTTTTTCAAACACAGGGAGTTGGCCGCGATCTTCTTCCGTCGCTGTTATCTTTGGGAAGATGAATGGTGTGATGAAGAGTGTGGGGGTGGGAATGAGGAATGGAAGGACAGGAGGAAGATGTGAGATGTGTGAGGAGAGGTTTTATATGTGTGATATTTTGTGACATTCAGGAATGGAGTGTGGCGTTGGGTCCTGTTCTCAGCAATACTGCCAACATTAGAGGTTTAATGTCCATATGATGTTCGTGAACCATATATAAATGGGCCCATTCTGTTTGCTTCCTGTTGTAAATTTAACATGTGCCAAAAAGGATTATGTGAAGCAATATGAATAAATTAGTTTGGTTCTATGAGGAACATTTTAGTGGATGGTTCTTTAAGAGCATGGTAGTGGAACTTGGATTGTTGGTGAATGCAGCCATTCAAACTTACACCAAATAAATCAACTTCTAAATAAAACTGGTTTGGACTAAAGATGGACCACAAAGGGAGAACATCCTTAATATCACTGCAATCCAAGTTGCATTAAAAAAAACTATTTCTCATGCTGTTTTGACATGTGCATGTGTTTTATTATCTCTTTCTGAGAGCTGCATTATTGATTACGGTGAGTTTTGTGTGACTAAAGCTATTGTAAATTCCCTGCTATTAGGGCTGTCAGTAAAATATTTAATTGCGTGTTTGTAACAGTTAACTCGCAATTAATCACACCTTTAAGTCTGTCCTAAACATACTGTTTTTAATACTCTTATCAACATAGCAGTAGACAAATATGTTTGCTTTGAGTCAGGCGTCCCATCACTTTTGCTCATATTAAATAGCTCAAAGCTCGCATTACTTTGGTGAAAGCACCAAACTTTCAAAATTAAAGGATTTTCAAAAACCTGTGTAACACGTGATAAAATAATTGTCAGCATTAAGTAAATAATGCGTTAATGCAATAATAACGTGTTAACTTTCTCTGCCCTACTTGCTATACCTACTTATGGCTGCACACATCATTTATACAATTAGGCAAGTATTCAGACACTTCGATTTTTCTAGTGCAACAGGTAGTTAGTATTGTTTCCAAAGTTAATGAAGCAACACACAAATATAAAAAGCTGCAAAGCCCTAAGAAGTATCTTAAATATCCCTTCATAGCCCTGAAAATTGAAGACCAAAACTGAACCAAAACTGGGCCAAAACTGAACCACAATGCTCCAAAAAGCCACTTATTTCTTACCATAGATGTCTCAAAGTTGTTTACAATAAATTTGAGTGTGTCCAAAACCACGCACTTGCACACTTTTAGTGCGCTATTTTAGGGCGTAGTGCACTGACACTGAAAACCGAGCTAAAACTGCACTGAAAGTACCCGGATGCCGCAGTAAAATCGGTCATAAAACGCAGTGCAGATCGATGCACACTATGCACTAAACGGGCACTATTTTGACCGCGGAGGGGGCGGGACTTTCAACGTGTTTTCCAGTTGGATAGTGGCGGCAAACAGTGAAATACAAGCCCAAGCAGAGGCAGCTGGTTGGTATAAATGTAAGTAACGTTAATAAAATTATTTTACTGATGTACACTGCGGTAAAACTGGCAGATATTCTGGCGGGCTGAAGAATCGCGAGCAAATGTTAGTCCGTCATTTCCGCTAAGTGCAAAACATTAGTGTTCCGTTTAGAACAGCACTGACCCACAGCAGTGCGCACTACAGAAGGCAGTGCGCACTATGCACTAAATCTCAGTGCACTGACGGTAGTGCGCGATTTCGGACACACCCTTTGTATTACTGTTCTTAATTTGCGAAGTCTGCTTTTATTCCAATTTTTTTCAAAATTTTTTGAACAACAACAATATTTTATGCATATAGAGATTAAACATGAAAAAACAAAGGTGTCTAAATAATTGTTTTCTTGGTTGCTTGGACAGAGTACAGACTGTACAGAAAATTATCCCAGATATCGTAACCAAATGTCATAAAGTAATCAGTTCTGTTTGTTTATTTAACTTTTATTTGCAATTCTCAATTTGAAGAGAAATATACCTGCCTGCTCATTCCCAATACAAGAGAAGAATGTACAAGAAAACCTAAAAACAGAACAAAAATGCTTTTTTTTCTGCTTTGCTTTCAGAGCAATAGAACTGAAATACAGATATTAACACACCCTAAAATATTCTATTAAGAGATTTTTTCAGGAACTCAGAAGTGGTTCTTCTATGGCTTCTACTTCCCTAATATGGCCATGGAGTCCCCTATTCTCTGCACATTTTAGAGTCTTCCCTGCTCCCAAAACAAACTAAGTGACTAGTCTTTCCTGGGATGAAGGGTCTGTGTAAGAATCAACTCTTCTACATTTTGTGTTTCTGGAGAGAAACAGCAGGAGAACCCAGAGAGCAGAGGGAAGGAAGAGGGTATTTGTCATGGACGTCTAGCTTGTACATTCTCTCTCTCTCGCTGATTCCATACATGATCATGCTGGGAGGTGGGCGTCTCTGTGTCGGGTCATTGACGGAAACAGACCCACACTTTGCAGCATGCGCTGTCCTGACTGCTAAACAGTCGCACCGAAGGGGCTGCTATTGATTTCCTGTCACAGCAACACACAAACAGCGCCACGTTATCGCCACGCTGACTGATGGACACTCTCAGGTGCCCAGAGGGGCTGGTGTACAGCTGCAAATACACACCTGCAAGTGCATACACCACACACTCGCACGTGGCTGCTCACAGACAGATCATCCTGCAGCCTATCATCAGGACTTCCATTACAGTATATCCTTTTATGGCCTGGCTTTATTGAATTGTGTCCAGAGGAAAAGCTATTTGAAGCCTCTACAAGGACAAACATATGATAATATGACATTTCACTCCTGCCCTGTCAACGGATCCATTCTGGCATTTGCCGTCAAATGTTAGGCAAATATATCTTCGAGCCAAACTTATCCATATTAATAAAGCTCCAGATTCAATTAATTAATCTGCCCCTGTTACCTCTCCCAGAAGCTAATTGATCTTCACCTGAAAATGATAGTTTGAAGACACATGACTCAAGTCAATTAAAAGGTCGTTAAGACGCTTTTATTAATCAGTCATAATTATCCTCATAAGTTCTGCCTGAAGCAATGACAAACTGCCGCACTTTAATGAAGCAGAAAATTAACCACTGCTTTATCAGGCACCTTGAGGGCATGATGTGTGTGTGTGTGTGTGTGTGTGTGTGTGTGTATTTGTAATAAACTACAGGACAGTTTATGTTTTCAAAAAATGCAGCCATTGTTAATTGACGGCGGCTACAAAGGATGATGGAGACTCGAGTCAGTGACTTGAACTCGAGTTGTACTTGAGTCACATGGTGACTAACTGACAGCTCGACATGAACTTGCCCCTAACAAGAAAGGGCAAATTTCATCTGTCAAGTGGGGTGGAGAGATGGTAGGGCATTTAACAAGGGACAATATAAACGACATAAAGTCATTCATACAAAGTAGGTAAAGAAAATGTATGTACTACAGTTAAAAGTATGATATGCTGTCATCAGTGATAAAGGCTGTTTATATTTGTAAACCTGTCTGTGACCCTCAAATGTGTCTCACATAACTTCTAAAAGATCCTACTGACGCACAACTCAACTCAGACATGAGACTTCTGACTCGCAAAAATCTGGCATGGAAACAAAATACAGACAGAACCAATTAAGTGAACTGGCTTTAAATACAGAGTATTTTGTTATAGGCTGAAGAAGAATCCTGAGGCACTATATGCAGCAAATATGATGCTTAAAGCAAAATGTCATACGTGAACACACCACAGCACACAAAATTCCTCCTCTGTATTAAACCCATTCACCAAGTGAAGCAGCAGGCAGCCAGGAACACAGCACCCGGGGAGCAGCATGTGTGTACAGTACCTTGTTCAAGGGAACCTCAGAGGTGCTTAGCAGTCTTGGGATTTGAACCCAGGACTTCCTGATCATAGGGCGAACACCCTTACCACTAGGCTACCAACTGCCCCAATGCAACCCCTGCTTTTAATAATGGGACTAAAGTAAAACTGCTACGGATTCAAGACTCCACTCGCACCCAGAAACTCAAGGAAATCAAGACTCGGACTCAAGCCGCAGATTAATGATGCTCGGCTCACCGTGTATCAATTGATTTTGAGTTCTTCTGCCAAAGCAGTAGAGCAGCAGTTGCCTGGGGGCTCCACACCACTTGCGCTGCCAGTCTGCTGCCAGTTCTGATTCACTTGTGTTTATAGGCTACAGACTGAAGCACAAGAAGTTGCGTAGTCTGTTAACAATGATCTGTCCTCATTAAGACAAAGCTTTGAGTGTTAGCCTGGAACAGGGTCAAAAACAGGGTTCAAACTGGATAAACTAGCTTCCGCAGCTTAGAAACACAACATGTTACAAACATTATATTTAAGATGACTTCCCAATGGGTTGATATTATTTATTTTAATGTATTTGTGAATATTTACAGCAGAGGAGCACAACTCCTGTCCTGGTGGACCAATGTCCAACAAACTTTTGTAGTTTGGTATGCGAACACCAGCTAACTTCATAATTTACAGATTGGTTCAGTCAGGTACTACCAAACTGTACTGTATATCAGCCCTCCTGCACCAATGGAGTTCTGCACCCTTCTTGTAATATGGCTGGAATGGGCAATTTTCTTCACTTTGAAGGGTGGGAGTTATAGTTTTGCCCAGGGCATATTCCAGCCCTTAGCTACTATTTGTCTTGCAATCAACCAACCACAGCGTTTCAAAGAGACACACTCAATAATGGATTGTTCCTTGGTCATCTTTCACATTGACATCCACAACATACTAGAGCTTTTACAGCTCTGTGCTTTTGTCACTCCTTTAATCAAAATAATCTCATCTACTCAGTCACATTTGACTCATCTTCTGCATCACAATAAAAGCCTGATTGAGTTAGGGGGCCCATTTCAGATGGCCTCCAGGTGTCAAAACAACTAAAAAAACCTCCAAGAAATTAAGTTTGTGTGCTTGAACACTGTCGCTTACACACTAATCCATGATCGCTAACATCCACCTTTTTTCATTACATTTTGCCATCCCCACCCTGCCGAATGTTGGAATAGGTAATTAGGTGGTGATGGGCTTTCCTCTCCTAATCTGATCTCTCGTATTCACGACCTGCAGCAAACAGTCAGCGCTCAGCACCGAGGAGTTAAAACTAGTGGCCATCCTGATTCTATTTGCTTGTGGAAAATCATGAACTACCTTCAAATAACCTCCATCTAATGCTGGCATAAAAATACAATCATAACGCAGTAAGCTGTGAATTACACAATGAAAGGGACTGTTTAATTAGTGATTGTGATTGCAGGGTGATAGAGGCCAAACGCCAGTGGCTAATTATACAGCGTGATGGAAGACCCTGCCGCGAAGCTCTGTTCGACACGAGAAGTTAACAAGGAAACATGGTGCCCTCAGCTCGCAACTGATAAACACAATGTGCAGATCAAAGGCAGATTAAGTTAATTAAAAGTTATTTTGTTTTCCACTAATAATGTGTCACTTCAGTTTAGGGGATGCAGTGTGGCTTTAGAAGTCAGGGCTGCTGCTGCTAAAGTAGCTCTGAGTTAACGAGCGTTTAGGGGTAATGGAATTGTGTTGCCCTAATTTGGAACAAATAAAGCATTCAATACAAACATCCAGCTGCTCAGTTCTTTTTTTAGCAGTTCGCACTCCACCCCACCTACCATAACCTTGACCATATTACTATCGCACCTGGCAGCCTTTGCTTAGGAGCTTAAATGGGTGACGGACGGCTGTGCATTGTGTGTTTGGCACATGTACTACATATGTTCATTTATTATCTGCTATTCACTCCTTTAATGTCTTCCAGTGATCCAGGTCTTCTTTTTCTTCAAATATTAAGATTTTCTTGAATATGTAAGAATACCTTCATGCTTTACACTAGTCAAAGTTATGGCTATTCTTTTCAATTTTAGGAAATATGATGAACAATAGGGTGTCTCGTCTCAGTGATGATTTCAGAGATGAGGCAGGTGATCTAACAACAAGGCTATACATTTGTGCACATCTGGAGACAAAATTCGCTGAAAACAAGGACACACCCGTCTAAAGTTTATTTTAGTCCAAGTTCATTTTTCAGGCTCACTTGAGTTACATCTGTGAGAATCATCTCTATTTTAGCTTTGCCATAAGGCATTTGTTCCCACATATAACACATCTATGTCCTAACTCTCATAATGAATTCAAATTTATTGTGGTTTTCCTGTTGAGCTCACTTAGCTGGCTGATTTTTTTTTTGTCCAATAGCTGAAAAAAGACTGGAGAAGCTGAACCTGTAGAGTTATTTTCTATTGATTCCTAGATGATTTTTTGCCTTTTAAGAGAAAATGGCATCGGTATTGATAGATATTGGTATGAGTTCAATATCAGCAGAAAATGCTGGATGGAAAGAAGCAGGAATCTGATCCAGTCCTGAGTATTTCTGTTGATTATTGGAATATTTGGGAATGCTTTTGAATGTGAGCCTACTTTTAGATGTTCATCTTAAGTGAAGTGCTCCCATTAAAATAGCTCATTCTAAAACTTAGCAGTTCATTTATTCATTAACTGTCACGGTCGCAAGGGCTAATCCCCCACGACCGAGAGCTCCCTCTGAGTACAGACGGGACTGGAAACCAAGAGTCCATGCTGTGAAACTTCATTAAGCAAAAATGCGGGCTGTCAGGAGCATAAACAGAAGCAGGATACAGACTGGGAAACACGAGGTGATAATGAGGTGATGGACACATGAGGACTAACTAACAGAAACAGGCTTAAATACACAACATAACCAGGGGAAACACAAGACAGCTGGGAACCAAGGAACCTAAACAGAAAACAGCTGGGAACAGAAGACACGTGACACATGAACACAACAGAACCGGATTTCAAAATAAAAGAACCTGAACATAAACAGAAAAACGGGGTGAAAACAGAAAAGCAGCGGCATTATAACGGCCGCTGACCAAACCGTGTCATTAACTGCTGCTTAACCAAGCTATGCTGGGTTGTGGGGACTGCTGCAAAAGTATATGTGTCAGCACTAGAAAAGATGAAGTAGTATTACGGCATGTCTCTAATATAAACTAGTGTAAAATGAACCTTGATATTTTCATGATATAGCAAGAAATGCGCAAACCCTGATGGTAGCAGGTGGCAGATGCTCTGGATATTTAATATTTTGCTGATTTTCCCAACAGTGAGCAAATATGTACCATAGAAATATTTCAGAAGTTATTACATGTTCTTCTATTTTTGTAATCATCCAAGTTTAATGAGAACAAAAGATCGCTTGTGAGCGGACAGCAGGAGGACAGGGAGAATGTGTGCGAGGCCTGGGTTAATGAGTCTGGTAGAGAACAAAGTGCTTGGAGCCCCTCCAACACATGAGCGGCATTTTCACACCAGAGGAAGTGATTTTAAGGCAGGTTGAAGCAAAACATACAAAAATAAAGGAAAAGAAAAGGGTGTTGTTCTTGTAGAGCGCCAGGTGCTGCTGGTGTTTGCTCAACAGACACTGAACATCATTAGAAGCAAAGGTCTCAGACATGCTGCGAAATGAGGAAGGGGGTGCAAAATAACAACGGGTTTCATCATACGGCATTGAGCGTTCCCTGCAGACAAAGGGAGCACCTTTTCCTCAATTTTCTCCACTTTCTGATGGTTTCGTCAGCATCCTCCTTTACCTGCCAATAATTATCAATGCGAGTTAAGAGCAGAAGAAAGCAAGGAATTGGAAGAGCAAAGCACCTTGAAAGCAGAACAGCGCAAAGCGTGTCAGCAACTGTGAGGACTGGAGAGTGGAAGTGCTGTTTTCTCAATAATCCCTCATGAAGAGACTCAAGCTTCAAGACCTCATCTTCAGCGATTAGTTTTAGATCCTCATTTCCCACCTTTCTTTTCCCGAGTGAGAAAGACAGGAGCGGATTTTTACTCGTTTGGAGTGGCTCCCGTATACTGCATCCCTTCAGCTGATCACTTGACAGGACAGGGAGAGGGGTTTTGAGAGCCGTAATTGATTTCTGCTCACACAGCGAGGTTTTCAGGATTGAGAACATTGATTTCTTTTCTGCCGGCTTCATGGTGAGGTTCATGGGGCTTTGATGGAAGGCCTTCCGAAGGTCCTCGGTGAAATGCAGAGATCACATATCTGGGACCAAGCCATGCTGAGATCCACTTGTTTGTATGGCTTTCTCTACCAAAAACAGTCATTTTTTAAAAATATGAATACATATTTAAACAGGCTGTGCTTTTAAACAGAGGTTAATTTAGGGTTTATTATGTGGGGGTCCAATTTAACCCCTGTCTATTAAACTTATATATGTAAATTAGCTATATTCGGATTGGCTACATGTTAAAAAAGGTACTCAGGGCTGAACCCTCCTTTTAGCATGAATGGAAGGGGCTTAGCTGCTTGAGGCCAGATAGACATGTAAATGTGACATCACAAAAACACTGAATTAAAAATAGGCAGCTTAGCTTCCATGTGTAGATTGTATGGATTCTGGAATGAATGATTTGTTTACAATGCTGGGCGAGGGAGCATAAGGCGCTTCTGAGCGTTCTTTACAGAGCCATGTTGATACAGAGATTTGTGAGTAAAAACAGTTGGTATTTTTAAAGTGCCTTCAGATAATCTAAAGCCAGTTAATTTGTTCATCCTATAACTTTACCTGTGGAAAGGTTCTTTAAATGTGGTTTTTTTTTTTGCACTTTGAATAAACTGAAAGGGAACCAGAAGTGGTTCTTCTTTGGCATCTCACAAGCAAAGCTTTTGGCACCTTTATACATTCATCATTGCAGCTGTTTTGAAACTTAACAATCAAATAAATATGGAAATGTCGAAACACTTTGTAAAAGTAATGGAGATATAAATCTATTTTATGTAACGGAGAAAAGCACAAAGATTTAAAGTTTTGGCTGACCAACTTGAATTTTGCACATATAAACAAATTTTATCAATTGAAAAAACAAAATAGGGAAGGGGCAAAATGTGAGTGAAAGGTGAACAGAATATTTGAGTTGTACTGTCTTAAAACATTCCACAATAATCAGGTGAATTGGTAATAGGTGAACTTGGGATGAGACAAATAAGAGCATCCACTAAAGGCTTAGTCTTTACAAGCAGATCCAGGAAATCTTTTCCAGAAATGTCAGTGTGTGTGGCACTGCTTTGGAAACTGTCATGCTACAGTGATGAATAGATTCAGGAGTTCTTTGGAAGATCTTTGTCATTCAGTGTAACACAGTCTGCCACTGCATGAAGAAATACAATGTGACACTCTATTACACAAAGAGAAAGTCATACATGAATTTAATGCAAAAAAAGGGTTGTCAGGGTTCAGGCTCATCTCAGGTGGTTTGGAAGCCAGTGGAAATGTGTCCTGTTGTCAGATGAGTCCATGTTTCATGTTTTCAGAAAAAGATGACAGAAGCTCTCCATGCCAAAGTATCATAAAACTGTTATCAGCAAAAATGCAAAACCCAACATCTGTCATGGTATGGGGGTGCATCAGTGCATGGGTGACTTGCATATATGTGCATTGATGCGGAGGCATGTATTTAGAGAGACATATGCTGCCATCAAGGCAGCTTCTTTTCCCGGAAAGTCCATCGTTACTCCAGCAAGACAATGCCAGACCTAAATCTGAACTCTACAACAGTGTGGCTTCGTACTAGGAATCTCTACAACAGATTTGTCTCCTATTAGGAATGTATGGTGGAAAATAAGGAAGAGTAGCAGACAACGAACTGTTGAGCAGCTTAAGTCTTATAATAAGCCAGGAAAGGCAACAATTCTGCATGAAAAACTGCAACAATTTGTATCCTCAGGTCCCATACGATTAAAAAGTGTAATTAAAAGGAAAGATGATGCAACACAGTGGTAAACATCTTTTGAGCATGTTGTAGACATCAAATTCAACAGTTCTTTTTACAAAACAGGTGCTGGGAAAACACCAGAAATGTTTTATTTGAATTTTTCTTAATAGCAGAGAGCAGAGTTGAATAACAGAGAGCGGAAAATGAATAAATCACAAATGCTGCTATATTGCATTTTACACAATGAACTTTCAGTGTTTGTAACTGATCGTATTGTGTACAAAATATGCTAAATTAGCCCTGGGTTTTTAGAGTTACATTCAATTTAGTGTATCAGTATATTCAAGTTCATGGAATTTACATTGAAAAAACATTGAAAGAAAAACTTGATTTCAAGCCTTCTATATTTTTTAAAATGTATTTTCTTGTCATTTTGCTCCTTAGCTCACCTTAGTCTTCAAGGACAAAACATTTGGCCATTCCTAATCTAAAACTTTCCCCCGCACATGTGCATATGTAAATTAAAGCCCTGGGCAAAGTTGGACCATAATGGTTCTTGGAACTTACCTTTTAAAGGACTAAAGTTTCTGTATGCCTGCTTTCTTCTAGACTGTGAGAACTTGTAGAGGCGACAGCTCATTGCCTAAATGATGCTGTTTTGTTGAAGGGAAAGTACAGTACATTAGCTCTGGTTCAGGCAACTATTCTTATTTATGAAGACTTTCTTTTCTTCTGATGGTGTACTAAAAATCCCTCATGGCCAGGGTAGAACTGACCATCTGGCGTATCGGGCATTTTCCCAGTGGGCCTGCATGCCATTTGGGCCGACACGGTTTCTTTATTTTTTTATTTATTGGTCTGACCGGCCCATAACACTCATAGATCAGCAGCCCGACTGACACTGGGCTGGCCCAATCAACTTTTAAACACCACCCATTTTCGCTTTGGACCCTGTGTCTGTGTAATGAATCCATCAAAAAAGTTAGCATAGGGGTTTATTATGGACCACCAGCCCATAAAACACTCATCTGCGGACCACTGATTATTTTCTTCACAGACACGGGGCTGACCCAATCATATCTTTAAACTCCTCCCTCTTTTGGCTCTGTGCTAGTGTGCAGCGTCAGTGGATGAGATGGAGAGAGAAAGCGTAAAGGTGGCGCAGAGAAACTGCATGAGAAAAAAAGGGGCACTTCAGGCAGGCACTGCCAAATGTGCCAAAATTACAGACATTTTTGTTGTAGAGCATTCATCAGCTGATGAAGGTGGCAGTGGTGGCAGTGACCCTGCACTTAGGTTATGAGTAAAGGAGCCCATTAACCGCCCTTAGCAAATCTGTGCCATACTAGACAGTTAGTGGTGGTATACAATATGTTATGGTGATAACACACAAATAAACCCATAAAACCATCGTTTGCTGCGTTAATATCGCCAGTGTTACCGCTAGGAGAACGGCTTTTTACACAGATTGTGTACACTGGCTAAAACAATAGACCTTTAGTTATTTTATGCTGAACTAAATCGGCTTATTGAAAGTGAGACCATTATTTTTTTAACCACAATTCAACAACATTAATAGTGAGACAGCAGTTAATTTTTCAATATAGGTTGTTGGGTGAACAATATACAGACATGAAAGACTTTTTTTAAATCTCTTTTTTAAATCCACACTTTTTTAAATCTCCCTCTCTCTCTCTCTCTCTCTGCCACACACACACACACACACACACACACACACATTCAGAATGCCTGCTATTTTTCCCCCAAATATTAATTAAAAGATTCCATTTTAATTAAATTTTTGACTGGGTAAGCTCACAAGTTATTAAGTAGACTTCGCTGAATATTACTTTTGTTGAATACTACTTTTTTGGTATACACATTCATGGGAGCGCAAAGATGGGTGGTGGGTCTTTCTACCCCAAAATGTCAGGGCCAGGTCCCAGTCTCATTTTTATTCCATGTAGTCCATATTTAATTCCATTTCTGTTCATCCTACAGAATTAAAATTAAAATAAAACAAAAGCTGGTGGCATCATTTTATCCAGCATGATTACTCATGCTTAGAATGACCAGGAACTTGAGAGCTTTCGAGAGAGATGCTTGACCCGTTTAAAAGGGCAGGTCATCTCACAAAAATGATCAACCGCCTCTGGAAATAGCTGTTTTCCTACAGTGCTCCCGTCTGCAGGCTCTGAGAGCCCTTCAGGGGTTTTATGTGAGGTTTGTTGACAGAAATTATAATCCATACCCTAGCAGATATGGCTGTTTCTTTTAAAAAGCCACTCTTATAACATAAAGGTGCCAAAAAGGAAAACATACTGTAAGTTTTACCATTACGGACCCACTTTTGGCTGCACCTCAGTGTGTGGGTCTTAAATAAACATTTACTAATGTTCAGTAATGAGGCATACAGTGAGATTTGGCACACACAAGCTAAGCTCTTACATTATGATTCCATGCTTGATTTAATGTTAGTAGTGTGTTTTTGGTCTGAGCACCTTCACAGCAGACAGTAAAAGTCTCAGCAATTTACTTCAGTGTGTCAGCTAGGCTCCTTCAATCGACCTGAAAAAAAACAATTTTTTTTGGTACAAAAAAAGAAAACAGGAGTGAAAAGATAGATAGTATTTAGCTTATTGTATTTAACTACTATAAGTTAAACTATTTCCTGAGTTTCCTGTAAATGTATAATGATTGATGAGGGGGATGTGGAGAGCATAATTTCTGTTCCACCCACTGATCCAATCCAGCATCCACCTTTTTCGAATATTGCAGGCATGTTAGAATGCATTTGCACTGCATAGTAATTGATAGCAGCACCATTTGTACATGAACTGATTCCTATTTCGGTACGGATCAGTCAGAAATCTTATACATTTATATATGTATGTGTATATATGTATACACTGGCAGGTTCTTTTGTCCAGACAGAGTAACTTGTTTTTATTTAATTATGTAACAGGTCTGAGACGAGTAGGACTCTTGCCCAAGGACTCTGGCAGGGACTGAACCCTAATCTGCTGCAGTACTGCCCATCATGCTCCGACACCAGTTGTGGTAGTAGCCGTGGCTCACCGCAACAGAAGAATCACTAAAAAACTCTAAGATGTACCTAAATAAGTTTATATGCTATGATTCATACTATGGGGGGAAAAAACTTACACCTGTCAACAAGACAACCGTCCTCTAACAACACAGGTCAACAAAAAAAATTTTTTTTGTTATCTTCAGAAATTACAACACACCTTTCTAAACCCGTTTATCATGCTGGTTTCAGATCTGCTTTCAGTTTTTTAGTCACGTGAACTTTTTGAATTATGAGTAAAATTAGATTTTAAACCGCATGCACCAATCAAGTAACTGTTTCAGTGCAAAGTCAGAAAGACGCACACTGTGGCACAGATATAATGGTCAGTGTCAGTCAGCTACCACTGTTTCTTCAAAAACACTCAGCATATAAGTATTATATGATCATTATACCAACTATCATGCAGTATAGAACTAGCTTCATCACAAAAACGGTTAGTGCGGGGAAAAACTAAACACAGATTTGAAATCAGTGTGAAAAACACTACAAAACCCACAGAAACTTATCTGTGATGATTTTGACCTGTAGACAAGACTAGCCATGGACTGTTTACGAACCTTTACTTTGAAATGTATGGAGGCAAAAAATAGTTTAAATTAACTGCGTCGGGTCGTAATCACTCCTTTTGACATACACACACACACACACACACGCATACACACACACACACACACACACACATCCCTCATTGGGAAACATAACATATGGTACATTCATTTAGGTGTTTCACTATTTTTGAAATTGTAATGTTCTTCAAACGTCAAGGCAGAAAGCAGGAGGAGCGGTGCTTTAACACCTCAGTGAAACCCCGCGCTTAAAGTGCCTGTCGAAAAAGGCAGCCTGGTTTCTCAGACTTCCAGCATTTCTAGATAATTGATGTGGATCTGATAGAACAGATGGGTGAAATCTGTTCCTAAGAGCGTACAACTAATGAAATGAAGTTTTACCTCGCTGCCATATGTTTTACTCTGAGTTCAAAAAGCAAAATGAAGTAAACTTTACATTGGAAGTGGGAAACTTGCCAGCCGTAAGTGTCCATCTCTTTTTGTATTTCTCACATTTGGTTTCCATAGAAGCACAGAAATCATAATGAATTTAACAGATCATAAATTTGAATTCATTTAAAAGCAAATATGAAGCACAGATAGGACGCATCTCAGACACAAAGGTACCTGCATTATTCTTTGCTGAAGGTCTTTAAACCTGGACTTCAAGGGCAGTCACAGGTTGGTCCTGTGCGAAAGTGTCAATTAGTGTGGATGAGTAATATTTAAATACATTCAAATACTCTGTAGGGCCAAAAGTATGTGGACACTTGGCTTTTATATGGACATTAATATTGAGTTTTTGTGGCTATAAAAGCCTGCTCTCGTCTGGGAAGACTTTCCACAAGATTTTGAAGTGTGTTTCTGGAAATTTGAACTCATTCAGTCAAAAGTGGATTTGTAACTTCAAGCCCTTTTGCTGCATGAGAAGGGCTGGCTTACAATCGACATTCCACTTCATCCCAAAAACATTAATTGAAGTTAGAGCCCTAGTCAGGCCACTGAAGTTCATCTACACCAGATTTGTCAAACATGTCATGATGGTCCCCACTTTAAAATGTAGAAACAACGTTGGAAATAATTGTTGACAAATGTCTTTGTATGGTGTAGCATTCACTAGACATAAGTTTTCTATACTAAACCCAGTAAAACAGACCAGTATACCTCCAAAACCATATTTTAATCTTGGCACTAAGTACCATCTGCCATAACCCATTTTACTGGAAGTGTCTACAGAGATTGTATGGCCAAATATTAGTGTTTACATACCTTGTCACACTGTGTTGTTCAGATGTGTGACATACTTCCCCAAAGCACTGTTCAAGGCCCTGATCTTCATACATTCCTCACAAGCCTGCTTAGAATGCCAGACTCCAATATTAATAAGCCACATAGACTATATTTTAGCATAATTCATTTGACATTGGAATTTACCTTTTAAATATTTCCATAGAAAGCTTGTATGAATGAAGCATCTTCTCATAAAATATATCCTTAGTCATAGTCCCTCATATGAAGCATCTAATGGAACAAGGAACCCTTATAAAAAAACTTGTTAAGAGTCAACAGCGGCAGAGAAGGATACACTAGCCGTGTTGAAGTCCTCGTCAACAGCAAAGTGGAGAACGGTATTACAGTCTGATCAAAGGCTAAATGCTCAGGGCTTCTTACTTAACACAAGCAGCTGATGCTCACTTTTCTTTCCCCTGTAGCTGTTAAAATGTCAGTGAGGCAGAAACTCAGTGAAAAAATGTCACGGCTGCTGACTGATCTTAACACGTAATTACAGAATGGAGCCTTAAAAAACACCTGAGCATTGTTCGCACCAAGTGAGGCGGACATGGTATGATTTCTTGCCAACCATGGCATATTTATTGCACCATCATAAATGAAATATTAATGCGTTATGCGCGTCAATTGGTGGCTATTATTTAATATTTGATATAGCATAGGCCCGAGTTCTCAGTGAGTGCTGAGGAATGTCACTAATGGATGGATCCCCTCGGTTTTAAGCATTTGGCGAGATGGGGCCTCGAGTGCTATAATCCAGCGCTATCACTGTGTCATCGCTGCCGAAGGCTTTCAGACAGCACAACACTCACCATCCTCGTATCTGTCTTTTGAAGTGCTCTGGCCGCCTTAAACACACATTATTATCCTGTCTGCGGACGGACAGGCGGAATCTGAAGTCCACCATATGTCCATCCAAGCCATTATGAGGGCCGGTGGGTGGGCAGAGTCCACATCTAATGCTTTACTTTAAATCTCTAAAAGCTTTCTATTATGCAACAGTGAAAATGAGGTCTACTCATTCTATCCTCTTAGCATGACTCTCTCTGAGAGATATTAATTAAGTGGTTTCATTTCTACTTAACGCTGAACTGAACTTGAATGTTACAGCTGGTTCTCCTAATAGAAATGTCTCAGCTGAGAGCGTGTCAGCAGGGAGTCAGTGAGCAGCCAGTAAACCCTGTTGGATAAGAAGCCAGTGGTCAAGCAGACAGTCAGAGTCACTAACCTATCATGATTGTGTGTGTCCATGAACAAGGGAGAGAGACAGAGTGTGTGTCAGCGCTCCGGCTGAGTAAGGCGGCAGGGTGCCAAAGTGGCATGGCACGGCTCATTAGATTCAATTACACTTTCGTTTTAGCTAATTAAAGCCCCCTCCACTCATCAGGAGAACACCAAAATAGCTGTAGGTTCATACGCTGGAGTGTGTCTTCAAGACTGCAGCACACATGGCATATCAAGTCTGTGACCCACTTCGAAAAGATGCCCCAGAGGCAGGACCAGAGGTGTGATGTTCTCGGAAATGATAGTGGAACGCTTGTCACTGATGGGTTTGGAGGGTAGATGGAGCACACCCAGCCACAGGTGTAGTGAGACTGTTTAACTAATGAGCTTGCTGACTTGCTTGCAAAACATGCCCTTGGATAACACAGAATGTCTGATTAACACGAGGGCCTCGATTTATCTGGTGGACTAAAACTGATCAATAGAGGAAACTAATTTGCTCCAGCTGCTGGTGGATGTGGTCATTCTTTGCAGTGCAGAAAGTCAGATGAAATCAAGCTGAAATTAGTTAAATGGTCTTAAATTGCTGTTAGATGTGGGTATGCTGCATTTAAAAAAAAACACAATAAAACACCACTTGTAGATGTTAATGCATATCTTGACATATTGAAAAAAAAATAGATGGAAACCAAGTATTGAATCATATTGCCAGCTTTGGTCCATAGGTTTGCATGCAGGTGTATTGTTTGGTAAATAAAATAAAATGTGATAAATACAATGCATTTGGTGAAGAAACTGAAGTAAATAAAATAAGGCATGATGCTTTATAATAAAGCATTACTGACATTTTCAGAACCAGTGCAGTACTGATTTAGGCATAAAAGGGGAATTCCTTTGGTTGTTTCAAAATGCTGCATAATCAAGTAATTGAGAAAACAACGTCAATCGTGAAATATTGTATTCTAGGGAAATGATACAAAGGGAAATGATCTTTTTCATAATGGTGGTGATAGGAACCAGACATCCATGGGGTTTTATGTTGCTTAAATCTACCTCACAGAAAGCTGTTACATATAAGGTTTTGGCCTAAAGCTTGTTTTTACACATTTTGGGATACGTTTGGATTTTGGATATACAGTAACCTCCCACTTTAACGCGGATCAGTAGTCTGAGTACAGCTGACTGTGATGTCCAGACCTGAGTGCACCACTCAGTGTTTATCAAAAGTGAAAGTGACCATTTGTCATATGTGAACACACCACAGCACACAGTGTGAACAGCATGAAATTCAACCTCTGCAT
>JBBPDC010000109.1:529009-539639 GCA_037974485.1 Hemigrammopetersius urotaenia | reverse complement strand
ACCTTCTAGTTTTCTGTCTGAAGCTGCATCAAGTTCGTGCCTGTATACGGCATCTGAGCCCTGTTTATTTTTGTGAGTACTCTGAATAAAAGCTACAGAATGGATTCTCGTCTCTTCGCCTGGTCCGTTCAGAAGGGGAGTTCACGATCGCTAGGGATTAGCCCGGGCAATCGTGACAATAGTTGTCCTTTCCCTGCGTGCTCACACAAATACAACCCTGTGGGTTAAGAGGCATAAACAGATGAAGACTTTATCGATAATGTTGAAAAATTGCTAACTAGAATAGCACAGCATCTGCATAAGATGGCAGTATGTCATTTAGAATGTATTATACTGTATACCTACCTTACACAAATTTTATACTCTTGCTGGGCTGAGGCCAAGAAGCGATTAAGCTCCTCATTGGGCTGGTAAAACCCAATCAGTATGATCTCTTTCATGTCAGAAACCTGTTGGAGAAGAGCAACTAACCTTTACAACGTCCCACCCACTGCGCAGCACATTATGTCATCTTTTCAGGCAGTGCAGTGATTCCTGTAGGCCTATTCTGCCTCGTCAGAAGGGTCTCGCTGTCCAGAAAGTATTTCAAACAGGTGTCTTTCCTTACCTTGGCACAGGCTTCGATGTGATGTTGGAGCATGGGAACGCCAGCCACCGGGAACAGAGGTTTGGGCACCTCAAAGGACAGGGGGCGGAACCGGGTTCCTGATAGACAACATAAAGAAGTGACACCTGCTATTAGCATTTGTATAGAACACTCAGATTTCGGCACCTATTAACCTAAATGTGAGATATGTGGTATGGAATAGGGGATAATGGAGCTGTAAGTCATACAGTACAGTCTATTACAAAGTTTGAAGTGACATTTATGTGGTTAGTGGGTTATGTATGTAGACCCAGAACGTGCGTGACATTCTTTTATACAATTACCCACCAAAGACCACTCTAGTATTGACCCTATTACTGCTTATGTTTAAAAAGTATTCTTTGATATATTTAATAAATCTATCTTTGTCTAAAACTGAGTCCCTATGGTCTCCTCAGTGAGAAATGCAACAGAACACTGGGTTTGTATTGTGTACATCCAGAGAGTGAGTTCATAAAGAAAAACAACATTGCTGTTGTTGAGCTGTATAACATTGCCTGAATGACCCATCCTTACCTAAAACACACAGCAGAATAAAACACACAGTAAAATGCAAATATTTAACCATATCAAAGCACTATGACACTCATGCATGAATAGAACATAAAGGAGCAAATAAACTGATTCTGGGTGTTCTGATGTGAAAATATGCCACTCTTGAGAAACCTGATCTGTCAGAATTCTTCACAATGGTGAGGATAAGAACCAGTTCTCCGTGTTTAATGCCTCTTAAAGCCAACTCACATCGAATTATTCCATGAAATGGTTATGAATATGTTGCCTAATACCTTAAATACTGTTTTTGTAGTAGTACTGAGATAAGGTTTTGTGTTGGAAAAGTACATGCAGTATGTTGTAAGGCACAACAGTGACTAATGAAAATGTAAAACTAATTTTGGATTTACCAGTAATTTTTCATTATCAACAGTCTATTCTGTCCATTTTGTGACATTTGTACTGTATGTATTGTGACGCCTGGTTCTATCACTACAAATGTAATCAATCAATAAATAATTAAATAAACAAATTAGCGAATTCACAGTGCTCCACTATACGTCAAACGGCTTTGCCTGATTTATAACCGTGTAGTTATGCAGGAGTTTTGAAAAGAAGTGAGAGCCCCCTTTAAAAGGCTGGTATCCCGTGACCGCTAGCCGAACGTGTGGCTGAAGTTAAATGAGCGCCTCCGACTGCAGGTGCCTTTTACTCTCTCTCCCTGTAGTTCACTCAGAAGCGCATCCCTCTCAGACTGTCCCCTCATTAAAGTTCTGATGGAGTAAAATCGGTTGTAATTTGTATTTGTATTCAAATTCCCCACTGCACTGAGGTTTATTCACAGACTCTTCAGCGCCACGTCATCGCAAAAGGGATCATAATTGCGTAAACATACACTATATGGACAAAAGTATTGGGACACACCTGTTTTTCAGGGTTTGGGCAAGGCCGGTACTTCCAGTAAAGGACAATCTTAATGCTTCAGCATACCAAGACATTCAGGACAACGCCATTTATCCAACTTTGTTGACACAGTTTGGGGATGAACCTTTTCTATTCCAGTATGACTGTACCCCAGTGCACAAAGCACAGTCCAGTCGTGGCTGGATGAGTTTAGTGTGGAGTAACTTAGCTGGTTCGCATAGAGCCCTGACCCCAACCCCATCCAACATATTTGTGATGAATTGGAACGGAGATGGCGAGCAAGGCTTTCTCGGCCAACATCTGTGCCTGATCGCATTAATACAACAGAAACTCCAAAATCTTGTGGAAAGTCTTCCAAGGAGAATGTAGCTGCAGAGGGGGACCAAAGCCTTATTAAGGTCTATGCAGTAGAGTGCAATGTCATTAAAACCCCTGTTGGTGTAATAAACAGGTGTCCAAATACTTTTGTTCATATAGTGTACATGTATATATAGAAAGTATACGTTCTAATCAACATTATTTTAAAATTCCAAGCGTAATAATAAATACAATTCCTCACCTTTCTGAGGACCCCCGATGATAATGACTGCCTTCAACATCTTCAGAGTACAGACAGTAAATCAGTTCGTTAAACTGCTGTTTAGGCTAACTTTCTGCCCTGTACTCAATGGATGAGATGTTTTAAAGCTTGGGCACTAGTTATAAACACCCTTTCATTCAAACGTTTATATTTTGTAACCCCTCGTCTTCAAATAGTCTCATATTCCCAGATCATCCAGTGCGTCCAGCAAGACGGAAGCTTTACTACTGTAGTTCCCTATGATAGTGGCTGTGTCCCAAATGAACACTTAATGCCCTCCGTAGGCAGAAAACACTGTCTTTGGTGGCTGCTCTAGTGCCCTATATAGGGAGCAAAGGGGCGTTTGGGATCAAGCCGGTTTCTCATTGAATCCGCCCCCAAAGTCTTCTGAGTGACGCCCCCTGTTGGAATCTGGAAAAACCTGATGATAATGAGAGGAGAAACCTGGCCACCTGTTTTGTTTTGTTTTTTTGAGAAAATGGTCATTCATTATATGGACAAAAGTATTGGAACGCCTGACCATTACATCATCAGGGATGTTAATGGCATTGCATTCACATACATTGACAGTAATATATAGTTGGTACCTCCTTTGCAGCTATAATAGTTTCCACTTTTCTTGGAAGGCTCTCCACAGGGTTTTGGAGTTTCTGTGGGTATTTGTGCCCATTTACTCTGTACAGCATTTATTCTGTAGAGCATTTCTCGTTGGACGAGAAGGCCTGGCTTGCAGTTTCCATTCCAGTTCATCCCAAACATGTTGGATGAGGTTGAGGTCAGGGACACACCTCTTAATTATTGAATTACTTCCAGTGAAGGGCAATTTTAATGCTTCAGCATGCCAAGACATTTTGGACAACACCATGCTTCCAACTTTGTGGACACAGTTTGGGGAACGGCCTTTTCTATTCCAGCTTCACAGTGCCCCGGTGTACAAAGCAAGCTCCAGAAGGACGAGGTTGGAGAAGCATGAAAGAACATGACTGGCCACACAGAGCCCTGACCTCAACCCTAACTGGAATGGAGATTGCGAGCCAGGCCTTCCTGTCCAACATCAGTGCCTGACCTCTACAGAATGAATCCGCACAAATTCCCACAGAAACACGCCAACATCTTGTGGAACGCCTTCCAAGGAGAGTGGAAGCTGTTATAGCTGCAAAGGGGGACCAACGTCTTATTAAAGTCTATGTAATAGAATGCAGTGTCATTAAAGTCCCTGTTGGTGTATTAGTCAGGCATCCAAATACTGTTGCTCATATTGTGTACATGTATGTATAGAACATATACTTTCCAATCAACACTATTTCCAGGATTAATAATAAATAAAATTCCTCACCTGTCTGAGGACCCCCTATGAGAATGACTGCCTTCAACATCTTCAGAATACAGTCAGTAAATCAGACAGCAACTGCTGTTAAGGCACTAGTTATAAATTGATGTAACAGTGGTAGCACAGTGATTCCACAAGATGGCAGACAGCTTGTATTTAGTGTTTATAACCCTCCTCAGAGGACATTTCAACTCATACAGTAGTCAGTACTTTTTATATTGCTCTCCAGATAAAGGCTTATTAAAAGAATAATTTTATAGACCCTAATTTCTGTCACTGACAGTTTATCATGGCTTCTGCCTTTCCATTAAAAACACATTCACAAACCACTTTTCTATAAGCGTACCCTAAGACTCAACCCAATGCATTAGTTGTCCAGAGATGGAAAAGAGCCGTGTCCATGTGGTCCACAGCAGTCCTGAGTCTTGGTGGGCGCATGGGGTTTGATTGATCAGGAGGTAGAGGTCTCAATATGGACATATATGGTGCTGTGTCAAAGTAGGATGGCCCACACATGGTGTTCTGTAAACATTAGTCCCTCGCAAGGCACTCTTGAGCTGGGATCTCCGTTCTCAGACTCGACACATACAGCTCTTTCTCCTCACCAGACTCCTAATATTACAGTGTACCAAGATAGAGGGATGTTTCCTTCAATCCCACTCCTCCCACCTCCTTAATTTCTTATAACACCTTGGTGTGTCAACAGATGAGCATTAAGAACTACAGTTCTTTACGGTGCTTTGATTTGTAGGAATTTTTGGGCCCAGTATTCCTTTGCCCAGATTTTCTTTCTTAGTGGCAGTTTTATTCCAGAAATCTTAATTTGAAATCATTAGCCCCTTTTGATATAAAACTCACCGTAATATCATTTTTCTTTTTTTTATACCACATTTTCATTGGGTATTGTAAATGCATGCCACTGAAAAGAGGACACTTTGAAAAGACATTGCCCTATTTCTGGAAACACATTAGTTAACAATATTCAATATCATGTAACAATGAGAATAAGTCAAATATCCAGTGTTACACATTGTTACTAAAATGCCAAAACCCATCGTTTCTGAATGTGTAAAGCCCAACCCCAGCAGTGTAAAAATGACTTACACACCAAAACAAATGTCCACAGACCACAAATCTCAATCTCAAAGATATTGATGAAATTTATACTGTTCAGCTATAACCTTAAATCTGCTTGCCTGACATTGTGTAGCTCCCCACATGCTGCCGAAACAGCTCTGATCCATCCACATGACTGCTGATGTGCTATGGTATCTGGCACCTTTAAGTCCTGTCAGTTGTGAGGTTAAACCACTTCAGGTTGGGTTAGTCATTCCAGCACATTCCACTGATCCTCAAATGCGTTTAGATCTGGGGAATTTGGAGGCCAAGTCAATGCATTAGACTCTTTATCGTGTTTCTCAAACCATTCTTGAAGAGTGTTTGCAATACTGCTGCCCTGAAGAGGTGTAGGTGTGCTTGTTTAGGTAGGTAGTACAGGTAACATCCACATGAATTTGAGGACCCAGGTTTACCCAGTAGATCACTGCAGAAACCAGTGCACACACACCTGGCCAACCACATGATATTAAAGCCCACCTTCTTTGATTGTTCTGTGGTCCAGGTCTGGCACTCACTTACCCGTTGTAGGTGCTTTTGGGGTGGACAGAAAAACAGACCCATCTGTGTGTTCTTACACACCTCTGTCACGACCAGCATTAACTTGCCACCCAGGAATTTGGGCAGCAGGTCAACAGTGGGATTGGACCAGACAGGTTAGCACATCATTGATCATAACCCTGTCGCCAGTACACCAGTTGTGCATTCTTGGACCACTTTTGTTTGGCATTAAAGTAAAGCGCCCAGGGAGCTGTGTGTGGGGACAGTACCTTGCTCAAGGGTACCACAGTGATGCCACTGGCAGCCCTGGGATTAGAACCCACAACCTTCTGATCGCAGGTGCAACTCCCTAATCACCAGGCCACCAGCTGACACCAAGCACTGCATACTGGAAACAACACCTGCCCTTCTGTAGATACTCTAACCCAGTCTCCTACCCCATCACAATTCTGCCATTGTCAAATCACTCAGGTCTCCATGCTTCCAGCACACCAATAAAAAAACTGCACAAAAATTACTTCACATGGGACACACACACATGTATCTTAGCTCTAAAAGACTGCTCCATTCCTCCAGGCGAACTGACGTGTCCTTAAATGGTTTATACCCTGCACATAATAGTCCCACACAAATGTGAGGGACTATTATGTAAGAGAATTCTTTCTTATATGATTATTTTTCCAACCTGGTTGAGTTACGGTGCATTTAAGATTGACATATGTAAATAACCTCTGTTCTGGCGTGGCAGAGGCCCTGTTCCATATCATCTCCTGGATTTGGGGTCCGTCTTTTATGGCACGCTATACTAGTTATACTGTATAGTAGTTGTACTAAACTGCTTTAAAACTATTTTTACCATACGTAAGTACACAGTCAATTTATTCAGCAAATTTATTTAAAAATATAGTTCATAAATGTGTTCTCAAGGAAGTGAACAATTGGGCTAGGTGGCTGGAATCCCTGTTGTTTGCCAAGGTCTCTAAAAACCCCACAGTTACTCCTGTTCAAACATCTATAAGGGCAGAAGCTCCGGTGCAGTCTAGACATAATCTGACATATTGGGACACTGGGAGGAGAAGAGCCTTCACCCAGAAAAAATGAAATCCAGTTTGTTCTTGGCCTGAGAGCAAAACTCCAGGCACTAGGGTATTAAGCTCAAGAGAATTTGCGTCATGCTTGTTCAGCAGAGGCACAAGTAAAGTAAACTTACCAGGTGGCAAGGACTACTTGAAGTTACATGGGGAGTATGAGAACTTGACAATGAGATGAGACAGTCGATACACTGCAAATATTCCGTCATTCCTGAAACCAAGGAGTGAGGCTATCCCCACTCCAGATCCATCTCTAGTCTACCTGGTCGAACAAATTTCATAAATCACTTGCCCAAACTCCAGCAACCCTTCTTGCTAGTTCTCAAGTCCAACATTTTAATGTAGATTATGGCAAACGAAGGGATAGTGGCAGATCCCCTTGATTCCTGCATGTCAGGAAAAACAACTTTCTCCACTCTGTTCAGTTTACATCAGTTCCATTACAATTCCATTCAGTTTGTTCAGAGTGCTGGCAACAGTTAACAACTCATGGGCAGCTCGTGCTATACATTACATGGAAGCTATCAGTTAGTGATTAAGTACAGCACAATTAAAAGGGAATGTCTTGCCATCAAATGGGTCGTGACTATCTGACCACACCCTGCTGCAGGGTTGCCAGTTGTGCTGACTGATAGTATCAATTTAAATATCATTCCAAAAGCTCCTGGTGATAGCATTATTAAACTCATAGCTTTCCGCTCCATTTTGAAAAGCTTGTACTAAAACTTTCGCATATATATACAAGATTTGTATCTGATTGCTCAACCCACCCGTGTTTAGGAGCATGCCTCTGTCCTCACTGTTGACAGCTGAGTTGAAAATGAGTTTATAGTTTTGACAGAAGGGCTCACACTGCGATGGCTGTTGTTTGTTTATTAGCATGTGCTGTTTGCAGTGTTCCCAGGCGCCGCCAAGGCTCTGCTTCTTGGTAACACTTGAGCAAATGCAGGACTCTGCGGCATGCTGGCTATGTATACAGATGTGGTCCTCCGTTTAAAAAGGAACGTGGTTCTGTCTGTAGCACTGATGATCTCAGCTGAGGTCAGTGGAAGAACAAAAGTCAGTTTGGCATAGGGTACTTGGTTCTTGGGGTATTCAGTGTTATAGGGATAGAAGAACCATTCTGCCATTCATTTTTAAAGTAGTGGTTGGTGAAATTGTTTCTTTAGGTTTACCTAAATCTGTCTAAATAGTTACACATGTTTCTGAATAGGGAAACAAGTATTTTTCCCCTTTTGTTTCTATATTCTGTGGAAATTTGTAATCATTTTCTATACTTCTAGCTAGTATATCCGCTCAGTATTCTCCCTGTCAAAATTACACCAGTTGTTCTGTTCCACGGTGTTGAGCTTCTTCATTATGACTAAAACTGAGCAGATCATGTTGGAGTTGGAGCTCAGTGTAACAATGGTTACTTTTACCCCATTCATTTGCTATTGTCTGGCAGTCTTTGTAATATGACAAACAGTTATACAAGTTTCTCAATTAACTTCCCATTGATTTGGTCCACGTTTTTCCACTTATGTTCAACCTTCTCTGTTAGGGAGGTGTAAATGAGAACCTGCAGTGTAGATTTTATCCAGAAGCATTAACCAGCCCTGTACTGCATGTTTTAAGTAGCCGTATAATGATGTATTTGATTGTTCAGTGAACTGTTGGTTATTATAATTTTGTAATCAAATCTTGTTTCAGGCTGGGGTCCTAATGCATCACTGAATGTGGGTGGCTGAACGAGAGCCAAGCGATTGTGAATCCCCAGAGGAGTGAGAGATCATGCAAAAGGAAAAGATGGATCAATACAGCTTTACACACACATAAACTCAATTTTCTCAGCATTAGCCAGACATAAATTTCCATCGGCGATGGAAAATCAAATACACATCTTGGTAGGGCCCCTCTTGGACCAAAATAAGAAACATTCACCGCTTCCAAAGCAAACACACACACTCTAGCGCTCACGCACGTAAACACATTCATTCATGGTGTTATTAATTGACCTGAAGTCTTCGCTATAACAGGCTACCAGCCCTCTGGCCTCTGAAACATTCCTGCCATGCTTGCTCCTGGTCAGTGTCTCTTCATTTTCTTTGCTTTTCTTTCAGCCATGGGAGCTGCTCACGGTCCATAAACCCAGACAGTGATGGATCGGCTGAAATGATAGCACATTTTAAACCTTTCAACCTGTCTGGCGTGCCAATAAATGTCACTTGTCCATTCCTCTAACAGGTAGAACAAAACTGACCTAGTGGACCTCAGCTGTAATGCAAGTAGTAGTTTAATGAGAATGCAGTCGAGCCAATTTGTCTTTGATATATAGGTGCACAAACAGGGCCAAAGCCTTCAGAAAAGAATGAACAGCAGGATCACAAGTAATGTACAGTCTTTTCCATAGCTTTGCTTTTTTTATCACTGTCTGTTTACAATATTCTTGCAAACTGAACACCTCATGGTAATAGAACTTTTGTTTGCTCAGATCCCTGGCCAAGATAGATGTGCACCTTGGAGTGGCTCTGCTTAAAAGCCTGAGGAAAATGTGCAGTGTGTGACAGTGAGGAATAAGACACACACCATCTGTTTGCTCCTAAAATGTCTGGTTAGTGTTCCTGAACTAAGAAGCTATGATACTCTCTGAAAAAACGTTCTGAACTTTGGGAAAAAATGACCAGGTAGACTGTGGATGGTAGAGCTATTTTCTGCAATGTGCAGAAATGTGCAAAGTCACGTTTTCTTGTTTGTCTAGTTATTGACCGTACCTTACTAGCATCGAACCATTCAATCAAGACAGGCACCTCACCAAGAGTAAAAATACATGGAGGAGGACCTGGGTCTAGAACATTTTACAGTGAAAATAGATTAGATCTTAATATAAAATATAATATTAGACAAGGATAACTAAGTTATACATAGCTTTTTTTCATGCCCTTTCATGACATTCACTATAATCTAATAACATTATTTTGAGGAAAAGTGAGCACACTCTTCTATGCTGGTATGTTGGTTTGTGTATGAGCTTCAAATGTGAGGCCTTACCTGGAGAATTTCTGTTTAACCACCCCACTACAAAACATTAGATTTGTTTCTTCTCAGCCAATTAAAATTTGTTTTTATGCTTTGGATCTTCACCTCACTGCATAACCCAATTAGCTTTCAACTTCAGCTAATGGGGAGAGTGTAAACTAAAGAGGTCTATAAAACAGAACAGATTTCGTGGTTGTTTTAGTAGTAGCAAGTTTTTCAGGTCCTAAAGCGGCAAAACACTCCCATGCCAGCCCACTACCACCACCATGTTTCAGTGTCGGTACAACGTTCCCACTATGGAATGCAGGATTTGCTTTATGCCAGACATGAAGAGTAAGTGTTGTCCAAAAAGTTCCCTTTCTAACTTATCTGTTGTTGAATATTTTCCCTAAAGGATTACATTTGCCTTATTTGCAGAGTCCTATTTTTATTCTGGAGGAATGACGACTGACATTAGTGAGACCTACAATTCCTTGGATATTTCCTTGTAAACTATTGATTTCCTGGAAGGCTTCCCAAGCTCCTGTGAAAATGTTCAACTTCTTAATATGTAAATACTTGCTCTTACCCTTGATCAATGATATCTAATAATTATAGACTTGTGTATGTTTCCAAACTCATTTAACAGGATTTTTTCTCATCTTTCACTTTGGATCATGTCAGTTAGCTTGTAAGAACTAAATCACTCTGTAAACTTCACAACAAGCAGATTGATTTATTCGCCTGTCGGATAACTTTAAAAACTGCAATTATTCTTCCTTTTTTCACAAATTGTTTCCGTCATACATTTTACATTTTCACTATCACAAACATACTATATTAAAAGGGCAACAGCTTTTCACAGCACTGTATTGTCACGGCTGAGGGCCGTTATTGGCCACCGTGTTTTTATTCGGGACTTTTGTTTTGCCTGTGAGTGCTGTGTCACA
>JBBPDC010000109.1:513373-528571 GCA_037974485.1 Hemigrammopetersius urotaenia | reverse complement strand
CTTTTGTGAATAAAAGCCAAGCAGCATGACTTCAAGTCTTCCAGCCTGTTTTCTCCCAAGAGGCAGTTCAGGGTCCTCGGGATTCCACCCCCTGGACCTTGACATGTATAAAATATTAGTCCAAACAATTTGCATGATTATTTTGCCCTATCAAGTTATTTGAGTGTAGAATGCAATACCACACAACAGAAAAATGTTATAGGGCAAACCAAAAGCAACAGTATATTATTCGAAGTTGCCATCCACAATCAGATTATCTTCTCATAAACCTAATACACAATCAAATAACTGCAAATTAGACCTTCTCACATTGCGTTTAGGCATACATGCACTTAAATGACTCTGCACACCTACAATGAATGTGAATTGGTTTGCTGTAGTAAGTCTCAGCTAGATCTCTGCAAAACACACCCTTCCATGCTGCTCCATATACAGTAATTCTCAGAGAAGAAAGCTCTATGTAATCTTGTTTAAACCCTGACGTTTCCAGTTTACTCTCTAAGTAATGAGGCATTCCTTTTCTTTTCTGCAACAGCATACGTTTACTAACCACTTCTTCAGGCAATAACAGGACTGGGATGCTGACTCTAACACACACACTTTTTTGTGTCCAACTCTGAGCTGTCCTTTTGCATACACACACATTCAGGCACATGAACAGAGCAGGAGTGTAACCAAGATGTTTATGGCCATATAAGGCAGCCGATGTAACATTTTAACAAACTGTGGGAGACATGCGACTCGATGCTGATTGGTAGAAAGCGTCTCCAAATAGCCCAATGAGGGGCTCCCGTTTATGGAGGGGTTAACAGGTTAGGCACATCCAAACAAACACCCACAGAAAATCCAGAACACTTCTCTTCTGGTTTCTGTCCAAGAGAACAAGGTTCAGAGAAAACAAGGTTCTCAAATCCTCCCCTCACTCTTTTTCTGCTCTCCCTCTCTCTCTCTCTCTCTCATGCAATCAAATGGAGTTTCAGGAATTCTCTGCTGTGTTCCTTTTTTAACCATTCTTATTATTCTTCCATTCTTGATGGTTGTCTTACAGAACAATACAATAACACTCATATGTATGGATGTGTTCTCTGTGTCTAGATGGTAATAAATGGTAGTAACCCCATTTTAACCACTTATGCCCAAGATGCTGCTCAGGATTCCAATGAACGTCCCTGTAAAGGTTCAAAAACTCATCAATAATTTTTTTTGCCTCTATCACATCCCTTTCCTGCACCTCTGGGATGCTGATCCTGAAACAGTGGTCCTGCACTTTTCCCCAGGCTGTTTATCTCACTCCACTGTGGGTGCCCATGCTCTGGAAGTGTTTCCCTAATAAGGCAGCTGAGGTCCCCACTGATGCCATGTAGACATGAACCGTGTCTCTGCCTCCAATTAACCTATTATAGAGTGGGGACTAAGCTTTTAAACAATATACTCTCCTCCCACCACCCATAAGCCCTCTCCCCTTTCTATATCACCCTCAGTCTCACTCTTTCTCTCTCTCTCTCTCCCCCTGTCTTTCTCTCCTCCCTCGCTCTAGTCCAGGGGGTTTGTGCCAGGAGCGGCTTGAGCAGAGAGGCTGGGAGCCGCAGCAGGAGCAGGACCTCCACGCAGTTACTTAATAACTGGGCCCCCCTCCCAAAACGCCTTGCCACAGGGGAGGAAGACAGTCTGCAAAAAGAGAGGTCTGTAGAGATCCTGGGAACTCTCGAGCTGAACAGAGCGGAAGTTTTCAAAAGTTATTCTCACATTTCACAGAGTGGCTGAGGAGGACAGATGGACTTCAGGGCTGCGCTCAAGCCCCGATCGGGGCCTAAGCTGGGGTCAGAGATCAAGACGAACACCCCAGCTAAGGTGGACTTCAGGTCAGTGTTGGGAAAGAAGGAAGGTGGTTCGCCAAAACCCCCTCCACCAGAGCCGGCTCCTGGCAGCACACCTGCAGACTTTAGGTCTGTCTTGAACAAGAAGAAGACCCCAGAACCTGAGAAGGCTGTAGCAAAGGAGCCGGCTCTTACACCAGCACTCAATAAACAGGACAAGCAGGACAAGCAGGACAAGCAGGACAAGCAGACAGGCATCAATGGCGTGAATGGAGCAGTGGACAATAAAAAGACCAGGCAGGTGGAAAAAGGAGGCACAGAGAAAAAAAGTGACGGAGGGACTGCAGAAAAGAAAAGTGTCCCGACCGAGAAGCCAAGCCTGGAAAAGAAGATGGATGGCATGATAGCAGAACCAAAGAACAAAACAGTGGACGGAGGCATCAGTCAGAAAAAGGGTACGAATGTGGACGGGAGTTCGGCAGAAAAGAAAAGCATCCCCAACTCTGTGGATGGAAGAGACGGAGAGAAGAAGGGCTCGGGCACAGTGCCCTTGTTCACACAGACTCTGAGTGATGTCACTGTTGTGGATGGCGAGAGGCTGAGGTTAGAGTGCACTGTGACCTCTGAACCCCCGGCTGTCATCACCTGGTCCCTGGATGGGAAAGTTGTGAAGCCATCAAAATTCATTGTGTTATCTCAGGAAGGTATGAGGCAAGAGATCATATCCTCTTCATCTCGTTTAATTTACAGCACATATTATTCTACAGTATTTCTTCGGACTTTGTTCCTCTGGCTTTGTCTGATGAGTTACTGAATGGGCCTGTCAAGATTAAACTGTTTTTAAACACTCCCCACTCCACTGCTCCCCTCCTCTGACAGGCTGTAGATCACAGGGCAAGCCTCAAGCTCATAAAGCAGGGATTGGACTTCACATGAGTGACTGCTGCTCCCAGTTAGTGCTGTTATTTCAGCTCTTTGAGCTCACATGGGCCGAGTCATCCGATCCGGGGGCTCAAAAACTGCCTCTCAGTTCAGGCATAAAGGGGTCGATGCCCTCATCCACTCAAGCATAATTAGAAAGTTCTGGAATAGCAATGGAGGATTCCCCATGTGTGTTTTGCAGCAGGAGTTTAGGGGGTCCCTGCATTGTTGCTTTTTCCAGTGGGTTAGGATTTACCCGCTGTGAATGAATATTGTGCCTGTTGTTATGCTCAGAGGCGTGTTTATGGGTAGGCTCACTAAACAGAAGCCGGCAGATTTTGGTTTTGCTAGACTTCTAATAAGTAAAGAAAACTATATTTTGAGTCAACCCACACAGGTTTTGTGCTCCTATGTGCTCATACGAAAGCCCTTGAATAATGATCAGTATTTTCAGTAGCTATAAATAAGGTGGAAAATTAAAATTCTGAAAATAAATTCTCCACCAAAGATATTATGTTATGTCAGGCCAATATTAACAGGACATTCTTGGGCAACAATTGGAAAATGATCAGAATGAATCTCATCCAGTCTATAAAACTGAGCCGGAAAACCACTCAGTCGAATTATTTTGCTATCTGTGATTTTCTTCCTGTGGAGTAGTCTGGGTAGTTTGAGCATGATAGCCTACAATTAAAACTGCTGATTTTTTTCAAATGATCAGATCAATATAGATATCGCTTGATCCTGGAACACAAAAAGTGGTATGACATCTGTAATTTGAACAGATTAACTAACCTTTTGCTTCGTTTTTTCAATCTTAGGGGGCAAATGCTCGCTCACCATAGATAAGGCCCTTCCAGAGGATGAAGGGCGCTACACTTGCAAAGCAGAGAATGCAGAGGGGAAGGCTGAATGCTCCTGTATGGTCCATGTGGATGGTCTGTGTCTCAAAGAATCCACCTCTTTCCTTATTTGAGATTTCAACCAGAGAGGTCAAGAACCTCTGCCTTTAAAAAAAACCTTTTGAAATTGCATAGACATGAAACAAGCTCTTGCAACACAGCATCTTGGAGACATGAAAACCTGCTCTGATTACATGCTGTGTTTCTGTTTACAGATCCTTCAGATCCATCAGCAGAAAAGAAAAACAGGAAAAGCTCATCAGCACCTACAACAGAGAGTATGTTAAGAAGATGGAGTTTTGTTGGTGTATCTTATTTGCACATTGTTTATTTGCTTTAAGTATTTGTGCCGTAATGTTTTTGAATTTTAATCTTCCTGTCTCTTGTCATGGAGTGTACACTGCAGTATCTCATGAAGTATACACTGCAATCCTATGATCCTAGTGGATCAGGAAAACCTTCCTGTTCAAACATGGGAACTTGACCAACTCTACAATCACAAAGACAGTAAATCCTTTGCACGTTTGATGCTCCACCGCCATGGAATGGTTTGCAACAAGCGATGGACCTTAATCCAGATTTCCTTTTTAAAAACATCAGTCATTTGAGACTTTGAGCCTGGAGATAGGAGAGTGCCAACCTATGCCAGCATGCCTTTCTGGTGGGACAGGATGGATGGGGAGCTGTCTGCTTCACCTGTCAGAAAGTGTTGGTGGATTGTTTTTAAGGGAACGCCAGCAAAAGATCTGCTTGATTGTTTTTGTTCCAGGCTTTCGCGCACCAGTCACAGTATATCCTCATGCTTAATCCGTGTGCTTGAGGAAGACTAGAAATAAACGCAGCCCATGTTTATCCAGAACAATAGTGCTGATCTTGGGTCAGTCACTGCCTATTGATTCAATTTACACCCACAAGAGGGAGCTGATCCTGGATCAGTACTACTTCAAAAGGATTCATAAATAAGAGACACCTTTTTAGATGCCCCACTTGTATCTAGGATTTGCCTAGCAAGACCTTGAAATTTCGATATTATGGGGAAAGATGTGAACAAGCAGAGAGCATAAACAAAGAGAAAAGAATGAGTTGCGATAGGAGCAGAAAAGAATGCCCTAACATGGCTTAGAGCACTTTTCTCTCGTGCTGAGTGCCTCTTAAAGTCTGACTCTGGTCCTGCTTGTGTCTTCAGACTGGGCCATGAGCATTAGTGGGGTTTATATGTTGCATTGTTTCTTGACGGCTATCAAACCTAGAATAAATACTGGGGAGAGAGGGCCAGTGCCATTTCCTGGATCCTAGGGGCCCTATTTTTAGCATGTCCATAAAAGGGGAATTCCAGAAGGCGGTGTCCGCAAAGGCAGACCTTCTCTGTGGGATGCTGATCTGGAGAGGCAAGCCTCCCCTGGAGCTCCTGCACATTCTCCCAGGCGCTAGCAAAAAAAAAAAACCAGATCGATGTACCGTACTTACAGATGTTCACACTCGTGTGTGGCCTCCAAAAGGAGAACAGCCCGTTAGGACATCACGTTTAGAAATGTCACAGAAATTTTAGGGTTGATTTACCTGCCTCCCTCCATTGCTCTCCACTTGATGTGATGTCTGTCAGATTTCCTCTTTAAACCTATATCACAACAGTTGGAATCACTTGCATTCACAAGTACAAGATGTTCAATGACAGGCAAATGTGAAATAAAATTACCCAAACAGCCCATCTGAAAACAACTCATTGAGACTCTGATAACGCTGTACTTTTTACTCAGATGAAGCCAGAATTAAGAAGAAGCCAGCACCAAAATCTCCCACTAAACAGGGTAAGTCCTAGCTTCTCATAAAATCCATCAGAGAGTTCCTTTTCAGGAAATGAGGCAAGTTTAACAGAACACTGAGGAATGTTCTGATAAGCTGAAATGAGTACTTGTGTTCACAGTAATTTGTGTTTCATTTTGTGGTCATTTGACTGTTTCACATAACCTTTCATCACAAAGTAGTGACCTTTGCATGCCTCTAGAACGCCTTCTGAGTTCTGATTACATCACTGAGCATCAGGAGCAGCAGAAAGTAGTATTGACATATACCACTGTGTTTAATCGTCCTTTCCCATGTACGCCCCACCAATCATCCAGCACTTTGCCACACTTTGCAGGTTCACCTCCTCAGATTCTGCAGTTCCCAGGAGACCTGAAGATCAGAGCAGGAGAGAAAGTGGAGCTGCTGTGTAATTTTGGAGGCACTCTGCCTATTACCTGCACCTGGCTCAAGTTTAAAAAACCGGTGAGAATGGATAGAGTTGGCCAGGTATATTTAGAGGGATGGGAATAGAGGATGAGGGAGAAGATGTAACAGTGGGTGCAGTGGGTCTTCATCCTTTAAGAAGCAGCCAGCTGCTCTTTACTCTTGATATGACCATGAATATGATATAAAAAGATGCAATAAAGTTACAAGCAACCTAAGACTGAATAACCTGCCACATTGATGTTCTGTGCATCAGTTCAAAATGTTCTTTCACCTGACGATTATCTCTGCTCTAGATTCAGGCAGGAAGTGGAGGCGTTACCATAGAAACCAAGGAGAACAGCAGCCAGCTGACAATTGCAGCCAGCGACCAGGACCACTGTGGCTGCTACACACTAGAGCTGCAGAACAAATATGGCACAAAGCAGGCCTCACTCAACCTCACCGTCGTAGGTATGATACACAAGAGGGCGCTGTGGCCAAAGTGGGACGGAGAGGCAATGTGTGAAGGGTGGGAATGTCTGGTAGGTCTTGTATGTTAGAAATATATTTTGTGGGGATACAGAACAGTTGTTAATCTAAACTAGTGGACCCAACCTTTTTGCGCCACAGGCCAGTTTTATGTAAAACAATATTTTCGTGGATAGATACAGTAAACTAAAAACAAAGAGTTTTTTATTCATTTTTGCTAACTTATGGGCTACATCTTTGATGTACTGTATTACGTGACAGAGCTTTTTTTTTTTTTTTCCAAAATAAAAGATCTTTTAGACTGATAAATAAAATATTGCATCTAAATGTTCCATGGGACCTCTTAATCTAAATGTTCCATGAAAATCTGGAAGAATGTTATACTCTATAATACAGTTTCTCTATCTTGGCATGGAGTACCAATACCCTGCTCCAACACATCCTCTTTGACTCAGGAAGGATTTGGCTGTTGGAGCTGAGAAAATGCTACATTATGCTGGGCCATTCTACTAAAGTGCCAGGACTCCAGTCACTGGCACAATGGATTAAGCATCTTATGAATCCACATATTAACTCCCATTTCCCCCCTTATGTCCTGTAGAAAATAATAATCCTGAATAATGGTATAAAATATAATCCCAAAAATCAAATCTAGGTGAAGAAGGTTTACTTTTGTGCTGTAATCATTGCATCCCTTAGACAAGCCTGATCCCCCAGCTGGAGTCCCGGCTGCCTCAGACATCCGCAGGTCCTCTCTCACTCTCTCCTGGTATGGGCCTACTTACGATGGCGGCAGCATTGTCCAGTCATACAATCTGGAGATCTGGAACTCCACAGATGACAAATGGAGCAAGCTCACTTCCTGTAACAGCACCTCCTACCACATCCTGGATCTGCTCTCCGACCGCCAGTACAAGTTCCGGGTGCGTGCCGTTAACATGTACGGCATTGGTGAACCCAGTGCTGAATCAGAAGGCGTCACTGTGGGAGTAGAAGTGGAGCCAGGTGAGAGAAAGGAAAGAGAACATCTGACCTCTAATTAGGCTTCCTCTGCTATGAATTATGCATAGTCAAATGTCTTGATTGACAGCAGCTTATCATATTATTAAATCTTCATTTCCCTCCCTAGAAAAAAAAGAAGAGGAAGCAGAGGCAGCGGTGTCCGATGATGGTTTGTGTTCCAGTCAGTCTGTCTACCTTTCTCAAATCCATCAATTCACCTATCCAACCTTAAGCCATCCATCCTCACACACATCCATTTATTTCTCTATCCCAGAGGCTCCCAGCCTTTTTGGGTTTCCCCCACTAACACAGCCAACTCAACACAGGAAGGGTTATTATTATTATCTGATTAGTCAGACTAGAGAAAATATGAAAGTTTGCAACGAAAGGGTACTGCAAAACCAAAGCTGGGAACCTACCATCTATCCTTAATTTGCTGAATTGTAAAATTGTTGGTATGTTTTCTTTTGAATTGTAGCTTAACTGTATTATGTTCTTATAATTTCTCAGATTCAGAAAAAGAACCCGATTACAGGAATGTGGTTATAAAGAAAGACTGCAGTGTGAAGGATTTCTACAATGTGGAGGATCGTTTGGGCACGTAAGACACGATTTCATTGGTCACTATCTATTTCTGATACACTTCCTTCAGATTTTTTGTCATTTCTTCCTCTCTCTCTCATCTCAGGGGTAAATTTGGTCAGGTCTTCAAGGTTGTTGAGAAGTCGACCAAAAAGGTGTGGGCAGGGAAGTTCATCAAAGCTTTTTCGCAGAAAGAGAAGGAGAACGTGCGGCAGGAGATCAGCATCATGAACAGCCTCCACCACCCTAAGCTCGTGCAGTGCATAGATGCCTTCGAGGGCAAGTCTGACATAGTCATGGTACTGGAAATGTAAGTCCACTTCACCTTATGTGGCCCATGAAAAGCTAGTAGAAACAAAGACTAACACGATCCATGTGGATCCTATTTGAGTCGTTCTTAGGTTGCAATTTAAGTGAAGAGAGCATGACGTGGATTTTAAGGTGACACTGATGATTACATTAACTTGTTAAGCAGAGCTGAGTGTTCTCATCTCAAACACTTCTGAACACGCCAGGATGTTTGGTTCTGTTTTTTCCCTGCTCAACACCATTAAATCTTTTCACCAGTTTTGCTTTTTATGGTGAGAGCAGCATGCAGAGCCAGTGGTGTGTGATTGGAGACGTGGTTGTCACATGTCCTTATATAGCACTAAGGAATGAAGAGGGCGGGAGGAACGAAGGAGAGATCTTCTCGGCCTCAGGCTTGGCAGCCATGATGGAAAAAAGGCCCAGATTCGAATCTCATTTCGAGAATGAGATTTGTTTATCACTGCTGCAGGAACAGAAACAAGTCTTGATTGTTTAATGGAAAATGCTGATAAAGTGTGTTTCACCGGTTGCGTCTTGCATTGCCTCTTCCACTTTCTGTCCTTTGTTGATTTTTACTGGCCACTGCAGAATTCCAGGTACACCCTTTGCTGATTGGTGATGTGAGACTGCTCTCCTATTGGCTGCAGGATCTCTGGCGGCGAGCTGTTTGAGCGAATCGTTGACGAGGATTTTGAGCTGACCGAGCGCGAGGTTATTAAGTACATGCTCCAGATCATTGATGGGGTCCAATTCATCCACAAGCAGGGCATCGTGCACCTGGATCTCAAGCCAGAGAACATCATGTGTGTCAACAAGACTGGCAGCAAGATCAAACTCATTGACTTCGGCCTCGCAAGAAGGCTAGGTACTCAGTCTTTTCTGCCAAAACAGGGATCAGCGTCTTTTACAAAGTTTAGGTAATAAAGAGGTAGAAAGTTGGGAGATTATTCCATGGAAGGAATGTTTTGGTGTTCTTGCTCAAGCATGGAATGACTAAGTTTATCATATAACACATGAAAATAAATGTTTTTCAGTTTTCCAATCATGTAAATATGATTCTTGTAATTTGACACAACCTGCTCATCGTGTTCTTTCGTTTTCAGAGGACTCTGGTTCCCTCAAGGTTCTTTTTGGAACACCTGAGTTTGTGGCCCCCGAAGTGATCAACTATGAAGCAATTAGCTATCCAACAGATATGTGGAGCATCGGTGTTATCTGCTACATCCTGTACGTGAAACACCTTTCCACTTTACCATGTCCAACCATTCAGCGCATACAGTGAAATCAGTAGATATAATTTATACAATGCAATGGTAAAAATGGTAAAAGCCAGGGCTGCCTAAAGTGGAACCAACTGTCCATCCACTGAGAGATCAAACATATTTTCATACTAGAAAATTAGATTATATTTTTTCTATTTGAAAGTAGAGGTTAGAAATACAGGTTGTGACTAAATATAGTGTACTTCTATAAACTACATTACAGTCTGAAACATATTTGCCTTTGTTGTCGGCACACCCCAAACAAAAAGAAAAGATCAAAAAAGTTAAAACAACCTCTGTAGGAATTATACTTCAATATGGCTTTCTGTAAATGTTTGTGTGGACAAATTTGATGAGCTAAGAAAAGCAATAATACGGTATGTTAGATTAAACTATTCTTTTCCTCTTTTTGTCCTTAGCGTTAGCGGTCTCTCCCCTTTCATGGGAGACAACGATAATGAGACGCTTGCTAATGTTACTTCTGCAACCTGGGACTTTGAGGATGAGGCCTTTGATGAGATCTCAGACCAGGCTAAAGATTTCATCAGCAGCCTGCTGAAGAAAGATATGAGGTGAGTTTGCAGGTTAAGCCCATTTTGAAAAGGTCCTCACATGGTGATGAGCATGTACAGGCTCTTTGTATAATTTAGTCAAACTCCCTTTAGCAGGATCATTTGAAATTACTGTCAGATCTCATTGATGTTTAGATGATGGATCTGTCACCTTTAGCAAAAAGCTTGCTAAGTGCATTTGCATTCATCAGATGTCTGAGTGCGCCCTCTGTCTGTGATTTCTTGTGCTGCAGGGCCAGGCTGAGTTGTGCCCAGTGCCTGGAGCACACCTGGCTAAAGCAGGACACTAAGAACATGGAGGCAAAGCAGCTGTCCAAGGAGCGCATGAAGAAGTACATACTGAGACGCAGATGGCAGGTCAGAGAACCCGGGCCTGAAGAGGCAACAATTCTGCTTTTACATTGATGTTTCCTTTAAAAGAATGGTTCTTTTAAAATAATGTCCCATGTTCCCCAGCTGTAGTCGATTCACCAAGTCCTTTTTAGAGTCAAAATTATGATTATTTTATTGTAACTACATTGCTAACACGTGTAATAGTAACCTGAATCCTTTCCACTAAAACTTCCCTGGAACATCCCCCAACTGCTCAAACTGCTGTGGGCCTTCATTAAAGTCCCACAGACTTGCAAGTGTCTTTTAAGACTAAGCATGGTGTACAGTGAGCTCTAAAAATCACTTTTGCATATCTGCTGTGCAGAAAACAGGGAATGCAGTACGAGCTATCTCCAGATTCAGCTCAATGGGCATGCTGGCAGGGATTGGTCCAAAGAAAAGCCCAACAGAAGACACTAAACCAGGTTAGCATGGCCAGTTTTCATTCTGTTTGTCCTGAAGCAAAGTGTATTTATCTTTTATTAAGGTGTGTCTGGCTTCTAATTTTGTCCTTGTATGTGGTCGTGTGTGTGTACGTGTGTTCAGAAGAACCCCCTGCGCCATTCCTAGAGAGTGCAGAGGATGAGAACCACAACCCTGTAGCTCCCAGTTTCTCCTTGGTCATCCAGGACGTGGAAGTGGTGGAGGGCAGTGCTGCTCGCTTCGACTGCAAGATCGAGGGTAATTTACACAGACTCTCATAAATTGCTTCTTTGTAACAAAACTGTTTAGGATAAGGGTGGGTGAAACAAACTCTCACAAAATGTTCAATCCAAAAAAATGATTGAAGGTTTCAAAACATGTGGCGCCCATTTCTGTGGTGACATCTCCTGGCCTCTCGTTCTATTGTGGGAATTCTGACTGGTAGGATCATCCTTTTCTGATCAAGAAGAAGATATAGTATAATAATAGGCTTTGAATACTCATTTGTATTTCTAGTATATTCTTGCTTTTCATAGTGTAAAAAGTGTAAATTCCTTTTTACAAAGATTTTAATAGAAAAAAATCTGTTATGCTGGATTTTTGCATACCTAGATAGCAGAGATGATACACAATACAGTTCAAGACATTTATAAATCTTTTTTTTTTTTTTTGTTTAGCCGTTAACTAACATTTTCATGGGTATCACATGTCCTTTTTTATTCCCTAATGAACAAATGATATTTGCATTTGAACCACACCTCGAACCAGTGCTTGAAATATATGCTTTGGAAGCTTGATGCAGCGTTTTATATATAAGTTTCCTATTATACTATAGTACACAGATTTAACATGTTTGGTCTCTGCTGTACAGATAACACTGCCCATTTGAAAACACTGTCCATTTGAGATAACAGCTCAGCATTATTTGAGGCAGTTGTGAAGTGGCCTGGTAGTTAAATTAGAGGCAAATATCTTGATGATCCACTACTTGGTGGTCTTTTCGTGGTTAAATGGTTCTTTAACTATTGTGTAAAGTTCTATAAATGAGCACCAAAAAGGCTTTTAATAATATTACACATCATAAAACCTATTTGGGTACTATGTGGAACCCTTTTTGCTGAGAGTGCACATATGGAGGAAGGGCATTTAAAAGTCATGTAAAGCACCATTTGAAGTTTTTTTTTTTAAACCGATGTCAACAAAACATAAGATGGCTCAACACTGATGAGAGCAATAACCAGTGATACAGTAATATTGGCCAGCAGACGACCACACTGGCTAACATTGCACTGAGTGATAGGACAATCCTGCCCAATAAAGGGAAAGCCAGTTGTGCTGTCTTGGAGTTGAACAATATTTGTGGCATAACTGGGGCCTAAACCCTGCCAATGATAGGGCCAACACTTCCGCTATATATCTGAAACTTAGCAGATAATTATCAAACTTTAAACAGTTCAGAGCAGGGGGTCCCCACACCCTTCTAAAAAGGACTCTGCAAGGGTTATTTTGTTCAGGCAATGGTTATAGATGAAACAATGACAACTCAAATTCATTTGAATGTTCTTTGCCTAGTTAAAGGATTTTCTCTTTGATAAAGAACCTCTTGTATATTTTATTCATATTTAAAAAATGATTCTAAATAGTACCAATAAGGGTTTGACTATGCGTACAGGTGTATTGAACCTGTGTAATAAAGTACTCTCTGCCTTTCTTTCAGGCTACCCAGACCCTGAGGTGGTGTGGTACAAGGACGACCAGCCCATTAAAGAGACACGCCACTTCCAGATCGACTACGAGGAGGACGGCCACTGCAGCCTGGTGATCTCTGAGGTGTGTCCCGACGACGACGCCAAGTACACGTGCAAGGCAGTGAACAGCCTGGGGGAGGCCAGCTGCACGGCGGAACTGATGGTGGAGTTCATGCAGGAGGAGGGAGAAGGGGAGGAAGAAGAGGAAGAGGAGGAAGAAGAGGAGTGAGCCACTGGACAAATGGGGCAAAGATGAGGATAAAGGACAGGTGGAAGAACGAATGGACGATTGGATACAGTGGCAGTTCTGAATCTTCTTAAAGCTTACACTCTTTTTTTTCCCAGCCGCTTTTGTTATAGACACAGGTTATGAGTCTTTCACTGACGCAAATATTTATTCACGTCTGTCTTTACAGTGCAGCGGCAGAAGCATTTAAAATTGTTTTCTTTTTAACTGATGTTCATCAAGATCAAAGACATTCCAGCATGCCCTTGGTTTCCGAGAACTATCAACAGACAAGCTCTGTTTTTGCCAAAAATGGCCCGTTCTATGGAATGCGAGATCCGCATGGCTGTAGAACAGCCCTTCTGGTGCCTACGTTTGGACTTTCCTCAGCATCATCATTAGTTTTATAAGATGCCTTGACTTTTTAAGTGCCTATCGACCTTTTTTGTGCATGTTTCACTGTTTCTGCTCTGCACTGCAGCACACCCAAGTGGTGAGAACACTTTAAGCTTTTAAACACTAATGTTTCCTGGCATGATGTTCGCTTTCGGGTCTGTGGCCCTCAGGAAACAGACACACTGTTGGAGACCTAACTGTATAATTATTTTATTTGATAATTAGATTTTTTTTGGTGGCCACATTCACACACACACACCAGAATGAAGGCTTTTTGTATGCCACTGTATGGGGTGATTTGCTGTACCATGATGAGATTTAGGCATTTGCTTGTAGAGTGAGACGACCAGCTAGTTCTGAAAAACACATTCTGTGTAAATCCATGCAGCACCCTTTGCAAAGGTTCTGTCTGTGCTATTTCTGTTCAAAGGCTTGTTTGCCCTATTTTAGTCAACTTGCATGACAAAGCAGACTGGCATATCGAGGTGAACTTGGTGTAGAAGGTCCCACTGCAGTCCTCATCCCTTATTTATGTCTTTGTACAGGCTCCTCCATGCTGCGTGCTTCCAAGTAGTCTCTCAGAATGAATTAGTTATTGTTATAGAGCTCGAACTTTGGTGAGTTTTACACTTTGCACATTAAGACAGAAACCTCACACACTCCAGTCCATATGCAGTCATAGTCCAGTTTGTGCACTAAACATTTAAGCACTATGAATAGAGACAAAGTGAAACCATGTCAACCCTTTTGTGTTATTCCGAATGTTGTCCAATATCACCAGTTGATGTCAAAATCAGAGTGGCCGCATAAATAAAAGTGTCTCCCCCCCTTGGCATGCTTGTTTGCTTAGTAAACTATCTTCACATACAGTTTCCAGACATGTTCTCTACCCAGTTTATCAGAGTTATATCAAAACTATACATTCAGTACTATAGTTCAGTAATTCTAGATCAAGGCCTCTGGACATAATCCTGAAGATATTTTGTGCATTCAGAATGATGGAACCTAGCTAACTGATTACAGTCTTGATTTTTCACTACTACTACCAGAGTAATTACATAGCAAACTCGGCAAGGGCTCCTTTTAACACTTTTGCTGCAGTTTTATTGGTAAGATTGCTTTAGAACTTCTGTCGGATTTTATGTTCTTCTGCTGAAAAGCCATATTTTCACATGGTTGGTTGAAGGCCACAAACAAAGTGTGTGTACATGCTTGCTGTCATTCTTCTTTGGTGTCTGGATTTCATGTGTAAAATGTTTTGCAGCAACAAATATATATTACCAGAGAGGATCCACCTGTGCCTTCAGGCTGGCTGTAATGGGTCTGTAAAAAGCTGTTTAGGGTCCTGAACTTAAACCTGCCTTAGATCAGATTAGGGTAAGTAATGTGGTCTGTGTAGTCACATGTGAACACATCACACAGTGTGAACATTGTGAAATTCTTTCTCTGCATTTAACCCTTTCACCAAGTGAAACAACAGGCAGCCAGTGATACAGCGCCCAGGGAGCAGTGTGTAGGGATGGTATCTCGCTTTAAGGAACCTCAAAGGTTCCAATGGCAGTCCTGGGATTCAAACCCACAACTTTCTGATCCCTGACCACCAGGCCACCAGATGCCCCTTATTAAACTCGCAAAATAAGTGATCTGCTTTCATTGCAATTTTTTCTGCTCTAACAAACCCACTTTGTATTAGAAAGTGCTTATAAATTAGCATACCTTATCACTGAATCATCTTACCCTTACCTATTACTATCTACAGTACTGTGCAAAAGTCACCTGAGAAAATGATGCTTAAAAGCTGTTTACTACTGGCCAGTGGTGTTAAGTTAGTATTAAAGCACTTACAATACAACAAATACAAACAACATTAATACAGTAAATGGTGGTTTTGTGGCAAAGTGTTCGCTGAACCATTTCCAGACCTCTTTCCTCATGGAAGCCCAGTTTTACCTGCAGCTCCATCAAA
>JBBPDC010000109.1:490396-503939 GCA_037974485.1 Hemigrammopetersius urotaenia | reverse complement strand
ACTGCTCCCCGGGCACTGTGTTCGTAGCTGCCCCCTGCTTCACTTGGTGAATGGGTTAAATGCAGAAGTTGAATTTCGTGCTGATCACGTTTATTTCACTTTGAAATCAGAGGGTTTTATTTCTTACCCTTTGTTTGTGGCTGTTTTCCACAAAACGGAGACAATTGGCTTAAAGAAGCACCGTTAGAGTTAGCTAACGTTAGCGCTAATGCTAACGTTCAGATTTTAGATACAGAAAAGTAAAAAAGTGAGTTGCACCGAGCCGAGCTGGTACCAGTCAGTGGAAACCCCCATAAGAAAGACACTAGGAAAGCCCTTTGTAAAGCGTGGAATGCCGACATTTCTAGAGAGAGTGCCTCCACAAAGGGACAGAGTATCAAAGGGACAGAGTTAAGATATGGGCTGCCAGTCTCTGTTTTAATACACTATTTTGTTATAGGACTCCAGAGAATGTTGTTCTATCACCAGTTTTTAAAAGCCCTTGCTCTGAATGCACTTTGTTCGTGCACTATGTTCAGAATATTAAAATGCACTTGGATACTTGTTTTATGAGAGAAGATGTTTAATTGTACAATATTTCATATTCTTACATTTAGGCTATTCATGAGTGGGGCCAAGTAAAATATATAATTTCAAATTATATATTATATTGTGCATTGTTTGAATGCTAAATAAACATGTTCAAAGTTTTGTAACAGATTCTTTTAATAATTTAATAATAATATTTATTTTTCCGGTTTTCGGTTTTCGGCCAAGTCCGTTTTTGGTTTCGGTCCAAACAAATCCTTTCGGTGCATCTCTACTAATTATCCCATTTTTCTAATAAAAAAAACACAATGGACAGTGTTTTAGAAGTACTGTTGGTCTCCATGATGTGCATAAAAAAGGATTTTGTGTATCACAATAATGGAAAAATGTCATATTACTGACCTCTGATTGAAAGTATGGATCCTGCAGAATAGTTTCAATGAACTTCAGTTGAGAAACAGTTTGTATGAAATCACATAATATCTTTGTTATTGTCCACGATAACTGCCGCGTTTGAAGGTTGTCTGTGGTGCTCTGACCATTTAAAACTGAGATGTGGAAAAGTGTGTTTGTGTGTTACGGAGGGTTTGTAGTGATTCGCCCTATATTGTGTGTTTGTTTGTCGAGAGACCTGCGTGTCGTCTTGAGTGCATGCCTGGCACGCATGCCACGGTGCAAAGCTCCAGAAAGAAAAATGTCTCCTGCATTATTCAGTTCATTTAGCATGCGGAAGTAATGGAAGCAAGACCGCCGTCTCATTCTTCCTGTCACAGACAGAAAGGAATACCCCACAGCATAATGGAATAGGATGGAGGAAAATCTCATTAACACGAGTTTCCTCTTACCTGAATGCAGCTCATCACTCAAGAAGGGTTTGATGTCCAAAAAGGAAAAAGCTAAAATAGTAACAAAACAATTCTTCTTTCTATTTTTAAAAATTGCATATATAAATAAATACATTTTTTCTTTCTTTTTTGTAAGTGTAACAAGTGTGGCATGAACTTTACAGAAACATTAAAGTTACAATGGAGTTTCAACAAACTAATATTTAAAGAAAATGAAGAGGAAAGTACAAACGGATCTATCAAGTGATAATAACAAAGTTATATCTTTTCTAGCTCAGAGACAGGCTGCTCATGCCAGACTCTCAGCTACAACAGGCCTGTGTTTGTGTGTGGAGTTGGACACTCTACTGGACCTCGGAGCTCGGAGTACATTCCTACAGATGATTTTGAACTTTTACTGCTTGTTATCTCCAGTGCAAAGCTAAAGAAGCGAAATGTGATAGTAAAGCCCAGTGACCCTTTTCCCACAGAAATTCAGGAGGAGAGTCCAGGAATCCACTCAAGTACTGCGCGAGCTGGAAATTTCACTTCGAACCAATCACATTGGGTGAGTTGCAGATTCGGTGCAGTCAGCTGAGCTGGATGAGTTGAGGAGGTGCAGACCTGTGAAAACTGTCTCAGAAAGGGTTTTCAAGACAGCATTTGTCAAGTGATTATAATGTCTTCTCAGGTGGGTGAGAGAGTTTCTGAATGAAGAGAACCAAGGGCTGGACGTGTTGGTGGAGTATCTATCTTTCGCACAATATGCTGTTACGTAAGTAAAGAGGCTCCTTCGTTCCCTCTGTCATCATCTTTTTTTCTTTATCCCTCTCACACTTATTTTGTGATTGTTATTTTGGTGGCAGAGGTTTTTGGCAAAAAAAGAAAATTCTACCTGGTATGGCTGGCTGAAATTTAGAATATCTTGCAGAACATGAACAAACAGTTAATTGTTTGGTATATTCTGGAATGAGTGTGGGTTATACCACATTGGCAAAATTGAGACATTTTTTTATTACTGGCATTTAAGCTGCAGAAATGAAAATTGTGTTCCTGATCTGTTACTTCTTAAATTTGATTTAAGGAAAGTGTAATTTCTGCAGACCATAGTAGGGCTCCAGGGGCGATTGTAGCTCATTGACCATTACACATCACGGCCATAAGCAGACTTTTTATTCCACGAGAGCACAGCGAAGTGAAGCAAATTTTAGAAACAAAAGCAGTAACCATAACACCTCTGTATTGAACTGGCCCTCTGCAGCAAGCGTCATTTCCAATGTTGTATGAACGGTGTTGGACGAGCATGGTTGATGTGCTCAAAGCCTCACGTTTACTGTGAGCTATGAGCTACTTAAAGCACGCACAACATACTCACATTGCACTTTGATGTTCTGCATGGCTTTCAAAATAAAAGAAGCTTGTGTTAGCCTCATATTTGTTGTTGGCTTTCTTAGGATTCAGTGATACTGAGCGAGTGGTAGACTGAGTTAGCCTACATTCTGCAGATCAAGCAACTGGATTTGCAAGAAATTCATTTCATCTAGTTAAATCATTTGTTTCTTTTATAAAATAAACGTATAAGACATTCCACCTATCTTGTATCTACACTCACTGTTCATTTTATAGCTCCTTTCTGTTTATATCTGTTTCTGTGTATCATTTGTCAGCCTCTTTTACCCGTTTATCAGTAGCCAGGGCCCCTACAGGACCACCAGTGAGCCGGTAATATTCAGGCAGTTCATCATTTCAGAGTTTGTTCTCCATGCAGTGCACTGTCATGGACATACCATGTCCACCACCTAAATAATAGCCACACACTGCTGGGTTAAAGGGCCAACAAATCATGCAGTGCAACAGATGGACTGCAGTCTATGAGTGTAAAATACAGTATGAGTCTGTATGGTCAGTGAAGCTGATAAAATGGACAGTGAATGCAGGTACAAAGTAGTTGTACCTACTAAAGTGGGTTGTTGGGTCTAAAAGACAGTTCATTTATACATTTATTATATGTGCTATTATACAATGCTGATACACACATGTATGTTAAACCTTTACAGAGAATCATCAAGTTAAAATGCAATATTGTTTTAATGTTAATGTTTAATGCACTTTATCCTGTTGTTATTAAATGCTGTTGCACCTTCTCTCTCTGATAAGTTCTCATGAATAATTTTGGATCTCTCTTTTCTCCTCAGCTTTGATGGTGATGTAGCAGAGGGTGCTAGTGGAGAGGCCTCTGTGGAGACTCCCTGGAGCAGGTCTATAGAAGATCTCCATGGTGACAGCAATCTGCCCTCACCGGTCAGCACCAGCAGCATTCCACGGTCCACACGGCACTCCCTGAGGTGAGACACACACAGAGCACGCCGGATTATCAGAATCATCTGCAATCATCTACAGATCAATTGATGAAGATATGGCTATTCATGTGGTAGCTATGGATAAAGTAATACCATCAATTTCCTAGTTGCTGCTTATATTAGTAAGTTTGTAAAGTATGAACATGGCTACAAGTATAAATGGCTACAAGTTAGACTAATTACATGCTACTTTTTCCCTTTGATCTGAATAATAAGTCAGCAACAGTGGGATAACTAATCAAAAATAATAAAATAATTCATTTTTTGGTCGTACTTCGGCTCTTCGCGGCGTAAGTTCTGCTTTATCAACAGTAATTCTCTCAAATCTCTCGTATTTATTACTAGAATTATTCAAAATTATTCAAAAACATCAGAAGATCAGAAGGTTGTGGGTTCAGATCCCTGGACTGCTAGTGGACTTGAGCAAGTCCCCACACTTCTTCATAGGCACCCCTAGTTGGTGGCGGCCCTCTGCTTCACTTGGTGAATGGGTCAGATGCCGAGAAAGAGTTGCACATTGTTCACACTTTGTGCTGTGGTGTGTTCACATGCGATTATAAAGGGCCACTTCACAACACAGACTGATATACAGTTAATGACAGTAATCACAGAAAAATAATATTATAGCTGTAAAATACATCCTTACATTTTTCCATCTCGGTTGTTGCATAATTGTACTTCATGTAATTTTTAATGGGTTGTTAGGCTGTATTCTTAACTTTGCAATGTAACGTCTTATACATTTTGCCCATCGTAGGGTCCATATCTGTGCCTCCATATAAACCAAATTAAAAGGTACTGCAGTGGCATAGCCCATTGTATGCACCCAGTGTTGCACCGGTTAGATTTAGTGTCTGCTTTAAAGCTAGTTCTCGTGCTAATTCTACCTTTGTCTCATAACAAGGATACTCCCACCTCATTCTCAGCAGAGTTAAACACAATGGCCTGAATTTGCATTTTACATTTTTTCAGTGCCCTGTTTGTGGGAAATCTGTTGCGGTAACGGTTTTTCTTCTTTGACTACTTCATGTGTTTTAGTAATTACTGGAAATGCATATACTTAGGGCTGTCATGGATACTTGATTTTAATTAGTTCTTCTGTTAATATAATATTACCACATCATTACCCACTTATTATTGATATGTAAAGTGCTAGGTCTCCAAAGCTGTGTTCCTGAATCCTGCTGCTGGTGACCCACTGCACTTAATAGTTTCAAGTATCCCTTGATTCAACACGTAGTTGCAGTCCTTTGTGAGCTGGTCTCAAGTGAGGTGTGGCACAGAACAGGGACACAGTCATGCTGCGCTGTGAGTACCCTGGAACAAAAGTGAGAAACACGCCTCTAAAGTGAATCTGTAATGCTTTTTCAGGTCCAACACCCTTCCCAGCCGCAGAACCCTGAAAAACTCTCGTTTGGTTTGTAAGAAGGACGATGTGCATGTCTGCATCATGTGTCTCAGAGCCATCATGAACTACCAGGTATGTTTATCTTCAAGATTGGGTCCAGTGTCATTTATTTACATTGTCTGTAGGTTTACATGCATGAACGAAAGACCCAGTTAGAGATGGTACAATACTTTTTCTTTCCCGATACTGATATTGGAATTTAAATACAGGGTAACACCGTACAAATATGTTTTTTTTTCTTTGAAAACATACAAGCTTTTAACTGAAGCTCTTTCATGTTAAATTCAGCTGTATGGTTCCTGATTACTTATACTGTGTCCCTCACTCAGCACCTGGCTGTGATGTGGAAAGGCAGTAAAGCTTGACATGACGTAATGAACCAACAGCCGCCTTTAACAATTTACATTCAACCCTTTCTATTCCTGCTCTTTCTCACACTCTCTCGGCATATAGTACGGCTTCAACATGGTAATGTCACATCCGCATGCTGTGAATGAAATTGCCCTGAGCCTCAACAACAAAAATCCAAGGTAACTCCTCCTGTCCCACATGCACATACTCCTCCACTCTCTCTGTCTCTATTAGCATGTGACAAATCTGCACCATTGTGTCGTAAACTGACTCTCATCTCAGTCATTGACTCACACTCAGTATCAATTGGAGCTTTCAGCCAAGCTTTTAGCTGTCACAATTGATCAAAGGCTTTATTGATGGGCGGGACTCATAATGTAGTGGGATCTCTGAATGGCCGATTAATGTCCAGCCTACTGGTTAAGTTGATGACTGACGGTCATTGCCGTGAAATACATGTGATGGACTAAGGCTATCAACACACAACTCCCTTATGTATGGATGACTATGAACCAGTAGGCATGTTTGACCTGCTTGATTGGTCAAGCTTAGTTCACTGTGATCCAGTGCATGGTACAGTTCCTCCTCCTGCAAGTTTTTTGTCCTCTGGTTGTAACTCGTGGAGATAAATGCCGTGGTTTCTGTGTGTCTGTGCTGGACAGGACCAAAGCTCTGGTGTTAGAGCTGCTGGCAGCTGTGTGTCTAGTGAGAGGAGGGCATGAGATCATCCTGTCTGCTTTTGATCATTTCAAAGAGGTACGTGTGTTTCTGAAGTTCTGCTGTAAAGGAATAGTTTAGTGAAGAATTAAACTGACATTGTTTTATCTTAAACTAAATATCGTCAGGCTGCCAAAACTCCTGGAGTCTAAAGTTTGCTCATTAGTTTTTGGACTGTAGCCACAAGACACAACATATTATCTGTTAATGTAGACTAAATTACATGGCTATTACACTGTAAATCTGCATGTCTTAAGAATTCTCATGTTTAAGAATGCATTCATAAAATCAAAAGTCTTTTTGTAAAACTTACAGGTTTAGAATAGGTTACAAATATGAATTATAATTCATAAGTAATGTGAAGGGCAAAGCAATATTTATGCTCATCACACACAATGGAAACTGTTTCAACTTTTGTTTAACTCGCTGTTTTTGTGTCAGATACCTTAAACAAACTAATGACCAAAAACTAAAAATGAGTGCAATGAATGGACATTCAGTTCAAACGTTTAAGCATTAACAGCAGTGTGAATGTAATCAATGAAATATACAATGAGTAGTTCTTATTACTTAAAGCTGTGCATACATCTCTTCACTCAGGCCAGTGAATGCATTTCAGCATGGTGCTTTACATTGTAGTTTGTCTATCCTTTCCTCCATTCTTGTAGATAATAGTGTGTTATACAATGTCTGGAACCACAAAAGCACCCTTCAACAACTTTGGAGCAAGTGGGATTTACAGATGTAGTTTGCATTATATTAATAGGAAGAAGTTGTTATCTACATTAGCCTTGTAGTTCTAGTGCATAAGCAAACATCTTGACTGATCAACTACCACAGATGTAGGTGGAAATGTAGAAACTGGACCAGATATTCTTTAAATTTTTTGGGTTTTTTCATGATTTTCTTTTCTAATTTTATTAGTTTGATCTGTGATGAATTCTAATATTCACTGATAATCATTTTTGCCTCTTTCTCTTTCTCTCTCTCTCTCTTCCTACCTCTTTAGGTCTGCTCAGAGACCCAGAGGTTTGAGAAACTAATGGAATACTTTAAAAATGAGGACAACAATATTGATTTTATGGTGGGTTAATATGAGAACGCTCTCATCCTAAGTGCTTTTTGTAGCTCTCTGGCTTCCTTAGTGCATTTGCAGCACTGATGATTTTTGTTGCTGTTTTTCTCGGATGCAATGCAGGTCGCTTGCATGCAGTTTATCAACATCGTGGTGCACTCAGTAGAAGACATGAATTTCAGAGTTCATCTTCAGTATGACTTCACTAAACTTGCGCTGGATGAGTACCTGGAGGTATGATCTCTCTTGCTTATCCATTCAAAATGAATTTGGTTGTTTTGACAATATGCATTTATTTACAATGTGTGTACATGTATGTGTGTGTGTGTGTGTGTAGAGACTAAAGCACACAGAGAGTGACAAACTACAAGTGCAGATCCAGGCGTACCTGGATAATTTGTTTGATGTCGGCACGCTTCTGGAGGATGCCGAGACCAAGAACGCGGCGCTGGAACGCGTGGAGGAGCTAGAGGAGAACCTTTCACATGTAAGTCTATACCTGCCTACACACATTCTGCTGATCAGCACATAGACACCAAGACGCCAAAAGGTTTTCTTTAATAGAGATTAGTTGCATAAGAGCCACATCTGTGCCACTCCCAGATGAAAACTCTCTGACTGGAAGTGGGTGTTAAATAGAATAAGCATATCATTACAATGATGTAACAATAATGTTTTTATTTTTTTAATCTTTAAAGCTTTGAGAATAGGCTCGGATTGTTCTGGAACTAACCCTGTTATTGCCATCTGCTTTCTCTCTCTTGCCAGCTGACGGATAAGCTGCTAGACACGGAGAATGAGGCCATGTCTAAGATTGTGGAGCTGGAGAAGCAGCTAATGCAGAAGAACAAGGAGCTGGACTCTGTACGGGTAAGGGTTTCACAGGAGTTTGGAAAATGTGGTCCAAACCAGTGGAATTGAGTTAAACCTCCCTCTTAAAGTTTCTAAGAACCAAATTATCACCAACTTAGTGGCCATACATGTAAGTGTTAGTGTGGTAAGTGTAAATAAGTAAATAACTACAGTTTTTGAGAATATTCTTTCTTATTGCTAACTGTATAATCATACGCGGTTGTAGACGGGGGCTAGCGTGGGCCAAGGCGCCTGTAGAATTGCTCCTGGCCCCTGTTAAGGCCCCTTTACTGAACAGCCAATGATTTAAATATTAATTTCTCATCATGACATGCGCTGGCTCGAAGAACGGAACGCTACGTGTGTTCTAGACGGACTGCTCAAAGCGCTACACACGCGCAAGTGCACATGCAAATGCTTTATGGGATTTTGAGACCACTCACGTTATGTGAATTTCTTTTTTTCTTTCTATTTTTCCCCCTTACTAGAGTGAGATGATGGCAGTGTGGTTTAAAAAGAACTGTAATGAAAATAAATTTTAAAAAAGCTAAATATAAAAAACTATATAAAATAAAATATTGACCTGTTTTTCTGTTATATGTGCCCCCCTAAAAACACACTAGCCCCACCTTGGCCCCCCCTGGTAATTTTGGCCTAGAGCCGCCACTGTGTATAATGTTCCTAAAAGGATAATTTTGGGAAGAATTTTGGGGGGAAAAAAACTCAAACTGAACTGAACTGTTTTCAGTAAACAGTAAAATTCAGTAACGGTAAATTCGGGCAACAACTGTCTTGGGAAATTGACAGAATTTGTTACAAGGGGAAACAGTACGAGTTTGAACTGTGTGCAGATCTGGTCTGTCGCTGTAGAGTAAATACATGAATACATGTTGTTCTCAGTATGTTGTTCTATGTGTGCAATGCAGACTGTGTACCGGGACGCCAGCTCACAGGTGCACACGCTGCGACGCATCGTGCGCGAGAAGGACGAAACCATCCAGCGACAGTCGAAGCTGGAGAAGAAGATCCATGAGCTAGAACGGCGTGGTAGCCTGCAGATCCAGGTGAGAGGAGAGGGCGATGGGGAGGGAGAGGTGTCCCCCCTGCCCTCTCCTCCACAGCCCATGCCCCTCTCGCCCTGCCCTGACATCATGGCTCAGGCTGGAGCATGCGCCAGCACTTCTTACGGCTCCAGCAGTGCCTCTCAGACCGGAACTCTGAGAAAGATGGCCACTCCTCCTCCTCCCCCTCCTCCTCCGCCACCACCTCCGCCACCACCTCCTCCACCACCGCCAGCTATGTCAGGTTCTTCTGGTGAGCAACTAATTCTAATGCCTGGTATTTTGGTCTTGAAATATAGGACCATGGAACAATTAATAGAATTTCTTGTGTAGTTATTCACCATAAATCACATTTGTAAAAAAAAAATGGCCCTAATTTTCACATTTTTAAAAAATGATTGAATAAAATAAGTACAATGAATTTATTACTTGAGCATGAAAATATGGTGAATGCAGTTGGTAGTTTTCAGGATTAATTACGTATCTGTATTTGTGATTTGTATTTCTTCTGATCTCTTGTCTAGTGCCCAATGGACCCTCAGCTGCCCCCCCTCCTCCTCCCCCGCCCCCTCCACCACCCCCACTCCATGGGCATGCTGTGGAGATGTCCACACCACTGCCTCCTCCCCCTCCCCCTGTAGCTCCTCCCCTTCCAGGCTGTGGTACACCCACGGTCATATTCAACTCTGGCCTAACAGGTACGTACTGTAGCCTCTAAGAGTGTGTAAGTATGTACAGTGCTGCACTTCTTCACCTACGCAAACTGTTCAAAGCAGTAGCAAACCAAAAAGCAGTAAAAGTATTGAGATTTGATTTGTTTGTAAAAAAAAAAAAAAGTATTTGATATTGTGTGAGCTGGTGAGGAGAACACAGATTCGGTTCCAGGTTCCTCCTCGGTTCCTCCAGCCGTTGTTTGTGAAACTCCATCAGCAGCTCCTGATTTAATTTAGGCAAAGGTTAATTGAGTCAAACCAGATTTCTGATGGAAACTATAAGTAATACTGGGCTTCATATACTTATATAAAATACGTATATAAAATCTTATATAAAATCGCTATTTACTGTATAATGTAATTTATTCTTTTTAATTTATTTAGTATATTCAGTAATATTAATGTGAAACACATTTAAACCATTTTTTTATATTATTTTTTCAGGTGCCTAAGACTTTTGCACGGTACTTTGTTTTAGTTTAGTTTTGTTTAGAATTGTGCTCTTTCTGTTTCTGCTGAATTCTAAAGCTTTGTCATTTTAATTGCATTGCTTTTCACCGCTAGTTAGAAATTCTGTTTTCTTTGCCTTAATGCTTATTTTACTCTCTAAACTTTTTATGCCTTTATCTTACTTCTTTTTCTTCCTGCCCTCAAAGATGGACCAATCAAGCTCTTCTGTACGTTTCCTCTGTTTTGGGTGATTTCTGCTCTGCTATGATTTGTTGTGGCCATACATTAGTCATTGTCACAATCTCATTTTGTTTATTTTTGTCCGTGCTGTCTTTGTCAAGCATATTAACACACACTCAGTGACCTTTTCATTAAGGGTGTAACAATTTCTGTATGCTATCAGAACAGATGTAGATGTAGTGTCCATATCACAGATGCACCCCATTCTTCTGATGGCATCTCATTTGTGGAAACCAAAATCAGAGAATAAAGCCAAAGAGGAGGGGCTCTTACTGTTCAGACTTCCATACTCAAGTCAGTCATATACTACCATTCAAATGCTTGGAATCACTGTTCAAAAGTTTGGAATATATATACATGTATTCTAATAAAGTAGGCATGTACAATCAATTAGCCCTGTTTCAGAACATTAGTAAGAAGCTACAAAGCCGTAAGAAAGATCGATATATTGGATGTACCTAGAACACAGTTGAAGATCCTGAAATGGATGATAAGAATAGTTAGAAATAAAGAACCAGGAATATTTACAGTTATCATTGAATACATTGTTGTTGAACTCACCATTGTATCCTAGCACTATATAAAACCTGGGGTTAGTGTCTGCTCCCAATGCATTTCATCCAGCACATAAAATAAAATATGATAAGCCTTTATTAATCCCACAAGTTACAGCAGAAAGTGGACAGTACAAAAGTAAGAGCAGCAAATAACAATAGAATAAAGCTATACAGCACAACAGTATAGAGTAAGAGAGTATACTAAACAAATTATACATATAGGCATGTGTGTAGGATATATACAGTAAGCCCCATTATTCGCGGGGTAACGTTACACGAGCACCCGCGTATAATGAAAAACCGCGTTGTTGTGTTTTGGTCAAAAAATGCCTTAAAATGCCTATTTTAATAGTGTAAACCCTAAATATGCCCCCAGGTGTGCTCCCAGAATACTTTAATTTCATTTTAAACAGTTTAATACATTACCCTTAACGAAAATGTAAAGATAAACCCGAGGTTTAAATACGGAAACGTCATGAACCAGAGAGAGAGAGAGAGAGAGAGAGACGATCCGTGCGCTCCAGAACGAGAGAGCAAGAGACAGAGAGAGAGTGAGAGAGAGAGAGAGCGCACGAGAGAGAGAGAGATACAGAGAGAGAGAGAGAAATACAGAGAGAGAGTAAGAGAGAGTCCTACGGCCATGCACGGGAGCCAGAAGAACTAAAATGAGTTTTAAAAAAATATTGGCACGAAAAAGGCAAAAAAAAAAGTGGAGAATATTTGCAGGTTCTGCGTTTTGAATATTTCTGCGTAAAACGATCAGTTTCGTTCTCAAAAAAACACCGCGTGTGACTGGATCCGCGAGTCCCGATCCACAGAAAACTGGGGGTTTACTGTATATACACAGGGGTTGACGTTTTTTTGTTGCTATAGTACTTACATGCATTAAGTGGTACGCGCCAAAATTAAAAAAATTCTCTATTCTCATCCACAAGCATGTATATACACTTATATGTATGTCTGTATACACCAAATAGCAGAAGGTATTGACGAAAACAGTAAGCAACAGTAAAAGTAACAATGAACTAGACAACCGGACATTGCTCACAGTAACATCTCACCCCTAAAATTGCACATTTCACCAGAGATCCACAAGGTTGCTCATGTAGTACCCAAAAATATTGCACACAACATGTGTTGTTGCTGTAGATAAAATGATTATTAAGATGACAGGTGATGACAAACTTTTGAATGGTTTGGGGTTTTTTGGGAGCTGTAGCAGACAATCAATCTGCACAGTGTATCAAGAGCATTGTAGAATCAAGACATTATTACACATAAAGCATCAAAATCACAGGATCAAATTGTTACACCCCAACTGTAAGGGAAATCTGTCTTAATGGTAACGGTGCCTTTTTCTTTTCCCAGCTGTGAAGATTAAGAAGCCAATCAAGACCAAGTTCCGGATGCCAGTGTTCAACTGGGTGGCTTTGAAACCCAATCAGATCAATGGCACTGTCTTCAATGAGATTGATGATGAAAGGATCCTGGAGGTGCTTATCAGACATCTTTCAATCTCTTACCTTCTCCGGGACTGATCTGCCTCACTGAAGTTATAATTGAGATTTATTTTAACAGCTTTTATTCTTCAGTTGGCTGCTGTATTAATATTTTATAAGCTACCACAGTTAGGCAAAATAATGCTGTGAAATGTACCTGAAATATTCCAATGAAGTTGTATTGTGTTTAGTGTTTTGTTCATTCTTTTGTTGTAAATTACCAGGATCTAAATGTGGACGAGTTTGAGGAAATGTTTAAGACCAAGGCCCAGGGTCCTTCGATGGACATGACCATGAGCAAGCAGAAGGCACCGCAGAAAGGCCCCAATAAAGTCTCGTTATTGGAAGCCAATAGGGCTAAAAACCTGGCCATCACTCTCCGCAAAGCAGGAAAGAGCCCGGAGGAGATCTGCAAAGCAATTCAGACGTGAGTGCATCCTCTGCTTGGTTGGATACACTACAAAAAAAACAGTGAAAATAATAAGAATTGAAAAGAATAATTTTACATTATTGGCTAATATTGTAAGATCATGTCATTAGTCAGTATTACAAAAAAGACAACCTTTAGAATCATATATTGTAAGCATTGTAAATATAAGGGGTACACCGAACCGATATCTCAAGATCTCGTATCAGTAGTTGAGCAGCAAGGCTCTGTCTCAGTTGGATCCCCACACAGTGCACAGTGCAGTGTCAGAATTAAAATAATGGCCCTTTCACCCCGATAGTGTAAAATATGTCTAGCAAAGAGCCACTGGAGATTCAGCCATGTGTCCAGAACAAACTGTGCATTGTTTGGGTTTAGGATTTTGAAATGTATAAACTTCACACTATAGAAGAAATTATATTAACAGAGTAGTTTAAGAAGGGGGGGGGGGGGGGTACTGGGTTTGGTATCAGTATTAGCA
>JBBPDC010000109.1:469298-482499 GCA_037974485.1 Hemigrammopetersius urotaenia | reverse complement strand
TTCTGACATTCAGTTTGGAGTTCAGGAGATTGTCTTGACCAGGACCACACCCCTAAATGCATTGAGGCAACTGCCATTTGATTGGTTGATTAGATAATTGCATTAATGAGCAATTGAACAGGTGTTCCTAATAATCCTTTAGGTGAGTGTATAAATATATATATATTTTTTTACACACACACATTATGTATATGGGTACATGGTTCTCAGCAAATCCATACAAGCCTGTCACATGCTTATACTGCCAGCGGTGGGTTTTTAACTACATTATTTTCATTTTTAAACAATACTGTCAGTGAAAATCTGTAATATACTGTTCTTGTTTGCAGTATTGGACATCTATGAGTTGGATAGCAAGCCAACGAGCTGGGCTGAAGATGAGATATGACATCTCCTGTCACAAAGACTACGGAAGCACACCATGAAAATAGTGTCAGGCACGCAGGCAGGCAGGTGTGCTGTGCTTGAGGCTGTGCTGAGGCATTGGAGCGTCCTCATCCTTAGTTGTAGAATTACCAGGCTTAATTTGTCGAGGAGCTCAGCTTGAGAGTGCTTTCAGTGAGGCTGAAATGTTCAATTAAGTTGATGTGTGCTGTTTTTTTTCCATCAGTCCCAGAGGGAGGACCAGTCTTTGCACACAACACTATCCATGCGCCTGCTCGTCAAGTGTTTCGTCCATAATCAGGGGTTCAAAGATGTGAAACAAAGTCCTTTAGAGTTGTTTGAGGTGAAACTTGGAAATTAAGTTGCTGATCCACATTACTTTACAGTGGCGCTGAGAGGAACCACAAGTCACAAAGTTACTGTCCAAAACAAACAGCCATTTATTTTATATAGTGTTGATGATGATAAATTACTGATAATTTTGCAATTAGTGTTCGGTTCTATTCTACCTGCATTTTTTTCTCATCAGACATGAATGGTCTTATAATATGTTTTAGGCCAGCAACCAAAAGAATCAATGCACTTATTTGTAAGGCCTTTGGTGGATTTGGTGATATTTCAGACATGTGGTTCCTATTTTATTTTTTTTTTAAATCAAACCACTCTGAACAACTACTTACATTTTAACAACTCCAAAATTGCATTGCATTTTGGGTTCCACCTTCTTTATTGCAGTAAACCTTAAATGTGGGGTATTTCTGTAAGGATTTGATTGTATTCTGCCAAGAGAATATTTTTCAGTGGTGCTCCATTACTCCAAAGAGTGCAGTTCCACCGCTCCACAGCTCTACAGACACTTGGAATCGAGCATGTTGACCTTAGGTTCATGAGCGCTCATTCCGATGGCGATTCTGACAATAACGAATAAGAAATAACATTTAAACCACTAGTCTAACATTCTGTAGAGTATAATATCCCAAAACAATGCCGACGCATCAACCTCTGAAGGCGGGTTTATGACACTAAGGTAACTGCAGCAGAGTTTTTAAGTCCTGTTAGCTGCAATGTGAGGCACCCCTGGATTGGGCCAGTTTCAAGTCAAGTAGGTTTTATTGTCATTTCAACCATATTATACACACAGTGAAACCAAACAATGTGCCTTCAGGACCATGGTGCAACACAAGAATGGAAACAGAACACCACAAGACCACAAGTACAGACAGGACAAAAGAGAGTGCAAGAAAACCACAAGAACAACAAAACAACTGGACAAGACATTTAGTACAGTCTATGATAGCTACTGTACTAGACTGAATTTTGATACTGTATTCTTATGACATATGATGTCATTGTGTGCCGTGTCATATATTTTATTACAACAGGTACTTTATTCTAGCAGCAGAGAGTTACATGTGCAGAAATACAGAACAGAGGTAGATAGCAATAAACATAGCTGTGTAAACATAGCAGCAGCAGGACAGATAATGTGCGGTGTAATGAATAGAAGGGTATTTATAGAAGGTCTGAGTTGTTTGTTTATGGCAGAAAGTAGTTACACTGTATTTTGTGTATTGTCCTTTTGAAAGCAGTCTCTGCCTTTAGGAAACACTGGAACCATGAAGGCGTGTACTATAACTATAACTATGTTTAGGTAGGTGATGTGTGTCAAAGGAACATCCTAAAGACCTAAGGCTCTCCAGCAGAACACTGTCCAGAGCATCACACTTGCCCCCATGGTGCATCCTAGTGCCATCTTTGACCAGGTAAGGAAAACACACAAACTCAGCCATCCACATGATGTAAAAGAAAACATGATTCATCACACCAGGCCACCTCATTAAAATAATGTTCTCGTCATTGTGTTTCACGTTGTATACTGTCATCTATATATCTTTTCGAATGTCTTATTATCTTCTATTCTTTCTTGTTGCACTGAGCATACTAATGACACAAGAACTTTCCTCATCCTTCTTCCATTGCTCGATGTTCTAATGTCCACTTACCAACTGTAGGTGCCTTCAGCATGGGCAAGCTGTAGGTGTTCAGACACCTTTCTATCATCATTAACACTTTCAGCAATTTGAGCTACAGTGGCTTTTCTGTGGGATCATAATATGCAGGCATCCCGTGAGCATTTATGAGCTTTGTAGGTTCCACAATCACTACCTACAGTCTTTACATTACACTATTATCATTTACAAAATAATATGGCCCAAATGGGTGTAACTTTTTGAGAAGTGTTCTAGACATTGAATGCTCCTACAGCGTCTGACAGAATGTTCTTTTTAATGTTCATAAATCAACAAATAGGGGAAGAGAGCAGATTAGAGCTATAAGAGAAAATATAGTCAGTTTCATAAATTAGATATACAAGAACGTTAGCAATAAAAGCACGTGGGGAGGAAAACAAATCCCAACCTTCATCAAGCCAGTAAATGGACACATTTCGAGTCACCCTGTCCAAACATTGCATTAGTATCAGACTCGTTAGACCTACTGAATCGTCAGCTTAATCACACGCTTCACCAGACGAGCACAAACACGTCTGAAAGGCTTGTTGCACAACGTCTGCAGGGCCATCACGCCTACAAACTGCTGCGGGGTCACCAAACCTTTGCACAGGGTCAAGTTTCACACCCCTTTTGATTGGCATTGGTTTGGGCCACTGGCATCGTTGAGGTACGAAGATGCACCGTTTTGATTGCACAAACTGGCGGAAGGCGGTGCTTCATCCCGGAAGAATGAACCGCGATGTTTTGAAAAGAGTCTTCGTTCGAAACTTTTGCAGGTTTTCAAATGTTACGCCGTTTTAACACGTCTAGGTGGTGCTTTAGGTAAATGTACAATTGTAAGACACGAAATATGTTATTATATTGGGTTGAAGTAGCTATTGATAAGTAGCTATTTTTTGTTACAATTAACGTTAGAAAGCCTTTGGTGGCTAGCTTGCTAGCCTGCTAACAGTGTAAGTTTCAGTGGTAGAGACTGAGATTCGTCTGAAACGACCATGCCGGGGGGCTTTCAAGCACCTGATACCTTCTCAGGTGATGAAGACGAAGATATGTTCGCCAGTAGAAGAAGGGATGAACATGCAGCTTCAAATGAGAACAGCAAGAGGACGAATCGACATCCACTTGTGCCTTCACAGAGGTTCTGGAGAGACAGTCAGTGGCCAGCCCGGATATGCTCCATGTTGTGCTGCCTGGTCATTTTCTCCTTTATTGCTGTCCTCGTCTCATTTCTGTATATCATTTTGAAAGGTATGAACCTTCACGTTCATATACGTCCATTTTCACGTATCCTGGTGGTTTGGGAGTTGAGTTGCCCTTGCGATCAGAAGGTCGTGGGTTCGAGTCCCAGGACTGCCCGTTGCATCACTTAGGTACCCTTGAGCAAAGTACCGTCCGCACACACTGCTCCCCAGGTGCGGTGTTCTTAGGTCCCAACTGCTTCACTTAGTAAATGGGTTAAATGCAGAGAACAATTTCATGTTGTTCACACTGTGCTGTGCATTGTGTGTGACGAATGGACACTTTACATTTTATGTTTTGCTGACCTATGTACACATGAAGGCGAAATATTCTGTTTCCTTATCAGCTTATGTTTGTTTATCTAAGATATTGGTCCATTACCAGTGCTGCTGTGTCATTTGAGGGATTTAGGGGGGAAATCACCAATGTACAGTTATTTGACCCCATTGTAGCCCTATAATGTCTAGGATGCCAAAACTATTTAGTGACCCATTCATTTTAGTGTTTTACTATAATGTACTTAGTTCAACCTTTAGTTGTTCCTTTCTGTTCCATTTGTTTTTTTCTATTGTCCTCCAGATCTACGAGCTGAGAAAATAACCACTGCAGATGGAGCAGAAATAAGACTTTTAGGTAGGTTCAGTGCACAAGCTTTTTATGATTTTAAGTCTCTGAGGTTGCAAAACTGCTATATGTGTCTGGTTGTGCTGCAATCTATTTCCAGGATTTTGGAGTATGTTGGTGATCTCCTCCTTGGCTGGCGTGCTGTGTTGCAGTTTCTCCTGGACTCTTACTTACTTTGACTCATTTGAGCCTGGGATGTTTCCTCCGACTCCACTTTCTCCGGCCAAACTCAGGTAAATTCGACCGTGCCCCCATAAACTGTATTTAAATTTTCAAATGGCACATTCGCCCCTAAATCCTGTACATAATTGATAGCAACTATGAGAATACTCAAGCATCCAGTTAATAACACTCCTAATGATTAACTGGCTGCTTGAATTGAAAAGTGTGCTGCATTTAGATCGTGACCGATTTTAAGGCGCTTCACTCTTGGTGCATAATGTATTCCTTTTTGTTCACACCTGCTCAGCATTGATCTGTTACTAGCTGTGCGAGTAACTCAATTTTTCCAGAACAGGCAGCACTCCACAGCATCAGTGTAATAGCTGAGATAGGGACTGGGTGGGTGTTATAATATGATGCTGTGACTGGTCCTCGGTTTTGGAAGTTATTCAGCCATTTTTCTCATTCCGCTGTTAGCTATAAGCTTCGAGGCTGCATGTCAGCAGGTAAAATAGAACATTAGTCTTGTTTCTTCACGCGAGTCGGGCCGGCTCAGGCAGGAGCTCACAGGGAGCTGGGATGAGAACAGAAAAGCAATTTTCCTGTAATTGGTTTCCATCGTGCGACCAGAATGCTAGAGCCCAGCATAACATTTAAAATCTCCACAAAATTGGCCTAGTGGGATTTAGTGATGCTCCAAGCTCCATCAAACACGGATGAGCTTTATCCCTTCTAGCTCAAAACTTTCCCTAAGATGTGAAGACATGGGGAAGGACAGATTGGGGATGAGAAATATGTAAAGAGTTTGTGGCATTGGTTCTGAAGTTATTTTATAGAAACTTCTTTTATTATTATGTTTTAACTAAGTGTGCTGTCACCTTACAACTAACATCTTTACTAAAAAAAAAAAAGGCATTACTATAAAATGTCAGAGCATGTTAGTACTGTCTGTATATCTTAAATGTGTGGATTAATCAGTATTATTTTATATTTAGTTATAATTTCTCTTTAATTGTTTGTCTGGGACAGATGGGGTTAAAGTGTGACGTGATCCACTCAGTCAGAGCCAGACATTTTGTCCTTTCGTATCTAGGGCAACACTGATGCCAGTTATCAAGGAACACTGTTGCTGCTGTTGGCCTGCAGTGTATACCCTCTCATTGATCAGGGCTATCAGAACCCACTTCTATAGCAACTTTCACACTCTGTCCCATTAAATACTGTTCTATCTTCAGCCATCATAATTGGGCCAGAAAACAAGAATATATATCATCACTCAGTTCACATGTGAAAGGGTCAAGCAATTCTCGCATTGAACGCTGAGCTTAAAGCTCAGTCAGGCATGATGCTTAATGGCATGGTAAATGAGGCCTGAGTGTTTCCTATACACCTCAAAGTCTCAGCTCCACTGTTTATTTGCCATTTTAGAGACATGTGAGACCCTGGCAGAGATGCACAGCCTAATAAGTCTGACGAAGTTTCCCAGACTGCTTCTGCATTGTACAAAACAGGAACACATTTCATCATGTTAAGATGTTGTGCATATGCATATTTAAAAGACAAGTGAAACCACATTTGTGTTGTTAGCAGCCGTTCTCATAACCCTGAGGTAGTTAAGCACACAATGTAATCTAAAGCAGTTTTCATTCATGGTTTAGCTTACATGAGTTCCGGAATGTTCAATATTGTCTCGCCTTCTATCTAACAAGCTTTTTTTAGACATTGTCGCATGTATTCAATGAGAGGATAAAAAAAAAAAAAAAAGACCTTTTGTTGCATATAAAGAACAGTGTACAATTTTCACAGCATGTCTGACTTTGATTTTTAATCCTTATTATGTGCTTTAGCTATGGCCCCTCAGCAAATGTACCTAGCTCACAATCATTTTCTGCAAATAAAGGTCTGTTTCACCCATAATACTTCAGAACATACTGGTATTCAGTCGTTGGCAAGTTAAAGCATTCACAATTCTTTTAGGTTTTATTAAGTGAGAAAACTCTTCACTAGCCTAACTTCCGCAACCCCCCCCCCCTTTTCTTTTTTTTGTCATTTTGTTACCTCATACAGTGTCGAAAGCCACATAAGCAAGTCTGTTAGAGGTTGCATTACAACTCTGTGTAATTTAATAGAATATGAAAGAATGCCTTGTACTGTCATTAAACACACGTACAATGAGATTAAAAGCAACTCCTACAGTGCAGACGTGTATGTAGAAAAAAATAACACAAAATTTGAAAAATAAATGGTTCTGCGGCACTATATACATATGTAAAATAACTGAACAAGGTTGTATATGCAGTCTGGGTTATTGTACAGTAATGATCATCATCTACAGTGAGTAGTGGAAGTTGGACAATGAGTGATGTTATTGCACAGTATACAGATATTGCACAGTATTTTCAATACCATATAAATACTGAATATTAAGTACTGCACAGTATACATATATTTCACAGTATTTTCAGTACCATTTAAATATTGAATACTAGATATTGAATATTGAGTCATGCAGTTTTACAGCATTGTTTTGATGAGGTACACTACCAGACTTCAGCCTTGTATTTCTATTTCAAATACCAGGCCGATTAACCACTGATCAGGATTGTTGAGGGTAAGGGAAGATGGTGTAAATGTAATTTTGTACAAAACTGTTTTTTCGTGCAGGTTTATGGGTCCCAGGGGTCTTGATGTTGCACTGTTTTCTCTGTTTTAGAAGAGACATTTTACAATAAACAAGCCATGACAGGCCATTTCCCGAGTCAGGCCTGGTTTATGAGGGCTGCCACTGCATAAGGTGCTCAGGTTGCATAAAGCATTTATGAGCATTTCTTACAAGCATTTTTGGTACATTGAAAAGAGGGCACTTGCCTGCATAAACTCAAACAAGAACCCACGTGTCACATTATATTTATTCAACATTATTAAATAAGATGTATTTGCTTTTAATGAATGAAGACATGTGTTTGGGTCCCACATTTCAGTTCCTCACACTCATAACTATATAACATGGACCAAAGTAGTTTCATTGTATTTACCACAACAAATCTGAGTATTGCATAATGATAAACATATGTAACAGGAGTCAACAGGTTATCACTCTCATGGCTGTCTGGTGTAACCATAACTGTTATTATAGTACAAAAAAGCTGCCTGCAGCATCGTTTGTCCAGCAATCACAGGCATGGTCTCATGTGGGAAGACATGTGTTCTCTACTTCTCCTGATTGGCCAACATGCTAGAACACCATTGATCATGTCCGGGAGGCTGGCACTAAACTGTGGGGTCACTCCATTGCCATGTGAGGTATTATCTAATCACACACCAGTGCCTCTCTTATGCCTGGCCCAACCTGGCCTTCACACGCAGCTCAGGGCAATGATGCCCTATCGACCAGCTGCCGGCTGAATGGGTGCATATCGACTGACCCTGACCATATCGGTCTCTAGACTCTCAACATACATTCGCCCAGATATCTCACTAAAACAGTTTGCATTATAAATCTAAATTCTTCACAGTGGGTTGTAGCATCTACAGTTCTGAGTGCAGCCATGAAAAGATTCAGTTTTTTTTTTTTTGCTTGGATCATTTTTTTTTGCAAGACCTTGATTCACTAAAGTCTTTTCATGGCTGGTAATGTTCCCAGTCAAGGCTACTGTTTGTTCAGTGTATGTTCAGTACATGTTCAGTCATGTTGTATTCAGCAGCTTACAGTTTTTTGCATGCAAGCTTTGTTTTTGAGAAGAGCACAGATGTGCAACGGTGGACCTATGAGAGAACATTGGACAATATGGCTGTTATAGCACTCAAAATAAATTCCTAGACTGACTAAAAAAAATCATTCATGACATGCATTCAGTACAGTCCTGGCCTGTCCAGACAGGCAGTGAACCATGCCTTTTCTCATTTTCTAATTAGACATTTAGCCTTTCAGATGTGCATGACTTCTTAGTTTGCTATTCATATGCTCTGGCACAGATCGTGTGCACCATGCAGAAAATAGCCCAAACCGTTGGAGTTGTCCTGAAGTGACTGAAACAGTCCTTGGACATCCCTCTTTGTTGTAGAAATATGATGCATATCCTTTTGGGGTGTTGGCTTTTTATGGCTACCAATTGGAAGAATGAGGAATTAAACACTGCCTATGAAGTACTCAAACCATTTAAAGCACCTGTGGCTTGAGACAAATTAGGCCATGTGGTGTCTGTTTCATGAGCATCAGGAATAATGCGTTCAACATTATTTCCAGGGGAGAGCGATGAGAAATTTGGCATTGCTGCTGGGCTGGTAGATCAAAAAGACTAAGGACCTTATAGACAGCGCCTCCGCTGTTGTGGTTTCCTCATCTGTTTTAATAAAACGGAGATTGTGTAAAGTGGAAAATGCTACAAACTGAGGGACAGAGAATCTTAAGGACCAGAGTGTTGATATTTGTGTTGACCAGAATTAAGATTTCTCGGATTTATCAATTATGAATGTTCTCATTGCAGCACTAAAGATAATTTCTCTAATTTATTGTAGTACATTGTTAGCTTTTGTAGCTGTACCAAGAACAGACTTGTTATATTAATTAATTAATTAATTAATATAAACAACTCAAGGGTTAAAAACAACTCAAGAAAGACATATTTAAATTATTATTATTGGTCCAGCATTCAATTTTTAAGGTTATATTTCTGTGAACATGTATATAGTATGATAAGACGGTGTGCAGCATAAAATGAAGTGCAAATTACAACATAAATTATACAATAAATATACACTACAACAATGTAACCGCAATGCGCGAATGGGATGTAAACCTTCGGCATAAATATGATATTGTACATGAGGCAGTTAGCAGCATTGTACAGAGTGGATGCAACAATTAGACAAAACAGCAGTGTAACAGAATAGTGCGAATGGAATGTAAACCTTCCAGAAAGATTATTATTGCACTATAAGCATGATATTGCACAAGAGGCAGTGATTTTTCGTCGAAGCGTTGATTTAATTCTTGATCGTTTATCATTTAGTCCCACTACAATATGGTCAGTGAACAGGCAAATGTTGTGTGCAGTTTCCGCCCTCTCAGGATAGCGGTGCTACCATGTGCTGCAGAGGTAGAAGGACTGGGACCTGGAGATCACTAAATTGGACGAAAAGGAAAGCACATTAGAGAAAGCCTTTGATCACTGCACTAATATCCAGACTCGTCATTTTAAAGCTCTACTAGACAACAACAGAGACTGAAGCCTGCTCCTCCATTATCATGACTCAAAGTGGTGTCATGGGACACCAGGATGCTTCGTAATGGTGTTTTTATGAGCTTTTGCTCAAGGGTTTACAGGCCACTGAACACACCTCTCACGTCGCACACTTGGTGTTCTGGCCAGCCGATAGGATCAATACAACAACCCACATTTGTATAAATATGAGCTGATTAATTATACATGTGCATATGTGTGTTTGTTTTGCAGGAAAATGACAGGCCACTCCTTCCACATGGGCTACAGCATGGCCATTCTCAACGGCATAGTGGCTGCACTCACTGTCATTTGGTGTCTCATTTAAAATACGCAAACCTCTGCACCTCGACACCTTCATCTAAATCATCAACAGCATCATCATCATCAATCAATTTTGGGTAACTAAATAAAGAATATTTATATATACATACGTACTATATTGTTAAATGAAACATAAACTGCAGTGTGGTCACTTCTGTTGTCATAGTATTGTACAAACTACATACTGCAACATATATTAGTTCCACAGCCAACCAGCATTAAGTTTGTCAAAACTACTTCTGTCTATAAGACTAATCAGGTCAAGGAAAGTCCTTGAATTTTAAATAACACAAAACTTTTTTATAGAAGTGAGAGTGTTTTATTTTGGAAATACAGCACATTTTGAATAGCTCCAAGTTTTAATGCTTTATGAAACGCACATGCATGATGACCTTTGTCTAAAATAAGTAGGCCTGTTACATTGTTCTGGGTAAAACCACATTATCAGAAATGATGCTTTCTTTGTCATATAATTGTGTGTGTGTGTGTGGTTTTTGTTGTGTTGCTTTTTGTTAAGAGCTCTGCTCTCTCATCTAATTCAGTGATGCAGCACTAATGTTGTACCACCACAATGGTGAACATTAGTGTGTGCTTTTTGGCCTTTGATCCAAACCATAATTTGGTTGTCAGTGCATCAACCAAGCTACAGCTTAACTGCTTTAAGATTAATGAAATGTGCATTTTAATGCTCCTGGAGAGCAGGGCCCTTTTTTCGTTGTGCTTTATTGAGGCACACAGATGTTGAGCAGTTGAATTTGGCAACACTAATGGCTATAAAGAAGGCAATGGAGAAAGACGTAATGTATTACGTATGTATTTCTTTATTTGACCCCAGCAGGACTTGATTACTTTTTGTTTGAAACCAGATTATCAGGCACTGTAAGGACTCATTGTAGTTGACGCCAATGCACTGCCCTGTTTCCTCAGTTCACTCTGGGACTTCCTGGTGTTTTCTTTTCATATATATATATATATATATATATAGTATATTTACAGTATACTTTTTATAAACCTAAAAATGATCCAATTTATTCTGAAGAAGTATTAAATTACTATACTTTCTACTACACCACAAGTACATGATCCGTATACTTGCTATAGTTATACTCGAGCATAAAATGAACTTCAAGTATACTACTTTTTGCTAAGGCAGCAACCCATCACAAGTTTAGCAAAAACAGATTTTGTGAAAAAAAATTACATTTTACAAGCTTTAAAACTTTACAAGTTTTTGATTGTGTACACTTTCTGAACTACAATTCTTTGTGATGAGAGCTTCATTTGAATGTTTTTTAAAGTGAAAGTGACCATTTGTCGTACGTGAACACACCACAGCACACAGTGTGAAAATGGAATTAGGCAAAACGCTAGTTAGCAAGCTAGTCTGTTAGCGTCTGCCATTGTATAACTTCTGCTACTCTTTCATCATAAAAATAAAAACAAAATAAAGACAGTCAGGTTTTCTTTCATATAAATCTGTGTGTGATAAGCTAGCTAAACTTAAATGTGTGTGAGAGTAGATGACCTGTGCCTTTGTGTGTGAATGTGTTTTTCCATGCATTCCTCCATCGTCAGCTATTTTGATCATTTAAGATAAAACTCAAAAATAGTGCAAACACTGCCTGGTGTTTAAACACTTTCACTCAGGTTTAACGTGAACAACATGCATAAATGAAATAACTGCTTACAGCTGCTGACATTAAATGATTCTTTTTCAACTGGCCTAAAAAGAGCATTGCCTGTAAAGTGTCTGCAGCAGAGATAACAGCACAATATTAGTATCATATAGTATAACTTTTAAAATTATGCACGGGTGATTCACGAAGACTCATTAACGTAATAATTGATTGGCTCGAACCTCTTTAACTGACTTGCTGCCTCTTGATAAAAGCTACCAACACATCTGGGGTTAAAGGAAAATTGTGAATGTAGTCTTGTTTTTGTTTTTTGGGGTTTTTTTTGTCTCACTAACCACTCCAGCCAAAGTATGCTGACCAGAGATGAAAAAACTGGTTTTCTAGAGGGAAAAACTGAAACTATAGTAAAAAGAACCTTCTGTTTTTTCCCAGCAGTGAGATAATTTGGCAGTCAGTGTTTGTCCAGTCAGTTTACTCTATTAATGGGCACTGCATGGTCAAAAACGCCAGATAAACAAGTCATCTGCTGTGGCTTATTGTGTTTTTATTTGTTTAAAATAACTTTATATAAAGCTTCTTAGCACAGGAACACTCAGGGATGAAGAACACTGATAGTCATTTTTTTTTTAGGTTGAGCAGTCCAGTTGAGTCTCATATGGATTTGCATGAACAGGAACTGCTTTAATGAAATGTATGAAACGAGAAAAAAAAAATCAATAAACTTGTACGACAGAAAGTTTGGTTTCATTGTCTTTTTTTTCCACTAAGAGCAAATTATATCATTTATACGAGTAAGTGATGAAACACTGCTTGTGAGCACCACTCTAACTGAGGGCATTGTTGGAGTGATAATGTGTATAATGTGTATTCCTATGAGTTCCATGGAAAACACAGCAGTCCATTAATAGAATTTGTTTCTTTTGTGCTCTAGTGCTTACTGGTTATTACAGCCAATGCATTGTGACCCAAGGCAGCTGTGGTGCAGAGAGCTGTGTTTGGATGCTGCTGAGAGCAGCGTTCAATATGAAAGCATTAGGTTTGATGCCCTCTTATTTGTCGCCCCTAGGCTGGTTTTCCTGAAAGAGCGGTGAGACGCATAATCACTTACATGGAATAAAAAAAGTACATGAGGACAGAAGAGTTCACACAACAGCAAACTGACTTCAAAACCTCCACCCAGAGATATTTTATTCCGTTACGCCAAAATGATGATTCTATTTGTACAGCATTGAATATCACAGCAAGAATTCCATCTGCTGTATCAGTCAATGCTATTGACATATGAGTGCATGACTGCTGTTCACACGCTGCTCTGTCGATTTTTTTAGAGTAGACCTAGGCATGCACAAAGTTTGTTTCCTGTTTGAAGGAAAGGAGTCTTTCCATCATTTCTCTTTGAAATACTACAGTGGGGCAAAAAGTATTTAGTCTGCCACCAATTGTGCAAGTTCTCCCACTTAAAAAGATGAGAGAGGCCTGTAATCTTCACCATAGGTTTACCTCAACTATGAGAGACAAAGTGAGAAAAAAAAATCCAGAAAATCACATTGTCTGATTTTTAAAGAATTTATTTGCAAATTATGGTGGAAAATAAGTA
>JBBPDC010000109.1:461951-463601 GCA_037974485.1 Hemigrammopetersius urotaenia | reverse complement strand
AGGCTATTTAGGGAGAGAAAAGAGTTTATTTGATTATACACTGCACGTTCCAGGACTTTAGAAAGGAAGGAGAGGAGCTGTAGCTGTTGACATCTGAAGGGTCCAGTGATGGTTTCTTCAGAATTGGAGTGACCACAGCAGACTTTAAAGCGGATGGAACATGCTCAGTCGTCAAGGAACCGTTGATTATGTGAGTGATGTGAGGGATGAGATCTAATGATAATAGTGTTATGACAGATACTGTATTTCTAGCAGCAGAGAGATATGTGTGCAAAAAGGCAGAATACAAGCAATAAATATAATTATGCAAATATAGTAGCAGCAGGACAGAGAATGTGTAGTATCATGAATAAAAGGGTATTTACAGGGTAATTAGAATCTTGAGTTGTTTGTTTAAGGCAAAAAAAGACAGACATGCGCCGTGTATACACTGTTAGGGAGGAGAAAGTAGTTCAGGGTAGTCTTACAAATCTTGCCCTCAAAATGTACGTATGAACTCAATAGTCAATTGTCAAGAAGTCTACGGGATTCCGCATCAGCCCACCGGTTTGCCCTATGGCCGATCCAGCCCTGATTACATGAACAGGCTGTACTGAATGGCTATACCTGTACTGGCACTCATTTAAACAGTCCAGATTGAAGTGTTTCCTTTAGCATAAATGGGCGGGGCTGAACTGTTGTAGACCTATATATGTAATTGCTGGTTTTTTAAAACAGGCTTGGAAAATTCTGTATTCCATCATGTAGGCTCTCCTAAACTAAGTTTTGTATCTTACAGTCAGCTTTTTGCAACTTCGTCAATCTTTTTTTCATTTGATTCTTCTGCCCTACAAAGCCAAAGTGCAGTAACCACACCGAAGCTGAAACTAAGAAAAATGGCTTTAAAATTTAAGTATTAGTATGGATTTTGTAGTAACTGCAATTTTGACCACATTATTTCTCTGAAACGGGACAACTTTGAACCAGGATATTTTCTCACCTGAACCCCATTTGAAGTTTAAAGTCAATTTTGACCAAATATGTAGCTACTGCACTTTGGCTTTGTAGTGCAGTGTTTACTGTTATAATAAAAAAAATACATATTCTTCCACGTTAGTGGAGCAGGAATCCCACGGCACCACGAGGAGAACATGCAAACTCCGCACACACTAAACAAGGACCCAGATTCAAGCTCCCAACCCCAGAGATGTGAAGCAATAGTGCTACCAACTGCACCACTGGGGCCTCTTTTAGTATTTATTTGTTTAATTGTTATTATATTGTGTAATTGGAGAAATCACAGTGAAAGGTACAGACAGTACTGTATTAATGCTTTTGGCTTTATCATACTTTTATCATAGTGTTGCTACCATTTTTAAAAAAAAAAGTACATAGTAAAAAAGTAGTATGAGAATGTACACTAATACAAATGCTTGCTGAAGCTTATCACAGAACACTTCTTTTCTCTGAGGTATTTGATTTACGACAGTCTCTAAGCTGCCTGTCTGTGGCACTGGCAGTGGCTTGAGTCACACAGCAGAGAGCAGTGTTCATCTTCTAACAAATATCTGTCAGAATAGAAGACAGAGGGCAGCAGTGGTCCTCCAGAGGTCTGCAAAGCAAAGTTGTCTCATTTTTGTTTAGTGTTTTAATCTCATGCACCTTTTAAGA
>JBBPDC010000109.1:449451-459451 GCA_037974485.1 Hemigrammopetersius urotaenia | reverse complement strand
TTCAATGCAAAGAAAGAATTTTGTGCTGTTCACACTGTGTGCTGTGTGTTCATGTATGACAGAATGGTCACCTTCACTTCTAAATATGACTTTCTTTAGACAGAGGTAAGGTGTTCATCATGATACTGACAAAATATATAAACATAACTTCGAAAAAGATCTAGAAAGCTGAACATTTTAGGCACATGTCACCAAAACACACCAGTTGTGTGGCACAGTTGTGTGGTTGAATAGGATCTCTAAAGTTAATTCATCCTAGCTATAGCCGGCATGGAAGACTGTCCACTGGAACAGAGGATGGATAGTATATCTGTAGGTAAATAGGGATATAAGCTTCTATCTGCTGGTTTTCATAATGTTACTTCTGAAAGGTGAACTGTTGGCCATTTGCTTTTAGTCACTGTTCGCATATTTTTCCTGAAATACTCCTTCAGTTGCAGAGCAGTATCCCGATCCCCCAATTTCATAAGAGACATCTTCTGATGTTTACACAGAATCTAAAATTAATTTGAAGTTCGCATTAATATTAAACTCCTCATTACTAGGTTTTTCTGATAGTACTGATGAACGGAAAGTGAAAACACATCTAATGTCACTCAAAGACATACTTATGTGGAATGACTTGTAGAAACACAACACAGGGGCAGTCTTTTGACAAAGACATAAAGCAAAAAGGATTTTAACTTAATGGACTGTTTGCATATTTAGTGTAGTGACGCCTGCCCAAACCTGAATTGGTATGTCTGGTGCAGTCTGTTTGCAGCACAGATTGAGCAGTGCAATGTGGTGTAGAAATCTGAAGATGAAAACACAGCGATGAAGTGATGCATCACGCGGTCAGTGGGGTGGGCAGCTGAGGATGACACTTCTATCCCCTTCTGTTCTGGGATTTTGCTGAGTAAACAAATGATATTTGTTGACACAGAGCCTCAGAGAGAGTGAGAGGCTGTCAGCAGATGAGCGCTGGGCAGGAATGAGGACTAAATATGACAGTAGAAAGTCCCCCTTTTTGACACACTACACTGTGGTTCATAAGGAATTGAACAGTGGTGAGTTCTGTTGTTTTGATTGTGCACTCCAGAAGAGACAAAACAACAAATCATTAGCAATACATGAAACTATTGTGAGGTTAAAAGGCAGAATATCAGCTCTAGTTCAAGTGTATGTGTTTATTTTGTGAATTGTAGAGAGCTCACAGCTCTGGCATAGCCTCCCCCATTTCAGAGGGGTAATAAGTAACTGGGCACAATAAAACACTGCCAACTCACTACAACTGGTGATGTTACTACCACCCACATCCATTCCCAGATTCTTTCATGTGTCCTCAAAGGTGATGCTACCCCAGGCTGGCTATGCACTTTTAGCTCTTGGGGGTTTTGTGCCCTCGTCTTGTGTTTATTAAGTAAAATGCTGCTCAGGTTCACGTCAGGCAAGTCAAGAATCTCCTGCTTTCGGTCCCTGAAAACCTCCATAGTTGCTTCAATGCTATTCTTTGTCCCTGATGCACTTTTTTTGTTTAGTGGTTTGTGTTTGGGTCTGGTGATTTTATATTCTCCTGCTCACTTAAAAGAAAATCCCCCTGCTGTCATCAGGACTCACATCATCGGGAAAGACAAATACAAGCGAGCCAGCTCCACTGACAGCTATGCTTGCCTATGCCACCATGTTTCACAGATGTCTGTGGTGTGCTGCATCATGAGCAGTTCCTTTTTTGGTCCAGTTCTCAACACTAGTTCCTTTCTGCCACTACCCTGGTGGGTTTGGGTTGAAATGGTTGGCTTAAAGGGGGCTTCCAGCAGCTTTCCAAAATGCCTGCAAAATCATCCAGAATGTTTTTATGTAAAATAATGCACTGTACAGATCTTGACTCAGACAGAGTAGTGGGAATGAGAATCAGGGGTCACAACCTTTCCAACATGAATACATCCACATCCAAAATAAACTGTTTATGTGTAACATGTGTAACTCATCTTTATTACTGTGATGTTCTTTTTCATGGTCTCCCAACAAAAACATCGCTAGGCTTCACTTTGTACACAACTGTGCTGCTTGTGTTCTCACCTTTACTAAGAAGTCTGAACTCATCTTCCCCATTCTGTATAAACTTCACTGGCTCCCCATATCTTACTGTATTCAGTGTAAGCTACTTCTCATTACCTCTATAGCTCTCCATGGCTCTGCCACCCCACTACCACACTGAACTACTTCACTTATTTACTCCACCTATTTTTAGCCCCCAGATCCCAACTGTTTTCAAGATCTGTTAGAGCCATGGCTCCCAAACTACAGAACTCAATGCCACAAAATCTTTACAATGCTCCCTTTCATGCTTTCTTCAAAACCTGAACAAAAGTGTTATGCCTCTCAGTGTTATGCCTCTTCTCAGTCCTGCTTTCCATTTTTTTCTGCCACTGTGCTCTGAATTATTGTAATTTGGACTATTTAATGTTTTTTGTCTATTACTGTCAATTAAATGCTTTTCTTGTCATTTAAAAAAGCATTGTCTTGGAACTATCAGAAATAGGTGCCTTAGATGCTTTTAGATGTCTGGTTTCTATCACCATCTTTGAGACCAATTCTGACTTTGCATGTTTTTTGAGAATGGAGTATTTCAAATTTAAGCACTCTGATTTTTTCATTACATAGAAGTTTGGTTCTCTGACTTACTTCACTACAAGCAGTCATACTTGGTTGGTCCTCATGTTGAGGTAATGACCACAACAGAGTGAAAATACAAATGTCAAATCTAAGATCAATTCAACCCCTTAGGTATTTTTGTATGTGAACTAATGGATTCCTCACACTGCTGGCTAAGCAACTGTTCAGTCACCTTTGGGGCCTTAAAATGATAAGACTGTGAATATAAAGGGCTGTGATCCCTTTATGCACCATCCAATGTACAAAACGTGGCAAAAAAGTAAAGTAAAATGGCCCCTTATAGTCACATGTGAACACACCACAGCCATCTGTATTATTATTTTTGCACATTGTCTCGGAACTATCATCAATCAGTACCTCACACAGTGCATTCATAACCATTTTGAGGTCATTTTATGAGCAAGCTTTTAGATGCTTCAGATGTCTGGTTTCTATCACACACCTCCTAATGATTGAATTCAGGTGTTTCAGTCACACTCAGTGCCACAGCACATCAAGCACACCAAGGGATTTTGGACAACACCCTGCTTCCAACTTTGTGGACACTGGGGAAGAACCTTTTTCTGTTCTATTCTCTTTTCTGTGCCCCAGTGCACAAAGTAAGCTCCATAAAGACATGGTTGGAGGTGTTCGGTGTGAAGAACTTGGCTGGCCCACACAGAGCTCTGAACCCCTACACCTTTGGGATGAACTGGTACAGTTTGTGAGCCGGACCTTCTCGCCCAACAGCAGTCTATGACCTCATAATGCTCTACAGAATGAATGGGCACACATTTCTGACAAAAATTTCAAACTCTTGTGCAAAGCCTTCCAAGAAGAGTGGAAGCTACAAAGAGGGGACCAACCCCATATTAAGGTTGATGTATTTGAATGCAGTACCATTAAAGTCCCTGTTGGTGTAATGGTCAGGCGTCCCAATACTTTTGTTCATATAGTGTGTCTGTAAATGCTGTCATATTAAAGCTGACATTCTGCACTTTTTTGTCCAGAGGTAAGGCAACTAAAACTGTTAGTTTCTAGTTAAGTATAGTCTGATAAAGTCATTTTGTTACCCCACATTTCGTTCAGCTCTCAGAAGCTTAAAGTAATCTTAAGAGGAAAAGGTCCGTAACAAATCTTCATTGTGTGTCTGTGTGCATACGAAGAGGTTGTCTAATTATTCCATGCTTCTTCTGTTGTGTCAGGCGGTCTCTTTGACTTTTTGTCGGCTTGGTGTGTGTGTGTGTGTGTGTGTGTGTGTGTGTGTGTGTGTGTGTGTATGCTGTCCTTGATGTAGACACCCTAAAGCCCACTGCTGACCCAACGTTCCCTATTAAAAACAAACCTTCAAATATTAACTTTAAGAATATCTGGAGAAAGTGTAGCAGGCACATCAGCAGGGAAGAAATGAACAGAGTCAAAGTGCATCCCAAGTATTGTCCATGACCAGAGGTCTGCAGGCAGTGCAACTCACTGCCAGCAAGCATAATAACAAGGTACAGTGAAGGGACCTTCTCAGCTGTCCAGCCCACAGGCTCTTTGGTGCCAGGCTTTCTGACCTTATATAGACACTGCCACTCAGAGCTGGTACATGTAAGCCATCTTTTTTAATAATGCATGAAGATCAGCCAGAAACCATACATCTCTCCCTCAGTGAGTGTCGGTGATAATAATTGCTGTCAGGACAAAATCTCATATTTTTCTTTTCATCTTCACAGAATTTTTAAGTGTCAGCTGGCACTGGCCCAAGTGTTGGCTAGTGTGACTGCTCCCCTGAGTCCCGTTCTATTGGCAGTGCCTTTCTGTTGAGATTATATAAGCTGTGCATGTGGGTGCACCTTAAAGTAGCTAAAATCACTAATAAGAAAGGCTTTTTGTATACTTTGGATGTGTAGTGTAATAATTAACTCCAGTACATGGGGACTAATTGTTGATCAGGGCATAGAGCAAGAAACTAAATTACTTACATGTTAAATTATTAAAATAATTAATAATTAATTAATAAATCTGAAACACACTATTTGGTTGAAAGCAGAAGCAGTCATTTTCAAGGAAGTGCCAGTTTTTCAACAACAGCCACGTCCAAAACACATATACAAGTCTCTTTGAGGCTTGACACAGTTTGATGATTTAGTCATGCATGGTGCTACACTGCTGGCTATAGGGTTCCATCACATACAGCCTTGTAGCTCCAGTACAAAACTGGAAAAGCAAACTTCAGACATCAATAGAGGATTTTTGGTTAGACCACTGATTTGCTAAAAAAAATTTACATACAATTATCATGAAAACACTTGAGAAAAGGACCTGAGAATAATGAAATGTAATTGATGTGTTTCATTTACACCTATCAGTCACAACAGCAAATTCACTGACAGAAGAAGTGAATAACATTGATTATCTCTTTACGGTGGCATCTGTCAAGGCATGGGATCCATTATCCACAAGTCAGTTCAAGAGGTTGATGTGATGGAAGTAGGAAAAATTGATGTGTAAGGATCTGCGTGACTTTGACCAGGTCCAAAATGTGGTGGCCAGATGGGTCAGAGCATATGCAGGTACACAATGGTTAATTTTTTAAAAGAGGACAACCAGTGAACTACTGAACCGTCAACAGGTTCATGAGTGCTCCGGGCTCAATGCACATGATCAGCCTGGTCTGATCCCACAGAAGAGCTCCTGTAGCAAAAAATGCTGAAAAAAGTTCATGCTGGCTACAATAGAAATGTGTCAAAACACTGTGCCTCACAGCTTAGGCTAAGTACGCAGACCAGACCAGTCAGAGTGCCCATACTGACCTCTGTCCATAATGTGTATGTCAGTATCAGAACTGGACCATGGAGTAAAGGAAGAAGATGGCCTGGTCTCATAAATCACGTTTATTTTTTTATCACATGGATGGTCATTTGTGTGTGCATCACTTAAACGGGGAAGAGATGGCACCCTGATTCACTGTGGGAGGAATGCAAGCCAGCAGAGGCAGTTTTCTGCTGGGCAACCTTGGGTCCTTGCATTCATTTATGTCTTTCAGTGGGATAATGTGTCTGCTATGCTGCAAAAAAAAAAACTGTTCAAGAAGAGCTTTAAGAACAAGAACAAAGAGATCACAGTGTTAAAATGGCCTCCAAATTCCCCAGATCTCAGTTTGTCTGAGCATCTACTGGACGTGCTGGACAGACTAGTTCAATCTATGGAGACCCCAGTTCACAACTTCCAAGACTTAAAGGATCTGCTTCTAACATATTAGTCCCAGAGACTGAAACACATCTTCTACACAAGGTCTTGTGGAATCTTTGTCTTGATGTGCCAGAGATGAATCTTAGGCAGGTGGGTTTAATGGTATGATTGACTGGTGTAGACACTTGTGTAGACAAACAATTGGTACTGATACAACATACCTCTATGTCACATCTGTTGTGAGGTTTTGACTTGGTTTTGTGTTTCCACTAAATGTAACAGAGTGTTGGTCCCATGCTTATAAAGACAAGACTCCAAGAGGCAACACAGCCGGCTCCTGGAGGTAAGTATGTCACGGTGAGTCACAAATGAGTCAACATACGTACCATCTGCCTACCTTCTATTTGTGCCCTTTGAGCAAAGTGCTTAATCCCATATGCTCCAGGGAATGATATTGTAAACTGATAATCTGTTAAAAAAATGTCCCATACAGTTCTTTGGAGTGATACCACAGAAGAACAGCTTTTAGTTTTCTCAAGAGCCTTTCAGTGGTTAATTCATTAAAAGGCCCAAAATGTATGTATTTCTTTCCTTTTCTTTTTTCCTTGAGTAACACTAAAAGACATATTTGAGGAGGGTTTTTTTTACAAAACAGCTGTGATTAATTCTACATGATCATTTCCCAACCTCTTTTGTCTCTTAAAAAAATCTCATTTTGTAGTCCAGGCTGGAGAATTACTTATAACTCCATTGTAGATAGATGAAGCTCAACTGCTGCAAGCTGATTAGATGATATTTGAACCTTTTGGAATTTTAATAGCATCAAAACAAGGAAATTTGGTGTCCCATGATATGGGTCCTTTATAGAATCACATATGTAAATGAGAGTGTGAGTGTGAAGAACCTTCATACAAGTCGTTATGAAGGTTCTTCACACATAACGGCATCATAAGGCACTTTTCCATAGTTATACAGGAGCCGTGCTCTACCTAAATCGTAGTGCAATGGTACGAAACTTGCAGCTTGCTTTGATGTCCGGTGTATCTTAGCCCGGTAAAGGAATTTGTGACAGAGCTGTTTTTGTTTTAGTGGCCTTCTATTGTTTATGAGCTTGTCTGAGTTTATCTTTTTTCCACATATCTTGGTGATTTACATTTACATTTACGGCATTTATCAGACGCTTTTATACAAAGCGACTTCCATTCCCTAACTACAGGGGGCAGGCTCTCCCTGGAGCAACTTTGGGCTAAGGGTCTTGCTCAGGGACCCAGTGGTGGTAGTGTGCCCAGTGGTGAAGGTAGGATTCGAACCCATGACCTCTTGGTCTATCCTACCCACTATGCCACCACCACCCATGTGGTGATCCATACTCTAGCAGTGTCGCAACAATCATTTCAGAAATTAAGGTCATTATGTACACTGTTTCATTAGGAAACCCCAAATTTTCAACTTTCTAGAATTTTCACACTAGTGTTTTCTGAAGATGCACTCCCGGCTGTTTTAATTTTGCCTCCCCACCGTTGTGGTGTGTTTCCGGCAAAGTGAAAAAAACAAGAAAGAGCCATTATGGGAGGTAGGCTGGTGACTGAAGAAGAAGGCAGCAGGCTTTCTTTTCTTTCCTTTTTCTATGAACCAAAAAGACAAAAGGTAGGAAAGAACGGCCAGGGCCGTGAGGAGGCTGGCTGCGAGAATAGTGGTGGGTGATGTATGATGGCAGAAGATGGTGATATCTAAGCACACTCCAGAGCAGCTTGTTGCCGTGGATAGCACTGACACCTACAGAGCTACACAACCAGCCTTTTATAGAAAGTGGGCCTTTAAACGCCTCGGAAATAACATGCTAATGGTATTCTTATCTTTTTGTTCCTCTTAGACTTGCATCGGGGAGAGCTAAGCACACACATGCACACGGAGAAATGCTTCTGCAATGATAAAATTCACGATAAGCTAATGTAATCGGACACAGCGTCATAAACAGCTCTGGTTATGAATACCCTGCTAGAGCAAGTTGGGTTTATAACGGATGGATTGTGCTCTGCCTTGTGTTGATTCGTCTGAAGCATAACATTAATCACACTCATCATCCTCATCAGTCATTTTGACGTTTGGCTGGATTCTCATCTATCTCCATGAACTTTCAATACTGAAAAGTCTGAAACCTGTCTCTGTAGGATAGCACTATCTAATCTCCCATTAATCAACCTCAGATACACATCATGGTCCATTCAATCCATCCATCATGGATGTATGGATACAAATAAATATTTGGTGTTTATTAGGTTGTGCGATTATGTAATCGAGTGAAGTTCGATTTCCAGTGAGGTCGGATAAATCTACTTGTGGGCTGTGGAAGCTTCTGTGGTCAGATGTGTAGGCTGTGAGCTGCAAAAGGTTGCGGACCCCTACTCTGTTATAATAATTTGTGCTTTCTGTGTAAGATTGTACGATTTCATTTCAAACTGAACCTCCATCACAAACATTCTAATTGCTTTTTACTCATTTGGAATTCATCCATCATTGATAAATGGCTGCACACACTGCTTATTATATTGTGTGATTATTAGATAAGTGAAATTTGATAAGCTCAGTGGCGTTCATGGTGCACTGGGCAAGATCTCAAACAACCCCCCACCAAAAACAACAGTATACGGAGGGACAGTAACCCTATTAAAAACACAGAAAAAATGCAAAAGCTGGTGTGCAAAATGAAGGCTCATCAAAAAAGAGTAGGTTCTATTTAATTAGAATGGACATATTTTAATATGTTCTAAAAGGCCTCTATATAATTATTTGCTGAATTTGTACGTTTTGCATTAGTCTCTAATTGATGATGTGGTTTCATTTTTATGGAGAGAGAATATCAACCAAAAATCAAAATCAGAATCAGTTTCTTCCATTCCAAACTCTTCACCAAAGAGCTTTCAAACAACATCAGGGACAAGATTGGCTGGAATGGGTTAGAAGACCATCAGCAGGAGGCTTTGTGAGAACATGACAACTGTTGGTGCGATTACGGAAATGGAAGAAATATAAAATGACCATCAATTGCCATCTGGAGCTCCATGCAGTATCTTGCCTCATGGGGTGAGACAAGGAGTTTATTAATGATCTGAAGGCAGTTGGGACCACAGTCACTAAGAACATCATTGGTAAAGCACTACATCAAAATGGACTAATATCTTGCAGAGCCCACAAGGTCCCTCTGCTCAAGAAGGCACATCTACAGCTAATCTCAAGTTTTCCAGTGAACACTTAAGATAAAGTGCTGTGGTCAGATGAGACCAAAATCAAGTTCTTTGGCATCAACCTGCCATGTTAGGAGGATGAGAAATTGAGGGGCCAATTGATGGGGCCATGTACTGTAAAATCTTGGACGAGAACCTAATTCCCTCAGGCTTGTGGGTCTTCCAGCATAACAATGACCCAAAACATACTGCCAGGGTAGCAAAGAAGTGGCTAAAGAATAAGCACATTTACGTCCTGGAGTGTCCAAGCCAGTCTCCAGACCTCAATCTGAAAATCTGTGGAGGAGCTGAAGCTTCGAGTTGCCAAGCAGCAGCCAAGAAACCTAAAAGATTTAGAGTTTCTGTAAAGAGGAGTGGGCCAAAATCCCTCCGGAGATGTGTGCAAACCTGGTGACCGACTACAAGAAACGTCACTGCTGTGCTCGCCACCCAGTACTAAGTCATGTTTTGCTTGGGTATCAAATACTTATTTCACTCAGTGAAATGCAAATCAATTTATAACTTTTAGGCATCATGCTTTTTTCTGGATTTTTGGTCGATATTCTGTCTCTCTCCATAAAAAGGAAACTACTGTACCTCATAAATAAGAGACTGTTCAGTTTGTTCAGTGTTCAGTGAGCAAACTTACTAATTCAGTAGGGGACCAAATAATTATTTCCCCGACTGTACTTCTGAGTTTCGTTCTTTCTAAGCTTTCCTCTTCTTTATAAACTGTATGCACTCATGACAGCTTTGATCTTTTCATTAGTTCACTGACAAGAAAATCTGAACAGATGCAGTGAAATGTCAACTGGTGTGCATTCACCCACCATCCACACCTTTCCCCTCCCCCGTCACACCATCTCTCTCATCCTCTCCTTATGAGAAATACACATGTATCTATATATGTACGATTATATTCGTAAGCCTCTCTCTCTCTCTCTCTCTCTCTCTCTCTCTCT
>JBBPDC010000109.1:432250-449351 GCA_037974485.1 Hemigrammopetersius urotaenia | reverse complement strand
ATACGCAAGCTATGATGACTTTCACCTTGATATTTTAGCGCGGATTTACTCTCTCTCTGTCTGCCTGTCTGTCTCTCTCTTTCTCTCTCGTTCGTGACTTTTCCGCGCCCGTTTTAAACCTGTCTCGCTCTCTATGTTTCTCTCTCTTTTGCTCTATCTCTCTGTCACTCTGCACAGTTTGCAGAGAAATATCTATTTGGTAGAGAAATATCTATTTGAATTGGCAGCCAAAAAAGCCGACATGAGGAGCCTGAGAACAGATAACACATTTTATTGATTCATTCACTTGTACATCTTCCAGGGCTATTAGTTAATCTGACATTTACTTCTTCAGAAAACTGTCCCAAGCTTTTGGGCCATATCAAGCCTTCTACAGAAATCAACCCCAACCCCCTCCCACCCCCGGTGCTCCTTCTTAAATGATCTTTTCCGTTGGTGAAGATATAACGAAACTGATCTCCATCATCTACTTATATTCTTGTTATCTCGTGTTTCATGCAAATTCAGCGGGGAGCGGGGTGGTGGTAGTGATCACCAGAAAAGAGGAAAAGTAAGCAGTGCCATCATCAGCATCACCATCCTCATCATCATCAAGGACGCACGCGCTCCCCCTCCCTCGCGCTTTCTGCTCCGAGAAGTTTCTCATGGCTTCACTGCGCAGGAGAGGGAGTTTGAGAGAGAGAGAGAGAAAGAGAGAGAGGTGGGGGAGGAGGCATGGACTGCGCAGGAGCTGTAAGTAGAGGAATCACGGTGGAGGTGGGAGCAGCATCACACTGAGGAGCTCTGAAGACCCCCTTGCACGCCGTCACCAAAAGTTGGAGCGACGGTTTCCACGAGGCGTCGAGCTCCCCGGATCCTCCACGCGAGGAACCCGCGTGGGTCTGAAGAGCGTGGAGTGGCACCGCGCGCAGGCAAGCACACGGGAGATCACGGATCCGGACGGGTCCGTACACGTTCCTCAGACGTGTGTGAGGAGAATCCCATGAGAGTCAGGCGAGCAAGTCGTGAGGCGCGCGGGAGGAAGCCCGTACCCGTACACGTAGCCGTACACGCACACGCCCTAGGACACCAAAACTGACTTTGCTCCAGAGATGTGGAACGGGGGGCGCCTGTGCATGAGCTCTAAATAAACCCCAGCTAGCAGAAACCACTCACACACACCAACAAAACGAGAGTGTCCGGCACGTTCCGCCTCATCAGGCTCAACGCCATGTCGGCGCTGCGGAAGAAGTTTGGGGACGACTACCAGGTGGTGACCACGTCCTCCAGCGGCGCCGGCTTCAACCCAGGAGCGGGTGAAAAGAAGAAAAAGCGGCAGCGCTTCGTAGACAAGAATGGCCGATGCAATGTGCAGCACGGCAACCTGGGTGGCGAGACCAGCCGTTACCTGTCTGACCTCTTCACCACACTGGTGGACCTCAAGTGGCGTTGGAACCTCTTCATCTTCATCCTCACATACACGGTGGCCTGGCTCTTCATGGCCTCCATGTGGTGGGTGATCGCCTTCATCCGTGGTGACCTGGACCAAGCACATGACGACAAATACACGCCATGCGTGGCCAACGTCTACAACTTCCCCTCGGCCTTCCTCTTCTTCATCGAGACCGAGGCCACCATAGGCTATGGTTACCGCTACATCACAGACAAGTGCCCTGAGGGCATCATCCTCTTCCTCTTCCAGTCCATCCTGGGCTCCATTGTGGATGCCTTCCTCATCGGCTGCATGTTCATCAAGATGTCGCAGCCCAAGAAGCGTGCAGAGACCCTAATGTTCAGCGAGCACGCCGCCATCTCCATGCGGGACGGCAAGCTGACCCTCATGTTTCGGGTGGGCAACCTGAGGAACAGTCACATGGTATCTGCGCAGATCCGCTGCAAACTTCTCAAAGTGAGTGTGTTGGGTTTTTATGAATCACGCCTGTAAATGGACCAGCCAGAAGTTTGATAATGCTCTTGGTTTTATGTATTAATGTATGTCCAGCAGGACATAAGTAAATTCCTATCTTAGGAGTGATACCATCACTGCGGATGATAATTCACTGTAAGGGTGAATTCAGCCCTGGGAATTCCGCTGCATGTTCGTTTTCTTCATAATGACTTGGTGACATTTAGCTTCTATCAAATGGAAGGCCACGGTCAAACACACGCTTTAGCCCCTGAGTAAATAGTCTGGAAAGGAATTTAAGCGATGAAGCCATGAAATTTGATTTCCACCTGAGGGGTACGGTCGCGTTATTGATCCGCTTAATGTGGAGATGTAATTTTCTTTTCTGAATCAGTGATCCATGGCAAAATCAGCACATCAAGAAGTGTTCCGCACCCATGGTGTTTTCTCACTGTCTGTCAGTATTGCTGTGTTGGTTTATCTGTTGCACTCTCTCTCTCTTGTCTCTCTTTTTTACTCCTCCTACCTGTAGTCTCGGCAGACTCCTGAGGGCGAGTTCCTACCTCTGGACCAGCTGGAGCTAGATGTTGGTTTCAGCACAGGAGCAGATCAGCTCTTCCTAGTGTCCCCTCTGACCATCTGCCATGTGATTGACTCGAAGAGCCCGTTCTATGACCTCTCACTCAGGTCCATGCAGACAGAGCAGTTTGAGATTGTGGTGATCCTGGAAGGCATTGTGGAGACCACTGGTGAGGCTTTTCTCCAAAACACAGCACACTCCCGTCAGTACCAGATGCAAACTGTTAGGTGCTTTGTTAAATATCAAGTTAATATGGCTTAAGGTTACAGTTAATATTAGAGCTAATTGGAGAAATAATGACTGCATTTAATTAACCAGTTTTAGTTTGATTAATTAACTGAACTGATTGTTATATCTTCTACTCTCACTTTCCTCATCACAATGATATTGCATTTCTCTTCTTAATGGTACAATGAAAGAATAGAAGTTAGATCGCCCTCAACACTTCCTGTGGCGTACTGCAATCTGTCGGAATGACAGCGTGCATCATGTGAACGGTACAGAGCAGAGACTGCTGTAGTTTTTAAGTAAATTACTTCCTTTGTGATTCCTTTCACAAAGTTGATAATAAGCCAACTTTAATGACTGGCTCTTTTTATTATCGTAATTAATAACTAAATACATGGATAAAGTAAACTAAAGTCAACTTTAACTAACCAGTTAATTTCAGCCAAAGCTTAGATCACTTCTAGGGTTTTGTTTGTTTGGGTTTAATGGGTTAAAAGATGTTGCTGTAGAAGTTCAAGAGTTAGCCAGAAAGCAACCCAAACGTGGTTCCACAAAGCAGCAGAGCAGATTTTAGTTCATCAATGATATCAACTGAAAAATGCTTGTTTAACTCTTTTAAACTTGTTTAACTCTTTAAAACTGTCTGGATATTATTTCTTCCACTAAGCAAGAATAAATATGTCATTAAGCATGTTTTAATATTACTCTAATTCAAAAAACTATCGTAAGACTTGGCAGTCCAAACTGAGACCAAAACGAGCTTAAGTGCAGTCTCAGAAAACATCAAAGTACAGCCAGCAATAAAGGAAATTATTATTTTGTATGGTAATAAAAATCGTGGTATCTTACAGAAATCTCTGGTACATTTTACTATAACCAACATTGCATGTGCCATAACTCCCAAAAGTTAAACGAGCCATGGTTATAGTCTAATCAGTTAGTCTTGATAGCAGGTTGCATTTTATGTTTGTGTTTAATCTCTATTTGTATTGTAATACTACTCTTACATTATTTTACATTAGAGTTTTATTATATAGGGCACAATAGGGTTAAATTCTTGCAACAGCTAGTAAAATAGATGACTAATAAGAATTGACCTAATACGACTAAACAAGTTCTCACATTGGTTAGGCCTGCTGTGTAATGATGTGATAAGCCAACATCGTTAGATATGAACAGAGGAACTGAATTAACATGTCTTGATTTACAATGGGTGGGACCAGCTTTGTAATTCTGGACATTTTGGAACCCCATACAATCTACAATCTGGGCTAAATATATGGCCATCTGTTATATACTCTCTATAAAACACATAGTCTTTTACAAGCTTTGGAATCTGAACCAGAATCTGAATCTGTATATTAGACGTTAGAGCAGGAAATACATTCAGATATGATCCACAGGATCAGGTTGGGAGCCACTGTGTTACTATTTTTGGGTTTGTTAGGGGGGGTTGTTTGGTGGGTGTATTTCAGAGTGTAGCAGGGTCTAGCCAGATATGTGCTGCACTGTTTGATCGGTGGGTGTAGGTGCCAATCTAATGGGGCTCACTAGTTTGTTTATACTGTATAAGAGTCGTGGGTGTCAGTGTCTAGCAGGAAAGAAAACTAGAGAGAAAGACAAACATAACTTATGTAATTTGTGTGAAACATGAAAGGATTCTTTTGTTCAGCACCCTGGATCTCCAATGTCGAACACACTCAGAGAGCAGTCCATCTGTCAATCAAATCTCAGCTCTCTTGTGCCTTGTTGTCCCTGAGGCTCCGAAGGCACTGACCCGCACAAACACACCAGACAAGCAGAGTGCCATGAAAAATACATCTATACAAAACATACCCAGCAGTACTGACTCGAGCAAACACCTACGCACGCACACACACACGCACACACACACGCACGCACATACTGAGATTTATGCTGCAACACAGTCGTATATACAGACAGGTCTTCCAAATGAACGGTGCATACACCGCAGCGAGCGATCAGAATATTCCACCCACAGAAAGTGAGCGGATTTGTGGGTAAAAAAAGAGAGAAAAAAAAAAGACACACACGGAATTATGTACAGTTAGTCAGCACTCTGTTCTCCCCATTGTGAATCAGTTTCCATAGCAACTAAATCTCCCCCTCCTTAAGCGATCTCAGTACAGTAAAGTCTCACAGCCTGTTTGAGGTATGGAGAAGGAATGAGAAAGAGCCGCTGATGTTTTTTCTTTCTTTTTTTTTAATATATCACACATCAGAATCGAAAAGTAATTACAACATATTATGCAGTCCATTAGATGCAGTTAATTGCGTTCTTTTGTGCACGCGTCTCCCAGAGTGAGCCTGTCGTTGGGACATGTGTTGTCTGTGTCCTCTGCTGTCTCCGAACTGAGCTCACATTCGCGAGCCCTCGCGGAGAGAGTGCTTATGACATCCGCATTATTAACTTCCTCCTTGTCATCGGCCCGGCTGAAGAAGCAGAAGTTAGGACAGGCCTCCAGCCTCTCAAGGATGGCTGTTTTGTGGTTGCCCCATTCCGATGCTGCTCTCTGGCACATACACCTGCGTTCAGAACTTTGTTTTCCAACCTCAAGGTGAGAAATAGAACCCACACAAATATGTAAATGCTCAGAGCTACACATTTCACACATTACCACAATGAAATGTGTCATCTGACAGTTCTTAATGTATCACTAGTACCAGTTACATCCTGAGCGTTGTAGCAAGGAGGTGCTATAACCTCCTGTCGCCTCAATAAATCGGCTGGCTGTTTTAATACTGTTTTAAACAGGCCTGTGTTGGCTTGGTCTCACCTTCAGGGATTCCCTGTTGCCTTCTTTAAAGCAACACCAATAAAAAAAGTGAGTAGTGCTCTACAATTCTTATTCTGAAACTCAAGCCAGACAAAGCAGCAAGGATCATTATACTTAAACATGTCAATATCAGTTCATATTGCAGAGCTCACAGAGCTGGCTTAGCTAGCCAATCAATTTACTGAAGTTTATAACCAGCACAGTAAGAAGGCAGATTGAATATGCATTGTCTTTGTGGATGGTAAAAGTACAAAGAAGCTATTTTAAAAATATACTTAAATATGTTTGGTTATATAAAGTAAAGTTATAACAAATAAATTAATGGTTTTCTTTATTTAGCACTGTGTGGTGAATAATGGCTTGTGCTAGCCCTCACTCAAAGACATAGTGGGCTGATACTTTTTACACTGATATGAATTTAATTGAAAATGTTAATGAAAATATTGTGAAACGCAAGTAGTCAGCAAGAGCGCTACCTTTAAGATTTGCAACAAGGTCTAACTGAAAATGCAAGGAGTGAATAGTGTGAGGTGTTCTATAATGCTACAGAAACTCATACAGAAATTGATTTCTGTATTTAATTTCTACCGTTGCTCAAATGTTTGCCACCCCTATGCCCTAGTGTTTGTGTACTTGGTTTGAGGTTTGTTTCTGGCCTTTTTTTGTGTATCGAACTCTCTCCTAAATGCTAAGCCGCTCTTCTGTTGCTTCTGCAGAGCTGTGGGCTGTTACATCATAGGCAGCGCTTGGAAAACCGCTGCATGCCTCAGAGGAATTGATAGCACAGACTGTGCAGACACTGAAACTAGCGTATTGGAGACTGGATGTTTAGAACGAGTGTAATCCATACTCTGTTCCTAGCGTCTGTCCTGCAGGGCCACTACCTGTGTCTTCAACCAAAGGACAATTGATGTTTAGATTGCAGTGCGGTGTCGTTCACTAGCTATGCCGGTTTAGGTTGCCTTTGTTTATGTGGAGCTCTAAAGGGTAATTGACAAGCTTCAGTTCCTCGAAACCACTGCACATTAGAGAAAAAAGGCCACCTCTGATTACCCCAATCCCCCAGTGAGAATGCACAGAGAACAGAGGACATGTGCTTGGTCGGTTACAGCAAAAACACACTTTCATCTGAGACACCACAGAGAGGAAGTTGCGCTTTCTGTTATTTTCAAAGAATACCTAATTTACACACACATGAAACTTTACTTTTTTCTAAGACTTAAAGTAGTAGGTCAAAGGTAAATCAAACGTACACAATTCTCCACTTACCCCACAATCAGTCGATCCCCAAAGGCACGTTCTGTGTCCAGAGTTTGCCTTTTTAGTTTAAAATTGGAGCTGTGAGGCTTCTGTTGCTAACAGGCACCCCAATGTTTTCCATAAATACCCCTCGAAAATCTCATAACCCACTTAAACTGTCTCAAGCCCTTCATTAAAATGCTGTGGGCTTTTCTATTTTAAAAAAAATCAAACTTCAGTCATATCACATAACACTGATAGTTGTTATTCACAAAACAGTCATGGGGACTGATCTTGGATCAGATTGCTCTGTATGTACTCTGAGCTAGTTTGTGAAAACTGGCCCTGTTGCCTACAATGGCTGCGTTTAGCTACGCAATATAACCCACAGTAAGTCACTCTAAACCACATCAACAAATCTATACCACCCTAATGAAGAGCTAGAAGTGGTTTGCGTGGGATGAGGAAAGTTTTGGGGATGTATTTACAGAAACAATTTGGGTGATTATTGACTTGAAGTGTTTGTTAACAACATTAGCCTTGTAGCTCCAGTGCTAAAGAAGGAAAATTCACACACCATCTAGGCTGATTGACTCTGGAGAAAGTGGATGCCCTCAGAGTAGATGGGGTGTGTGCAAGCCTGTCAGAGTAAATAAATGAGCACGACAATGTGAGAAATGGGTTCTTTATAATATTTTGTCTTCCTTATAATGGTAGCTCTTAATATTATGGCAAAGAAATATATATTTATTCATTTTAATACATTTTTGCTTTAAAAGAATGGTTCAGTAAACATGAAAAAACAAACACACTTTTCTCATTAGTGTTTTATGTACATTAGCTTTATAACCACACTGCAACCCTAAAGAAGAAACAAAATTGACACAAAAATGTTTTGGCCGATCGGCTGTATTCCTGTTTACTTTCTAGATATGGAAACTATACAAGAAAACCAGTTTAAATCCATTGCTTTTGTGTTGTCGTGTACAGCAACACTTTTACATACATCTCTCTGTCAGGGTAGCTCCACCCACTTGCCCTGAAGTTATAAAGAGTGTTTCAGTCTGGAATTCTTTTTGCAGTTTTAGATCAGTTGCATCTTAAATGCACAGTAACCAAAACATCCTGTACAGTTATTTGAGGGAATGAGATGTGGAAAAATGTATATACGAAGAAAACCATTTACCAAACATCATAAGTGGACACTGGGGTGATGGTGTGGTTGGCTTTTTTTCATGTGTGTGTGTGTGTGTGTGTGTGTGTGTGTGTGTGTGTGTGTGTGTGTGTGTGCTTGCCTAAAAGATCACTTGTCATTTGAGATGCAAGTTACTATTTTCTAAAAATCCCACCTCTGCGGAAAGACAGGACAGGACAGTGTAACATTCACTGCTCCGCCTTATATACTTTGAAGCTGAAGGGTTTTGACACTGGATTACATGACCAAAAGTCTTATTTTAACCAAAAGGTTATTTCTGGACTCAGAGGCTGCATTAAAATTTTTTAAGTCAGAAAAGCTCTCCTGGTGAAGATGATCATTCTGATGTGTAAAATGGTTAAACTATCTCTTTTTTAGACATTGACACCATTTAAAATTTGTAAACGCGGTGTACACCGTCATGCTGTGTTTCTTGAAGATTTTAAAATATTGCATTATCACACAAACTAACAGCGAATAATTGCTGATTAATTGAGAAAACCTAATGATGTCAACTGTATCAGTAGACTTTCTTTACTGGCTTTACTGGAGCTTTGGCAACATTGGTACTTAAAGGAAGATTCCACTCGGTTTTCAAATTTCAGCATAAATAAATAGTTTAGATCCAGAATAGTTTGCTGTGAATGACTTTGGTCACATCTCTGATTCAAATCTTCTGACTGATTTTGAATTTTGAATTGCTCTGTTACATGTCCATGCTAGTTAAGCTTCTAACAGCTGAGCTGAGTTGAGAGACAGAAAATGAAAAGTGAGAACATGACAAAGAGACTGAGAGGGGAACAGAGAGATAGAGATGATGATGATGATGGGGATGATGGTGGTGGTCGTGGTGATCAGGGGAGAGAGGCACAAAAATGGGCATAACAAGCTCACCTACCTGTCCAAGCAACAGAGGGAGATGGGAGGTTGGTGGAAAAAAGAGTGGTACGAGGGCAGGAGCGACACAATACAGGAGAGAAAAAGAAAGGAGAGAAATAGAGCGAGGAAGAGAGAGAAAATGATGACAAACCTTTCAAGGATTTTGGTTACACCCCACTGATTGCATACTGTAGAAGTTCTTTAATATGGCCACACTAGTAAAGCTTCTGAGTTGACAGAAAAAGGAAAGCAAGAGAACATGGCAGAAAGAGAGAGAGAGGATAAACAGAGAAATAGAGATGATGATGATGATGATGATGATGATGGTTGTGGCAGTGGTGATCAAGAGAGAGAGGCACAAAAGTAGGGAACAGAGCCCAGGAGCCCACCTACCTGGCCAAGTGACAGAGAGTGGTGGGGTGGGTAGACGAAAAAGAGAGGTAAGAGTGCATGAGCGACACAATACAGAGAAAAACGAAAGAGTGACAGTGAGGAAGAGAGAGAGAAAGATGACAGAAACAGGTCACAGAGAGAGCACCTCTGCGCGAACCGAACAGAGCGCTTAATGACGGTCGCCATAGAAACACATTATCCCTCTCGGAAATATAAATTGTTCTCATAACTGTCAGCCGTAGGAGTGCAGTGATACCGTGCGTTTTTGTCTTTGTTTGTTTGCTTGTTTTTTTTCCCCCCAAACACAGACTAATACGCACAAAGGTTTTCTCACCGATGGCTGTAATGAAATTTGCCGTAATGGGTGAATATGGGGTGATTATGTAAGCGCCATTCGAGGGGAATCAGTCTGGAGTCCCCCACCCTACCACACACACACACACACACACACACACACACACACACACACACTCCAGCGAACATCAGAAAGCCTGTTTAATATTTCATGGGCTGAATAATAATGTTTCATACTCCTGTGCTGAGGATTTGTCAACTTGGCAATGGGGACTTTACAATGGGGCCAAAAGCAGGAGAGCCGCAAAACTGTGGGCGAGACATATAGAGAGTGTATGACTTGCGTGTGCGCTCGGATGGAGCGTGGTCTGAGGTAGTTTATGTAACCCTGAGGTGTGTGCATTCTCTGCAGGAGACGGCAGCTGATCCACTATAGTTCTTACTCTTTTTTTTAGCCCCAGTCTGTTTCCCTCTTTTCTAGCTTGGCAGCGTTGTCTGTAAGACAGGACGGCTTTCCAAACAGCTCTGAGTTCACATCTAGCAGCTCTGAGCTTGGCTCACCGATTCCCAAACAGTCCAGAAAAAAGCCTTTCAGCTCACTTCCACAAGCACCTCAGATCCCCGCCGCTCTCTGTGAATACAGATACACACAAACGGAGATAAAGGCGCCCGACTCAGGCTGTGAATAGACAGCTGCAGAATCGGTTGTCTTTTGGTGGAAGAAAATCACTTTCATATCCCTTCTTTTAGCCCTAGAAGGCAAAAGCTACACAATTCAAATTAAATGATTTGCATAATCATTTGAATAGTGATGTCATTGGAATAGTGATGTCATGATAGCACTGTTATAACCCCACAGAACAAGACTGTTCATACAGTAGTCAATAAAGATACACTACCAGTCAAAAGTTTGGACATGTCTTCTCATTCAGTGTTTTTTCTTTTTATTATTTTCTACATTGTATATTAATATATAATTCAATGATGAAGGAACACATGGAATTATGCAGTAAACAAAACAGAGTTAAACCAGAATCTGTTCTGTAATAAGGTAATTATGGACTGTTGTTTCTTTTTACTTAGTTAAGTGGTTCTTGGCATAATGTGAAGTAGAACCGTAATGGAACAGGATCAATAACTGTGCACCTACCCGACCCTCACAACTGATGATCCCAAACACATCAAGGAGGAGGGAAACTCCACTAATGAACTCTAGACGAAGAACACCTGTTAATTAAATACCATTCCAGGTTGATTCCTTATGAATCTGACTGAAAAAATCAGATATCTGTTTATTTGTGGATAATATTAGTAATAAAACCTTTATTCATTCATTCATTTTCAGTAACCGCTTAATCCTTACTAGGGTCATGGGTACCCAGAGCCTGGGGCCAAAGGTACGTGAGGCAGGGACTCGCAGGGCATTAATAAAACATAAGAGATTAAATTATCTTAAATGTATCATAGTTAAATTTTTTAGCAATGTGGTAAATTCAGCAAAAAAAGTAGCTGTGTATTACAATGTGTGAATTTGTATTTATTTTCACTTCATTTGACAAGGGGTGCCTTAGGGCTTGGTGATTTCGCCTAAAATCAAAATCTCAATTAATTGATCATTTTAACTCGATTACAATTAATTAATCGTTTATTTTTAATTCACCGACAAGTTCACCGACAAGTTGCTCAGTTGTCTCAGTGTTTAAGCTCTCCATTCTCGACATATTGGCGGAATAATGTAACATAACGGAGCGGGGTCACGTGACTCCACGCGCGGTAGTGTTTTTAAAGGGAAAGTAATCGAAATAATTGACCTGGAAAAATTTGATCGATTATAGGTTCTGAATGTTGATTTCGATTATTTTCCGATTCATCGCCCAGCCCTAGGGTGCCTTGTGGTTGGTGGGGACTATGAACCCTTTAACTCTGTCTAGTGTGTCTGTGTTATTGAATGGGCAGCACAGTCCTGGAGCCGATCTTACTGGGCATTTTGCTACAGGAAGGATGTGTTGGATTTGGTTCAGAAACATTCTGTTCTTGGGTTCATATGAAGATTCTTTTTATAGCCGAGGCTTTATGTGCTTTAATTAAGGCAGCAGAGTGTGGGTGATACACAGATCTAATGAATTTCCCTCTGATAAAGCTCTTGTTTTCATGCAACCAAATGGACCATGAACAGACGTTCCCATGGGTGTTGCTTGACAGTAAACGTTGCTCCGGTTGCTCACATATACATTTGTGTGTGTGAGTGCATTTGTATGTTAATAATGCATGCTTTTCCCTTATGTAAGAAAACATATTCCTCAAATTTTTCACAGTTTCTTTCACAGTCTTTGTTTATTCAGATTTATATTATATTTATGTCAAAATTATATTATTGCACCATTAAACTAAGTCAAAATCCTTGTTTTTCCTTTTTGTACAACACTTGGCAATAGAACACCATTGTGATTCTCATTCTGATGTTGATTCTGATTAATGTAAGCTGTAATAACTGTTAAAGTTTCCAAGCATACCGTTCAGTCTGTACGGCCCATTTATAAAAACAAAGCTGCCCATTTTGAATGCACTGTTTTCTTGCTATCAAGAATAGCAGCACAGACTAGAGCAGTTCAGGTCCACCCACTTACACTGAAGTTTTAAGAAGTCTTTCAGTTATTTGCTTTTTGAATGAGCCACAGTGCAGAACAGCAGATCAGAAACAGCGGCCATTTACAGATGTTGGCTTTAAAGGCACAGAAAGGAATAAAACATTCTAAGGAATAAAGAAAGATTGGAAATAATCATGGACAAATCAGTTACAAGTTGTTTTGTCCATAAACCTGCATTAATATAATCATTGGACCTTATAGGATAAAAAAAATTTCATTTTAAAATCAGTTGTTGAGTTTGCCTTTGAGTAGACAGGCTTTTGAATCTGCACATCAAAAGATCTTACTTATTATTCAAGTAGCAAAAACACCTGCAAGTTTTTATTAGCTAGAAGGAGAAGTGTTTTTATGTGCCTTCCTTGGTATGAAATGTGAGTTTTCCCTAAATGACGATTTGACAGCATTCTCTATTGTAAAAGAACACACCAGAAATCTTTTGCCCTAAAGGAGCTTTAAACACCTGAAATGTTTGAGAGTTGATGAGTGCTGACATCACAACAAGGGGATAAAATGTGTAGGCTTGAGTATTATTCCCAAGCTTTTGTCCAAAGCTTTTGAAAACAGCTCAATATTTAACCCTTTATTGCCAAGGCAAAATACATCCTGCTGTCCTGCTTTTTAATCTACTCTTCACTTTAACACACCTGTTCAGTAGACTTTTCTTTTTTCTGAAAGGGTAATAATGTGGTATCTTGATTTTGTCATCATGCTTAGTTTAATATGTAAACAATATTCATTCAGTTTCTGAAACCGCTTAATAGTGTGGGCAGTACCCAGAGCCTATGCCAGGGTCAGCATGCGCAAGGCAGGGACTCTGGGTGGTGCGCCAGCCCACCGGAGGGCAGACATACACACACCATTCACTCATACACTCACTCACATGGTCAATTTAGAATCCCACATGTATCCCACAATCCCCAATTTAGAATCCCACATGTATCCCACAATCCCCAATTTAGAATCCCACATGTATGTGTTTGGACTTTGGGAGAAATCGGAGTCCCCAGAGGAAGCCCACGCCACCACAAATAGAACACGCACAAATTCAAACCTCCAACCTTGGGAGGTGTGAGGCAACAAAGCTACCCACTGTGCCACCGTGGAGTCCGTGTAAAGAACATGAGATTACAAAATGGAAAGTTATGTTGTTTGTGTCCCAAGACAAAAGTATTGGAACGCCTGTCTATTACACCGACCGGGACTTAAATGAAGTTACATTCAAATACAAAGACGTTAATAAGACTTTAATATGGAGTCCCCCCTTTACATCTAAAGTGTGTAAGTAACACCTTTCACTGTTCTTGGAAGGCTTTCCACAAGATTTTGGAGAGTTTTGTGGGAGTTTGTACCCATTCGTTCTAAGGTCAGACACTGATGTTGGACGAGAAGGCCGAACTCATTCAAACGTCTTTATGGACCTTGCTTTGTGAAAGCAAGTTGGAAGCATGGCATTGTCCAGAATGTCTTGATATGCTGAAACGTTAAGATTATTGCCCTTCACTGGAAGTAAGGGGCCACATGAATTCAATAATTAAGAGGTGCGTCCCAGTACTTTTATCCACAAAGTGTAGGAATATAGTAACATTGACATAATATAGTAATATAATAGGAAACACCAGCTCAGAAACCGTTGGAGACCATTGAAAACACTGCAGCTCACAGACTGCTTCTTTTTGATATATGAAATGATTAATGTGGACATGCATGCAGCCCAGCTGTTCTGGTGACAGATTTTAATTTGTTAAATAGGACAATCAAGGCACAGGCATAGTCACTTGAATATATAACTAACAAGACTTTACAGGGTTAATAAAAAACTGGAGGTGCATTATATTCCTAAAAAGCAAATCTCCATTACAGCAGATCTTACAGTAATGTGATATAAAAAAATCAATCTGGCCATATCTATCTAGCGCACAGTTGAAAAAAGTAGAATAACTTGAAGTTTTATATTTTTCCTAATTTAACTGAAAAAGTGAAACTTTCCAATATAATGGATTCATTACACATATAGCAAAACATTTTAAACCTTCTTTCTTTTTAATTTCAGTGATTACAGCTTACAGCTTAAAGTATCTCAAAAATATTTGAATACTTCATTTAGAGAAAATTACTATTAATACAGCATAAATACTCTTTATTTCTAATTAAGCACTCACAGCCACAATCGCAGGGAAGATTGCTGACTTCACAGTTATCCAGAAGACAAGGAGGACAATCCACAGTAGGTCATCGCTGAAGGGGCTGGCTATTCACTGTATTGAAGTGTATTAATGGAAAAGTGCAGTAGGGAAAGGTGCACAGGAATGACCGCAGCATTAAGAAGACAAAGCAAAGATGATTCATGAACTTAGGAGATCTTCATGAGCAGTGGACTGCATTAAGGGCCAGCAGACACTGGTGTTGTCAAGACATGGGCCTCAACATTCCTCAAATCAAGTCACTCCTGGACTAGAGACAATGTCATGAACATCTTACCTGGGCTGAGGAGAAGAAAAACAGAATCTTTGCTCGTTTCAGATGAAAGTACATTTCACATTTCATTTGTAAATCAAGATCCCAAAGTATGGTGAAAAGGCACAAAATCTAAGTCGCTTCAATCTATCTAAGTTGCTTAAAGTCTGCTGTGGAATGTCATCTGCTGGTGTTGGTCCACTGTGGTTCACCAAAACGCAGCCATTTACCAGGGTTTTACAGAACTTCATGCTTTGGTTCTGACAAACTTTATAGAGATGCCAATTTCCATTTCCAGTATCCGCCCACAGGGCCAAAACTACTACTGACCGGTTTGCTGGCAATAATATTACTGTGCTTGATTGGCTAGCCATCTCTCCTGACCTGAACCCCACAGAGAATCCATGGGCTATTGTCAAGAGGAAGATGAGAAACACCTGATCCAACAATACAGACGAGCTGAAGACTGAAGCAACCTGGGCTTCAGTAACACCTCAGCTGTGCCACAGGCTGATCAGCTCTATGCCACACCACACTGATGCAGCAATATGTGCCACTACCACGTACTAAGTGAATAAATAAACATACTTTTCAGAAGTTGGACATTTTTGTATGGTAATTTCATTTTTTACTAATCTTATAAAATATTGTATTATTCTGAGATACTAGGCTTTTGTTTTCATGAGTTGTAAGCCATAATTTAAACAAAAAAGGCTTTAAATATTTTACTTTATGTGTAATGAATCTGGAATATACAAATATTAACTTTTTTGATTAAACTCTGAATCTAAAACTTTTTTATGATAGGTTTTTTTGATGCAGGACTGTAATTAATCAACACAAAGATATTAGCAAAACCCTTTCCTCCCGCTTAAACCAGTTAATGTTTATGCTAATGTGTTTCATGGTGTTCTGTCTTCTAAAATGTGAAAATAAATTAGCCTTTATTAGACAATGTAGCTCAGACTGCTGCAAGAAGTTATTATGAACTTTCTTTTAAGCGACATCAATCAGTAATGGATCCTCCTCCTCTACTAATAATCAGGAGTTAAAAAAATTAAGTTCTTCCACATGTAATATTAACTAAGGATGGGTTTTAGTCGGATTTTTCCAGGACTGATACTGGCACCATTCTTTCTGCGTGGGGTTTGCATGTTCTCCTCGTGTCTGTGTGGATATTATAGTTTTAGTTTCCTTCCACAGTGCAAAGATATGCATGTGATACCCTTCCCTAACCTTGACTCTGTTACTACCTCACTTTTGAAGAAATCTTTAAAAAAAAATTTACCCTGATGATGCCTTTAAGGTCTTAAAAGCAGTGTTTAATAATTTTAGACATTCTTCAGATATAGTCAGGTTGCGCGGAGACACCCTGGTCTATGTTGTGAATGACCTCAGGCTTTTTGCTGCTGCACAAAATCCTTCCATTTTAGTCTTTTATCGCAGTGGAGCTTTTGATACAGTTAATCAAAAGATTCTTATCTCAGCAACTGGGTGGGCCTCTCAGGCTCAGTATTTAGGGAGCTCACAGGTCCTTTAAAAGTCTTAATTAGTGTGAAATAACAGTTAGCAAATTACTTACTAATTAAGTGTTACACTGTCTTACATTCAAATCTATGGGATCTTAGATTTTAGGTTTCTGGTGTTCCTTGATTTGATTTTGTTTTTGTAAAGAAAACATCCGGGATCATGTCGAGCACACACTGGATAAGGAGTCCCTTTTGCAATGCAAGGGCATGCCTTAACACTAGCATACACCCAGAAATGGTGAAATAGGTGTCAGCTACTTTGCAGTGTGTTTGTATTTTGATATGTTGTCTGGGCATGCACATTCGGACTAACTTTTATATTTATCTATCACTGAGAGACAATATTCTGTGGATTGCAGAGAAGGATGAGAAAAAATTTAGCCTTAGACTGATTTTAATGCATAATCTTTCTTACTTTTATGTGGTGTAAAAGGGTGCACTGGGCGTACCGGAAAAGGAAAAATCCATTTGAAAAGTTTTATCATTGAAAAAACATACATGAGAAGTCTTTTGGTCACTATGAATAAAATACTGGCTTTTCATTTCTAATAAATGAGGTTGAATAAAAGAGGCTGCCCTAATGAGCTAACACTCGTACTAGAGCTCGGGTAGGCAGTGATGACTCATGATGATATTTAGTTAATTAGTTAGTTCCAGTGTCATAACAATAGGATCGTGATCTGTTACTTTCCTCCTTATTCATTGCACCCATAATATAATAATCGAATGACAAACTGTAACTGTTTAGTTTTTTCTGATGCCCATTCACCAGGTGTTGCTTCTGGAGATATTTTATATGCAAAGAAAATGGCTTTTGGTGTTCAAAATTTAAACACAAATTGATTTGACAGTGATTTTGCAATCAAGTAATAAAATGAGTGAAAGTGATGTTACTGCACATTTACAGTGGCTTGCAAAAGTATTCGGCCCCCTTGAACTTTTCCACATTTTGTCACATTACAGCCACAAACATGAATCT